>CAJNDS010000127.1:0-165000 GCA_905221605.1 Symbiodinium natans
TTTATGCGCCTACGGGCCATGTGTCTTCAACAGATTGCATCTGAGCCGCTGCTCGTGAGCGCTCTCTTGCCTCAAGCAGCTCCTAGGCCACAGCTAGCGTACTTGCGCCATGTCTGCCACGTCGGAGCCTGATTTGTTGGCCGAAAAAAGTGCCCAGACATAGTCCGTAGGGTCCATGTTTGTGCTTCCAAGTTGTCGCAAGCCCTTCGCAACTCGCTCAGCGAAGTACTCAGTGGAGGAGGTTGCCGAGGTCTTCAAGGCCGATTTTTGGCGATGCGAGAGGCTTCACATTCGTTGCGGGGCGCAGGCGCGGCCGGCCGGTGCGCGGCCGGAGGTGTCCAAGCTCATCCGTGCGCTGCTTGGTGGCCTAGCTGCAGTGTATGGTTGTAGCAACAGCCATGCGCGGGGTCAAAGCTTTGGGTGCAAGAAACCAGTCATGCCTTCAGTCAGGTCCTTGGGTTGAGTCTGACATGAACCCTGAGGCAGGAAGTCAGTCTTGTTCTATAGCAAGTTGTGACGTGGACGGTGAAGCCAGGCAGACGTAGACTGTATTCCTTTTTCTTTTCGGACACGTCTCCGTTGTGGTGATAAATAACCATGTGAACCTTGACCGTTCTGCGCTTCAGGGCTGGCGGAGAAGGGGTGCGTTCGTAGACGGGTCCGCTGACAGTGATGTATTGCAGGGCATGCCCCAGCTTTTTTCTGGCGCTTCGCACGAGTCCGGTTGAAGAGTCCTCGAGTCCTCCGCCAGAAGCAGAAGAACACCTCTTGCGTCCTTCACCCTTTAGGGGACGACCGGTAGCATAATACTGACATTGGCGTGCGGTGATTGGGTGGCGGGTTTCCTGCACCTGTCCTTTAATAACTTTGTAAATTGCCAAAGGGTGAATCCAGTCCTGATAAAGGGGTTTCCGCAGGGTTTCCGTTCATGTTTGTTAAGCTTCTGGAGGGTTTCCCTGGGTTTCCCTACAGTTTCGCGAGGGTTTCCGCGGGGTTTCTGGGGGTTTCCGTGGGTTTCCTTAGATTTCGTGCATGTGTTAAAAACCTATTGGATGGTTTTGGTAGGTTCCTCAAGGGTTTCGTGAGGGTTTCCGTGGGATTTCGTGCAGTTTTTGAACTTTCCGGAGGTTTTCCTTGAATTTCTCTAAAGTTTTGTGAGGGTTTCCGCGGATGTCCGTGGGTTTTGTCAAGTTTTGCCTTGGTTTTTTAAAAGCTTTCAGATGGTTTCCCTGGGGTTTTCTAAGGTTTGCGGGGTTTCAGTGGGTTTTGTTAGATTTTGCGTAGGTTTTTGAAGCTCTCGGAAGGTTTTCTAATGTCTTGTGAAGGTTACCGTGGGTTTTCCATGGTTTTTGACAGCTTTGAAGGGGTTTCCGTGGGTTTCTTAGGGCTGTGTGAGGGTTTCCGCGGGGTTTCTGTGGGTTTTCTTATATAGGTCGTGCGCAGGTCTTTAAAGCTTCCAGTGGAGCTTTGTGAGGGTTCCTGCAAAATCTCCGCGGGGTTCCGATTGGTTTTCTCATGCTTTGCGGCTTTGGAAAAAGATGTCAGAGGCTTCAGCGAGGGTTTCCATGAGCTTCCATGGCACCATGGATTTCCTCAGCGTTACTTCAAGCTTTGGAATTTGTCACATGATGCGGTCGGCGCTCGTCCAGATAGGCAAGATGCAAGCGGCGCAGTGTGTCGTGCGGCTTTGCAGCGCTGCCAGGTGAGGTTGTGGAGGTGGATGCTGATGGCACAGGGAGAATCAGAAGTGACCGCTGGGGCTAACCCAGCTGTATTTTTCCGCAGGAGTAGGTCCGAGTAGGTTTTCCATATGTGCTCCGGGTCTTTGCGCAGGAAATTGTTCCGAGGCCAGATTCTGGGTCCGCTTTTGTGTGCAAAAGTCACGTCCGCTTGTGCGTGGCCTCCCCGGCAATCCGCCAATCCGACTGGACATTTGCCGCTGCCTTCCAATTTCCGATGCCCGCAAGCGCTTGGTCGCCCTGGTTTCAGATGCAAGCAAGGCGCATCGCCACCTTAAAATCTTGCCTGCAGAAGTGCTGTGCTTCCGCCACCGTGGCCATGGCAAATGAATTTCCGCACGTTTTACTATCCGCCACAAAGTTGTCAGCGCCAGGCTACTCTGGCTTTCCAACCTTTTCCGTGCATTCCAGCCGTCTCTTGGATTTTGAAACAATTTTTTTTTCTTGCTTCTGCGGAAGTAAGACTTGAAAGATAATTCTCGACTTCTCTGTTCCAGGCAACAAAGAACAGGCAGAGAGGGCTTCTTTCTTCGAACAGGAAGAAGCAAAATGGAATGTTCTTTTTAAATGTGAAAGTACCGTTGAAAAACAACAGATTTAAGAGATCTGAAGAAGAAGCCCCCGAATCCTCGCTTGTCCCTTGAAGTCCCCTTCGACAAAGATCTTCGGGCCCCTTCAAGGGGGACCCTTCAAGGGGGACCCTTGAAGCCCCCTTAAAAGTCCCCCTTGAAGCGCCCCTTGAAGACCCTTTACTGAAGGGGAGGATCCCTTTCGGCAAGCTGAGAAAGCTGCGCAGCCTGACAAAGCACCGTGAGGTCGTAGTGTTAGCGCTTTTGCTCTCTTTAATGTGTTGATGACCTGCAAAAGTCTCCACTCGAACAATAAAAAACAAAAAAAAAACAAGATTTTAGGAAGGTGGAATTTAAACTAAAATCCCTTCTCTCTTCTCTCTTGATTTTTCGAATAACGAATAACTTCTCTTCTCTCTTCTCTTCGGTTTTTCGAATAATAAAATACAAAAAACAAAAAAAAATTCGGAGGTGGAATTTAGAATTAAGCAGAGCTTCACTTACTTGGAAAACTGTGCCTTTACTGCACCTTCTAGCCTACCTGCTGCCAGCAGATGCGGTCTGGAAAGGTCTCTTACTTGCCACGGGCATGTGTTGCCTGCTGCGCTTCTTCTTTCTCCTGCAGGAAAGGCTACAGATTGGTACCCCCTTGAAGCTGATCTCTTCGATTGGCTGGCATTTGCTTGAAGAATCTGGCCTTGTTCTTCCTTAAGTCAAGCACACCATCTGAAATACTTGGTGCCTTGAACCAGCATTCTGTTCACCTTTCTTGCTGGATGCTTCTGCCCAACGCACTTTGCTAAAACACTGCAGGAATTCTTCTGCCAGTGTGTTAAAGAAAGAGGTGCGTGGTTCTCCTTTTCACGTGTGCAACTGAACATTCGTTCATTCGCAGTGTGCAAGTAGTGAACGTGGCTGTACGTGTACAAGTTTGCCCGCAACGGTTCCACCTGTTCATCTTCCACCTGCTGTGTATAGCTCAGCATTATTCCCAGGAACCTAGAATCCAGCCTACACGCAGTTCTTCCTGGAGCAATTCATCGACAATTGCAGCATTGTTCAGTGCGGACTTTCAGGCAGACTCACAACGGCGGAGCTCGGTTCCTATAGGGGAAGAAGTGTGCGAGGCCTGCAGAAGCGAGCACGGAGGAATAGGAGCGGAGAAACCCAGGGGCACGCCCACATGCAAATAAGAAAACAAGTCGGCATCAGCATCCTTGAAGATGAGGGAGAGTGTATACCAGAGAGACAGACGGAAGGGCTGGCCGTCGTCCATCGACATCAGCGTGGCCCCAAGTATCGTCCTGGCGGACTTGCAGAAACTCGCGCAAGTCGAGGAAGAACGGGCAAGTTCGTCTTCGGACAGAGGCGCAGTTTTAGCTCCGGAAGACAACGCGGTGACTATTTTGGGAACTAGGCCAGTGTGGGCCAGGCGGGCAGACCAGGCACGGCGCAGGGCCTTGAAGTGGTCGTCACTTTGCGGTCGAACGTGACAGGCGGTGCTGCCCGCGCCAGCGCCATCCTCCACCGGGAAGGGATATGCTGGTCAGGGCAGGCGAGCGGGCAACAAGTCAACCCATGTAGACAGTGTATAATCGCGGTCCTCAATTGACACGAGGACGCAGAGGGATGCAATGGAACTGGCGAGGGAGGGCGGGTAACAAGCCGTTGTTCGGGTGAGGAAACCTCCATCTGCGGTGCGTTGCCTCGACAAGGGACGATGGTAGGCGGGCAGGTGCGGGCACACGGATGCTGCCACCGACGGCCGGTTACACCAGAACAGCCAAGCTTTCGTGTAATCCAGGCCATGGGCACAAGAGGCAACGGACGCTCCGAACGGGGCAAACGCACGGACCGGACCCAGGCCATGACCTGAGGATCCAGCCACAGCAAGCTAGTAGAGGGGTTCTCCAGAAAGATGATGCCCCCACGCGCGGCCACGAGAGAAAGTAGGTGGCGTGTGCGTTGATGCAGAAGGGTTGTCATGGCGGGCTCACGCTGCTGTTTCGGAGAGGTTGGGCAGACCCAATGGAAAAGACGGCGTGCGCACGGCGGGGGACCCGGCTTTGCAAGGCGCGTGCGTGAGTAGGCTGAGCATGGCGGCGCAGCACAGCAAGCACCAATTGAGCCGGAAGCGCACAACCGACAAAGCGCGGAGTAGGTGACATCGTTGGACACGTCTAGGGCAGAGCCAGTCAGAAGATCCACTGGCTCCATGCGTGCTAGAAGGAGCTTGCGGATGGCGTTGTGAACCGGGGCCGAGGAACCAGCAAACAGGTCCAGAAACACGCGGACACCTGGGATGGGGCGACAGTGAGGCCCGGGGCAATCCTGTGAAGCACGTGGAGCCGGTGAAGGACTGGACAGGTCAGAAGCCGGTTGCTCACGAATGCCCGGGGTGACCAGGCATGCCGGCAGGAAGTGGCGAGAAGGAAAAGCAGAGTCAGCACAAGATGCGGCAGCCGGTTGCTCACGTACGCTGGCGCATGAGGGGGCGGGCAAGGCATGCTGGGCTGGCTAGGCAGAGAACGGCGCAGGACCGGTTGCTCGCAAACGCCCGGCGGTGTCGGGCGTGCCGGTTCCTTGGCCATGACGGGCCATGGTTAACGGACATTAGAGGGCTGTTTGATGTGAGAGTCGGCTGTGCACGGTCGGAACTCGGGGCTGCAGGCGGGAACGCTGTGTTGCACGGGTGCCGGTGCGGCAATAGCGCTGTGTGTGTGCAAGGATGCAGGACCCGCAGTAGCTTCGGCGCTGCTCGAATCATCTTCCGAGTCGGAAGACACCGGCACAGAGTTGCCGGATACAGAAGATAGTCAATGCGCCGTGTTCTTGTGTTCTGCTGCGGTATGTTTCTGCCCGCAGGGCTTGCCGGACGGCAGTGGGATCGGGCAGAGGTGTGAGCATAGCGGCAGTTAGGATTGGAGCACTTGCCCACGGCATACCGCTTGCAAAGTTCACGCTTACCGATCTTCTGAAACCAGGATGCCTCGAAGCCGGGCACGGCAGCAGTGCCGTCAGTCTTCTCTCTACCGCGTCCCTTGCCCTTAGACTTGGGCGCGGGCTTGCGGGCATCTTCATTGCGGGCAGAACGGGAGCGGTCCGCACGGCGGTTGTGAGGGTGCGGGGGTTAGGGGTATTAGGGTCAGCAGCGGCTTTGGCCGGTCGCGGACGAGGCTGCAAGAGGGCGGAGATGTCCTGGCGGCACGTGGAGATCTCGTTGAGGGCGTCCTCAATGGACCAGGCGTGATCACGGACCAATTCATGTATGGAGACCCGGACCGCACGGTCCGCGGCTAAGATCTCGTTGAGCGTCGGCGGGCGGAGCGACGGGTCTAGCGGAACCGCCAGGCGGTGGAGATAAACTTGTCTGTGAACCGTTTGATGGTGATCAAGTGAGTGATCTTCGTCATAGCCAATGCGGTAGCAAAGAGTGAGAGGTTGCGACGAAGCACGGACTCCAGCGGCCCATTGAGGCCCGTGGCGGAGGTCGGACCAGGCGCCTCGGACTCGTCAGCGAGCAAGGCTCGAAGCAGCTGACCGTCGGAGCGCGGACGGCGGGACTCGGACCAGGCAGCGCGGTCTGCTTCAGAAGCGCGCTGACGCCAGGGCAACCAAGGGGAGCAGGAGGAGTCATGCAGGTGCTTGATCGCAGAGCACATCTCCAGGCACGGCGTTGCGGCGGAGTTCAGGAGCTCGCCGGGGTATAAGCAGCTCCCAGGAGTCAAAGCGTTTGGCGCACGCCGCACGGAGGCACAAGGTGCAAGCAGGCGGCGGTTGCTGGACCACACTCGCCTGGTCGAGTTGGTCTGTTTGCGCGCCACACGCCGGGCGGAGCCAACACAGGTGGGCAGGAAACCACAGCGCGCGGGGAGCATCCGGATCACAGGAGGACGCAGCGTGTGTAACGTTGCTGCGCGAATTATAGAGCAAGAGGGCAGGGGTGGAGGACGGCGAGGGAGGTTGCAGCGCAGCGGCGCACTCCACCGGAAGGCGGCTCCGAACAGACCGATCCACAGTCATTCTCAGAAGAGCAACTAGACACTGGCGGGGTGGGTGCTCTGGAAGGAGGTCCGGAAGGAGTGGCAAGTCCGGGTCTTGGGCAAACGGGACAAGCGGAGTGGCGGCTTCTGCAGGATGCACTGCACTGGTGTGCCTGGAGCTGAATGTGGGCCAGTGTGCTCAGCTTCCTCCCCCGTGGCATGAGCAGGAGGGGGGGCGACAGGTGCAGCTGACCAGCGGACACGCGGCAAGCCAGCAGCTGACGGCAGCTCCGTTGGAAAATCCGGAAGCGGATGATCTGAACCCCGAGCCAGTGGCTGAAGCGGACGAAAGCCAGCGCGGATGCATGAAATCACGGTGCGTTGGCAACACAACATTGGGCCGATATCATCACGGCTGTAGAGTGCAACGGATTTGTCCGAACCTGACAGCCGATGATGGCCTTGAATGCGTCTGGGCTCAGCAGGCATGTCCAACTGGCGGGCCCAAGACAGGAGTGTGGTCTTAGCCGAGTGAGCGGCTATTAGGTTAAACGCAGAAGGCATCGGCTCCGAGCTGTGCAGATTCCAATGGTGGCAAAGGAGACTGCGGATCCACGGCACTGCGCATGCTTGGTCCCGGAACAGCGGCTTGACAATGACCGGGTGACCGGCGTCGGCAGAAAGGATGGCGGGCAAGAAATCGATGACGCGGTGTGGGTGCAAGGCATTGGTGTCCGCAAGAACTTGCTTGACAACTTACAACCAGCGGGTCGTCCAGGAGGACGCGGCGGAAACCCAAAAGGCCGGGCGAATAGATGCCCCAAGGCATCCCGGATTTAGTGGTCTTCGTGCGAATACAGATGCCCACCAAGGCAGCGGAGGGCGCTTGAAAATGCAAGCGGGCTGGCGGAACCCACAGAAGGTCACCCCAGCGGAGTGAAGCCCAAATTGCGCACAGCAAAACACCCAACATGTAAGTCTCTGCAGGCAGCGTGTCCGGGCAGAGAACGCGGGCCTCCAACCAAGCCGTGAAGCTCAATGAGAAGGGAAGGCTTTCGCGGTGCTCAAGTGGGGCAGATGGAGAAAGAAAGGCTCGGGCAATAGCACCCTCAAGCTGGCGGCGCAGGAGCGGAAGACCAGCCTTTCTAGAAAACCAGGACAGAGCCTTGAAGGGCATGGTGGCCAGGCCTTGGGGACTAGAGCGGGCACGCAACCAGTCTGGCAACACACCTGGTTGCGGATCGTGTGCTGACGATCGGCGAATCTCACAGTGCAAACACCAGGCGGCCCACATGACTAGATAGCGTTGTAGAGTTCAAGGCGCGTTTGTTATAACAACACGACTGATGAAGAAATCCGGGTCGGATGAAGCGGATGCCTCCACAAAAAGAGCCGAGAAGCTGGCCAAAAGGTTGACAAAAAACAACCAGCGTGCAATGAGTTTGTCCCGAGCAGCTTCGAAAGCACACGTGCAGGGAAGCGGAGCCGTAAGCTTGCGTATGTAGGCGGCCGGCTTAGCACAGGGCGTCACTGCGATTGTAGCGGGCCCAGGAGGGGCCAAGGCGGGCAGTGAACGTGCACGCAGTTTAGGGGCTGGTAAGGGCGGGATTAGGGTCGGGGCCAGGGCTCTGAATGAGCGCTTAGGCGGGTTAGGGATTGCAGGTTTAAGGGCCACGGCGGCAGCAACTAGGCCTGGCGGCCGGTATGCCGGATTGAGGAACCATCAAGCCAACGCGGAATATTGCGAGAGGGCACAATTGGTTGGCAGGATGCCGGGCACGGTGCAGCTGACACCAACGAGAAGGAGCCAGCAGAGCCTGAAGACAAAGGAGAAGGTTTCGGCGTTGCAGGCGGGGATGCAGGAGAAGCAGGCAGGCTTGGCAACGGTGATGCCGGCAGGCCGGCCAAAGCGGCAGGCCTAGAAGCAGCAGGCTCTGCGTGCACAGACGGGGAAGACAGTATGCCGGAAGGGTGCAGGAGTCCGCTGGAGACGGCATTCTGTTCAGGAGCGGCTTGCTCCAGCAAAGGCGGGGGCGCAGGCTCCACTGCAGCGGCTGCGCCAGAAAGTGGACTGACATGAAGGTCTTGAGCAACAGCTGAAGCATCCGGAGACGCGTCCACAGAGTGCACGGGACCAGCATCGAGGTCTTGGACGTGTCGGCCAGGCAGAGGGTGCACAGGGAGAAATGCATGGGCGTCCGGAGGTGGGTGCAGTTGTGAAGTAGGAGCACCAACGGACGACAAGGGATGCGACACAGCCGGGGGTGGAATGCAAGCGGCCTGGGGGGGGTCCGAAGGTGGGTGCACGGAAGGTGGAGAAGCACCAACAGACAGGCCAGGTGGCACCGGGGGAACGACAGCCGGTATGAGATGTGTCAGGCAAGGGGCCAAGGGGGCGGACGAGCGGACAACATCAGGCGACGGTAGCACCGGTGCAGGACAAGGAGAATCATGCTCGTCCATGGCGATGAGGATGTCCTGGCGGGAGCGTCCCTGAACAGCCCTGAACAGAACTAAAGGGAACCAACCCCAGGGAAAAAGTGCAGCTGCAGAACGCGAAACACGGGCAGCTTTTTTCAAGGCAGGGCGCGTGCGAAAGGCACTGTGGCCAGAAGCAAAGGGCAAAAAGCATGGAGCGGAGGAGCCAGAGCGGAAAAGCCGCGGCCGCGTAGGAAGTTACAGAACCTTGAGGCTTAATTGTAAAGGAGGCGGCCGGGCGGCAATTCAGCAAAGGCAACTCCGCGGAAACCGGGCGGCTCAGGAGTGCAAACGGTGACAGGCGGAGCACTGGTGTTCCTTCTGCCCGGACCTCTCGCCGAACATGACCGGGCGGAAGCAGAGGCCTGTGCAGGTGGGGGCACGGTCCGGCGAGTCAAAGGCGGAGCAGATGTGGGTACAGTACCCGCGGAGGCGGAGGTGGCTGACAGCATCCGCGGGCGGCTGCAAGCGGACATACAACCGCCGCGGAATCTCGTCCGGATGCACGCAAAACATGTCCGGATACGGCCACCATGGCGGGCGGACAACAGTGCAGGCGGAAGCGGGCAGAGCAATTTGTGCTCCATGCACGGGCCCTGGTTAGGGGAGTCCGTGAAGCCCGGATCGAAGTTGAGCGCCTCATCGGGCCGCGGGTCGGTGGCGGCAGTGGGCAAATGGCCGGCAGGCGGTCGCGGTCAGTGCGGACCACGGAGGCTGGGGAGTCAGCGGGCACGGCGCGATGGCCGATGTTGGGATCGAAGTGCATGTTGTCCTGGCGGATGGGGCGCGGAGCAACGGGCGTGCGGGCCGGACGGGTTGAGAAAAGCTCCGGGGTTGCAGCAGGGGCAGGCGTGCTGGCAGGCGTGTTGGCAGGCGGTGTTTGGTCAGGCAACGGGCCAGTGTAGACCCCCGTCGCGGTGCTGTGGTGCCAATCCCGTTCGCGGGACCAGGCTGCAGGATCATGCGCTGGCGGTGCAGGCGGTGGCGTGGCATCCTGGGGCGGCTGGGCGGCATCATCCTCGGACGACGTGGCATCGGCCCAGCGGTCAGACCTGAGGGTGCGGGTGATGCGGCGGCCAGAGGGCTGCATGCGGGACAAGATGTCGGCAGGGAGGTGAAAGAGCCTGTCCATGAGGACGTCATGGCACACGTCCGACACAAAGCAAACGGACTGCACATCCAGGGAGGCAAGGGCAAGTGCGGAGTCCTCGTGCTCGGGCTCGCAGATAGTGCGCCAGGCTCGGACGAGCTCAGCGTGACGGGCGGATCTGCGAGCTTGCTCATCAGCACGGGCATCAGCGGAATCCTGGGCAGAAGGGCCGGCAGCAGGCGGAACCTGGGCTTGGGCGGCTGCAACCGCGGCGGCAGTGGCTTCGGCAGGAGTCGGCGTCTGACGGGAAGCCATGGCACCAAACAGGGGGAAACAGTCGAAGTTGACGCAGAAGCTTGAGAACATCTGAAAGCGGCTGGCAAACAAGCAGCAAAATACTCAAACACAGCATGCGGTTGCAAGTGCAGGGCAGTTGAAGACAGAAAGAAAGACTGTAAAAAACAGACAGACATCAACAACAAAAGAAAACCCTGTCCTCGATGACTCGATGTGCGAGTGGCCAGCACCAAGTGCGTGTAGCCAGCCTAAGTCAGCGGACAGCAGGCGGAGCACAGAGGAAACGCGCAGCGGTAAAGAAACCGAGCGCGGCACAGAACTGGGCGTGAGCCGCACCAGACGTGCAAGCCTGAGTCAGCGGACAGCAGGCATATCAACAGTGAGGACACAGCGGGCAGCAGAAAGCATGCCGAGTGTCGCGCAAGCTGGACGTGAACCGTTCCAGAGGCGGCACGCCTGAGTCAGCGGACAGCAGGCGGAGGGTTCAAAGAACCGGGCACAGCGACGCGCTAAACATTAGCGGCCGAGTACCGCACCAACTGGACGTGAGCCGTTCCAGTCGTGCCAGTTCGCGACTGCAGCGGCAGACGGAACAGGTTCCTCTGCAGCGGCAGCAGGAACAGGCTCAGCACTAGCGAAGCTGAGTGAGAACCGAGAGTCGGGCAAACTGAAGACCGGACTCTAGCTCTGGGTGAATGAAACACGCCGGAGCGAGCAAGCCATGGCTCAGGCGGATAAGAAAATGCACAAAGTCTACACCGGGTCCAAAAGTTGAAACTGAATCCGAACGGACTAGATGCACAAATCCGCCTGTCGAGCCAGCAGCTACACAGCAGGCGGGAGGGGGATGAACAGGCGGAACATGCTGTGCCGTTGCGCGCGGGCAGCAAACACACTTGTACACGTACAGCCACGTTTTAGACGCTTTCCAACAGCACGCACAACCTGCTTTTTTGCACTTGTCTGAAATCTTCTGAACGTACAAAAAAAAATGCGGCGAATCGTGCCCCAAATTGAGGCTGTAAGACAGAAAATAACTGGCACTGGAGACTCCAGCCGCTCCTTCTCACTCACTTCACAATCTTCTGTGACCGTCACACAGGAACTTGACTTTGGGTCGTTTAGAAGTCTAGAATCACTTTCTGACCTGTCTGTCGATGGACCCCTATGGAAACCTCATGCAGCCTCAAGCCTCAAATGAAGCACAGAGCCACCGAATGGGAAACCTGGAAGCTTCTCCAGTTCCAAAACTGAATGCTGACCTGAAAAACCAAGAATGGCCAGCTCCACGGAAAGACACGTGGCCTGGACTGTGGCTCAGGAAGAGTCCGACGGATCAAGGTTCAAGACCGGTGGCGGCAAAAAAACAGAAAAAGCGCAGCTTTGCATTCCGCATGTGCCGGCCAAAACACGCCTCTTCAGAGGAGAGGTTGCCTCCGTCCTTACATGGCGGCATGTTTTGGAGAAGTGCTCTGCTTGAGGAAAACGGCCAGGGGCGATTTCTCTGGCAGCGAGGATGGACCTCGACTTCGTAATCATCCTCTTCGGGATGCTACCAGGATCTCGATCAACAGCCTGACAAAATGGTCCCTCAAGGCCTCTATGCACCTGGTGCAGGCTGTGAGAGGGAATCGGTGAGGGGTTATGCCCTGGTAGCGAGGATGAAACCTCTGCTGTGTCCTCGCTGGGAGGATGCAACCTCCTAGGCTGCATCAGCCGGTGGTCCCAGCGAGGCTCTTCCATGATGTTGCCAAGGGGTCTTGCCAACCCATCGTCTGCAAAGGAAGTTCGAACAGAACTTTCATGTCGATCAGAGCCTCGACAAAACAGCTGTCCATTGATTTAATTCGTGCACCAAAAGGCTCGCGAGCAGTGGGATGCTGGCATGATGGAGGTTACCCACCTCCTGACTTTTGCTGCTCAGGCTGGGGGAGTCCTGATCAAACCAGCGAAAGAAAGAAACCAGCCGATTGAGGCTTGGGAAACCATAGTGCTCTCGGGTTCCCCAATCGCCACATCTAGGCTTGTGAGACGACGGTATTTGGGCATCCCCAAATACCCCCAGTTGTGCTCCCCTTGATCCCGGGGGTGGAGGTAGACGAAGTCCGCACCAGAAGCAGACCATAATGCACATCTGGAGGAATGAACCATCCGGGGTGGGGCAAATCGGTGGCTTCGCACTGGGTTATTTTGTCTGTTGCCCATGCCCAGCTGACTTGGCTCAGCTGGCACTGTACTGCTGCAGCTGGACACAGCTGGCTCACTTGCATCAACAGCGCATCGCTCTTCTGCGAGGGCCTCTTGGCCACCGTGGCCCAGACAGCCCACAGGCCGATATCGTGCACATGGCCAGCAGCCCCGCCGGCTCTGGTCCGCCTGACTTGCAAGCTCCCACTGGATGTCCGACCTCTTTGCCTTCAAGATCTTTGCTATGGACTTGCTGTTTTTTTCAGCATAATCAGCTCCGCGCCCAGGACATGCTGTCCCGCCTACTCAGCCAACAAGCAGAACATTTTAAGCAGGCCCTGTCCGCCTGCCAAGCTCAGCTTAGTACAGCCCACAATAACCTCAGCCTTGCCTGCCATGCCCTAACCCTTCCAAGGGACAACCTAGATAGCCTGGCCTTTCCTCCAAAATCAGAGCTAATGCGGATTTCCTTCACCTGCAGTCTGCCTTCGAGCCCATCCCCGCCCAGGTCAACACGACGCATGGCGTCCTGCCTTAAAACGCCCATCTTGCTACCCTAAGAACCCCCAGCCCAAATTCACCGTAAACTACTTGGCCCCCCTTACCTTAGGCCTTTGCCCTTTTCGCTCCCTGCCCAGGTGAACATCCGCAGCGCTTGTGGCATCAAGCGTCCCTCTTTGCCTGGCTTGTGCGGCGTGGGCCTGCAGAAAGCGGTGGCAGCATCTAAGCTGCGTGCTTAAAAGGTGAAGGGTGAACTTTAGAACGGAGTGCAGGCGTGTGCGGCTGTACAGTGCTAGGCGCAGTGTTGTGGCGCGCCTTAGCGCGGATCTGGGCCAATGCAAAACTGTGAGGGTTGCCGTTCACTTGTTGACTGGTGTACCGCCTTGGATTGCCGCAATCTGCCATGCTAGCCAGTCAAGCAGGCTTTGCCACGGATTTTTGCTCAGAGGGTCAATCAGCTAAGTGCACACTGCGGAGCGCGGAGCGGAGCATGCGCCTTACATTGCTTTGGATTCATTAGATGTGCACAAGACGGTTTTGCAGCATGCATTAACTTGTGAAATGTCAGGCCTTGTTTGCCTTTGTCGTGCAAGCAAAAAAAAATTTGTTAGTAAGGGGGAAGGAACCTGCGGCTCATGGACTGTTGGGAATTGCTGGGCTAATGTAAGCTCTTTTCCAACATGTTTAATTGAGCTGGACTGCGGAAGATTGATGATGGCCTTTTGCTGCTGTAACTAACACATACAAGAATCTTTTGCAGTTTGATGGTTTCTTTGAAGATGAAGCTGGGGCTAAATCTACTGTGGAGAAATTTCTTGCTGGAAAAAGAACAGCAGGCAATATTGAAAACATTTCAAAGAAGGCGGCTTGCCGGTGGGCCATGCGGCACCTTCATTTCTTCAAGCTTCTGCGCTTGCTTGACCAAGAGAAAGGGGAGGCAGGCTGGACGATTGAAGCAGGATCTGTGGAGAAGTGTTTGTGCATTGAGCCGGCTAGGCGTTTAACTCGGTCTGGGCAGGAACCGCCGCAGTGCTGGGTAGTGCCGGAATACTGAACAGCTGTCTTGTGGCTGCATCCAGTTCCGCCCAGATGGCAAAGAACTGGGCCAGAGTGGCATAGCAGCGGCTGTGACCACGCAGTCTTTCGGCTGTCTTTTGGTGTTGTGTGGTGGTCGTACCTATGTCTTCTGCCTCACATGTTTGTTGACCTAAGCCCTCGGCCCAAGGTCGCACTCACGTGTCTCAGTCTTGAATGCATTCTCAGAACTTGAAGGAAAGGAATGTGAAATGGGTCAATCTGATTGATGGATGCGGGTGCTTGTTATAAAGGTTATGATGATGATATTGATGGTGTTCTTGTCCGATACGCATTACAGAAATATGGTCATGATGATAATGCTTATGCTGATGATGCGGCTGATGATAATGAATGCTGACTTTGCTCATCATGGACGAGCGCTTTTAGAAAGTTCTTTCGGCCCATCCTTTGTCCAGTTGGCTTTAACATTGAGCAGCGAACATGCTGAAACCATGGAGAACATGCTTCGATTTTCGGTTTTAGGTGGTGTGCATATCACTACGAAATGTGTTCATCTAGCCTGACATGCTCAGCCTGCTACTCTGTTTCTCATGACCAATCCAGTATTGGACTGCGCGGATGAGTTTGCTGCCGTGGTTTCGAAAACGAAGCTTGGCACGAAAGCGGCGGGACAATGAAACCTTCCTTTGAAGCCAGCTCGTTTTCGAAGACTTGCTGTTGCATTGTACTGTCAAGTCAATTCCAAGTTCCCCCAACAAATGTCGTGAACTATGTATTTGCGTCCACCATGTTGAAGTGATTTTGGCAGGAATCAACGGCACGTTGAAATCCAGTGTTGCTCAAGTCAGTTTTCACTCAGCACGCACAGTGCGACGAGTCAATTGTTGTTTTCGTAACGTGCTGCCACATGGCGGTCATCAGCAAGATGGCACGCTCCAACGGCCGCACTGTGCTTGCCGGTGCCGCAACCGCCGCTGCGTTCTTGGCGGCCCCGAGTTTCATCGCAGTGGCTGGACAGGATGCGCCACGCCAGGCGCAGGTGGCACGCGGCCAAGTCGGCAGCACAGCCTCGGCCAACAATGACGCCAGGCACCTAAACGTCGCTGCTGCTGGCGTCGGCGCTATGGGGATGGGCGCTGTCGCGGCGTTGGGGCCCCGCCGCGCCACGGCCAAGCGCAGCAAAAAAGCGGCTGTGGCTTTGCAAGCCAATCGCAATGGCCCCGAAGGTCTCCCTGAGCTCGTGGCCCTGGCTGAGCAGCTTCTTCGGCAGCCCGAGCCGGAGCAGCTCTCACGTTTGCTGCAGCAGCTTCAGGCTTTTGCCGCTGCCGAGCTGCGCCGAGGCGCGGCGCTCTCGGCACCGGCTGCACGGGCCTTTGCGGAAGTCGCCGCCGGCGCCGGCGACGCCCTGCGCGGAGGCGCTGAGAAGCAGCTGCGATGGGCTGCTGGCGCTGCCGCTTCTCTGCTTTTGACTTACAGCGTCGGGTTGCAGCCTGCAATGGCGGCGGATGTCGTCAACTACTCCGACTTCATGGAGTCTGTGCAACGCGGTGATGTGGAAATGGTGCGGGTCCAGGATGATCAGCTGTCTGCACAGTACACCACAAAAGATGGTGCTCGCCATGAGGTGAACTTGATCCCCAATGCGCAGATTGAGGACCAGCTCTTCAACACCCTTGCACAGAAGAAGGTTGATGTGGTCATGCAGAGCCCTGGGGCCAACAGCGGAGGGCCTCTCGACTTCCTGGCACGCTTTGCAGGACCCATTGCCTGGCTGATTGCAGGCCTTCTGATCCTCTTCGGAGGCGCTGGCATGGGAGGCCCTGCAGGACCTGGAGGCCCAGGTGGAAATCCCTTTGAGCTGGGCAAGTCGAAGGCTCGAATCATCAAGGACGGGGACACCAAGGTCAAGTTCGGGGACGTTGCCGGTTGTGACGGGGCCAAGCAGGAGTTGGTGGAGGTCGTCGACTTTCTGAAGAACACCTCCCGCTACTCCGAGCTCGGCGCCAAGATTCCCAAGGGTGCTCTGCTGGTCGGCCCACCGGGTACCGGAAAGACGCTGCTGGCAAAGGCCGTGGCTGGTGAAGCGGGTGTTCCATTCTTCAGCATCTCTGCATCGGAGTTTGTCGAGATCTTTGCGGGGATCGGTGCCTCGCGCGTGCGGGACCTCTTCGAGCAGGCCAAGAAGTCGGCTCCTTGCATCATCTTCATCGACGAGATTGATGCTGTCGGTCGCCAGCGCAGCGCGGGCTTCGGCCAGGGCAACGACGAGCGTGAGCAGACAGTGAACCAGCTGCTGACTGAGATGGACGGCTTCGAGGCGAACAAGGGCGTCGTGGTGATCGCGGCCACCAACCGAGCAGACATCCTGGATCAAGCCTTGGTGCGCCCGGGACGATTCGATCGCCAGATCCAGGTGAGGGAATTCTCTGCAAAGTGGGCTCAGAAGGGAGCTTTTCGGTTGAGGGTTTTTGAAGGCCTTTGAGGGATTTCAAGTTGTATTTTGCCTTCCTCAGGGTTTAGGGCTTTGCAGTTTTAGGGTTTTTTAGGGTTTACGTTTTACTAGTAGGGTAAGGGATTTGGGGGTGGTTGGAAGGGATACCCTGAAGCGTGGGGTCCCGACACGGGACCCAGAGCCATATAATGAGTATGCGAGAGGCGAAAGGGAGCAAATCTGTCTAAGTCTAACGAATGTACAACTCCACAAACAGAAAAGATCCATCAAAAGTGCAATGCCCTCAGGTGGATCCTCCTGATGTCCAGGGCCGTGCCGAAATCCTGAAAGTGCATGCCAAGGGAAAGAATCTGGCACCAGGCGTCGACCTTTCTGCCATTGCACGGCAGACGCCGGGCATGTCTGGCGCGGACCTGGCGAACTTGCTGAACGAGGGTGCCATCGTGGCGGCCCGCCAGAACAAGGCAGAGGTCGACTCTGACGACATCTTCAATGCGCTCGAGCGCATCGCCATTGGCCTGGAGAAGAAGGATGCCGTCATGTCTGAGCAGAAGAAGAAGCTTGTGGCCTACCACGAGGCCGGTCATGCCATCTTGGGCGCACTGATGAACGACTACGACGTTGTGGCGAAGATCAGCATTGTTCCGCGTGGGCCCGCTGGCGGCGTGACGATCTTCATGCCTTCAGAAGACAGGCTCAACTCCGGGCTTTACTCGAAGGAGTTCTTGGAGAATCGTATGTGCGTCGCGCTCGGCGGGCGGCTCGCGGAGGAGATCATCAACGGCAAGGACAACGTCACCACCGGTGCTTCCAACGATTTCCAGCAATGCACCCAAGTCGCCAAGCAGATGGTGATGTCCCTGGGCATGTCCCCAGAGATCGGCCAGCGACTCCTCGGAGGCCAGCAGGGCGGTGGCCCTTTCATGGGCCGTGACTTCATGGGTCAGGGTGCCCCGCCCATGTCGCAAGCGCTGAAGCAGACGGTGGATAGTGAGGTCAAGCGAATTGTGGATGAACAGTATCAGCGTGGCATGAAGCTGCTGCGGGACAACATGTACCTCCTGGACGAGCTTGCAAAGCAGCTCATGGAGGAGGAGAAGGTGTCTGGCGAGCAGCTGATGAAGCTGATCAACAAGGCAGCTGCAGACGGCAAGCTCGTCATGGGCAACACCAAAATGGCGGTTGCTGCATACACCGGCGAGGTCATCGAATCGACAGCTGAGGTTTCTTTGCCTCGCAAGACGCAATGTGTGCATCCGGACAAGCCGATGATGTTCCTCGGCAGCTACGGAGAAGTTTGGACCTTGGCTTTGCTAAGCTGTGTATGATCGTAGGTGCTAAGCTCTAGAATTGGTGACAGTGGAACACAAGATGTGCCCAGCATTCCCGGATTTTCGGTGCCAGGTTTGCATGTGCCGACTGCCCCCGCCGCGGCTTCTGCGGCTCCACGCGTGCTGCACAGGGTGGCAAGGCTGCGCGCAGTGCCATTGCTCGCCTTGGATTGGCGACCCCCGAGGCCGAGAGCCGGGAGTCCACCAGCGAAGAGGTTCTGCGCCGAGTAAAGGACATGGCTGCGGAGGCCTCCACGGGGGCCGCGCTGCCCGACACCGTGGTAAAGCACGCCGCAGTGCAGGTCCTCGCCGCCCTGGCCGCCACCGCAGCGCCGTTGGCGGCCAAGGCGGACGACGTGCCGGCGCTGCAGTCCATGGGGGCGCCGCAGATGCAGATGCAGCAACCCGCAGGAGGTGGCTTTGCACGGGTCACTGGCCGTGTGACCTACTCGCGGCTCCTCGAGTTCGTGGATGAGGGCTCCGTGAAGCGCGTGGACTTCTATGACCAAGGCCGAACGGCTGTCGCCACCGTCTCCGTGGGAGGTCGTGAGCAGCAGCTTGTTTGCGATCTGCCTGGGGCCACCACAGGCCTCATCGAGAAGCTCACGGCCAAAGGTATCTCCATCGAGGTTCACCAGCCTGAGAAGCCAAACCCACTATTCAACGTGCTGGGTGATGTTGCGCTGCCGCTGCTGCTGATCGCTGGCCTGCTCTTCCTGCGCTCCCGTGCGCCGGGCGGCGGAGGCGGCATCCCGGGTTTCGGGAACCAGGGCCAGGCCAAGATCATGATCACGCCTGAGACCGGCGTGAAGTTCGAAGATGTGGCCGGTATCGACGAGGCCAAGGAGGAGCTTATGGAGATCGTTGACTTCCTGAAGGCACCTGAGAGGTTTGTCAAGGTCGGTGCGAAGATCCCCCGCGGCGTGCTGCTGACGGGTCCCCCAGGCACCGGTAAGACGCTGATGGCGAAGGCCCTGGCCGGTGAGTCAGGCGTGCCGTTCATCCAATCATCTGCCTCTGAGTTCATCGAGCTCTTCGTGGGCGTCGGTGCCTCGCGCGTGCGAGACATTTTCAAGCAGGCCAAGGAGAAGGCGCCCTGCATCGTGTTCATCGACGAGATCGATGCCATCGGTCGCCAGCGCGGTGCCGGCATGGGTGGTGGCAACGACGAGCGCGAGCAGACGCTGAATCAGATCCTCACCGAGATGGATGGTTTCGAGGGCAACAGTGGCGTCATCGTTGTTGCTGCCACCAACAGGCCTGTTGTCTAAACAAGAAGGCCGTTAATTACCACAGCTCGGACTTCTGCCGTTGTCTGGCTAGTGCGCATCAGTGCGCATCACCTGACCAGGTCTGACATCCTTGACAACGCCTTGCTACGCCCGGGCCGCTTCGACCGCCGGGTGCAGGTCGGCCTCCCGGACGTCAAGGGCCGTGCACAGATCCTTGAGGTCCATGTCAAGAACAAGAAGCTGGACGGTGAGATCACGCTGATGGACATCGCCAAGCGCACCGCCGGCTTTTCGGGCGCTGATCTGGAGAACCTCATGAACGAGTCGGCGATCCTGGCCGCCCGGCGCAACAAGAAGGCCATCAGCATGGATGAGATCAACGACGCCACGGACCGGGTCATTGCTGGCCTTGAGGGCCGGGCTCTGCAGGAGAATGTTCAACAAGTATGAGGTGTTTTCGCTGCTCCTCTTCTCCTGTTTTGTTTCGTTGTAGATTCACAAACAGATTCGCTCCACACAGGACAACGCAGCCAAGAAGCTCATCGCGTACCACGAAGCCGGACACGCCATTGTCGGCACCCTGCTTCCATACCACGACCCTGTCAATAAGGTGACCCTGATCCCACGCGGGCAGGCCAAGGGCCTCACCTGGTTCACGCCCGGTGAGGACCTGCAGCCATGAAGTGCGAGGGCACACGCCATCGTCTCGCAAGTTATTTCAAAGCGAGCAGTCGTAAAGTAGACACATGCAGACATGCCAGTTCAACAATCATGAGTCATGCCAAAGCTGCGCTGCGATCATTCGCGAGGACCAGAGCCTCATCTCGGCAGCGATGCTGAAGGCGCGCATTGCCGGTGCTTTGGGCGGACGTGCGGCCGAACAATTGGTTTTCGGAACCGACCAGGTGGGCTTTCTAAGCAAAAATGGTACTGTCACCTTGGTTCAGCGCCCCAACTTGTGCCACGCGGAATGGCTTCGTCCTGGGGCTAGGGTAGGATGGGTAGGATGGGTAGGACGTGTAGGATGGGTAGGGCGGGTAGGACGGGTAGGACCGGGTAGGACGGGTAGGACGGGTAGGAAAGCTCGGCAACATGCAAGTGCATGTCTGCAGAGTGCTGCAGACAGGTTACCACTGGCGCCGGCGGCGATCTCCAGCAGGTTGAGCGCATGGCCCGAGTGAACGTCTCAGCTTGCAATGACGTCGGGTTTCGGGGTCTGATCAAGGATTGGCAGGCTACAATTGTGTCTGGTAGACATCATATCAAGATGTTCTGTCAGCTGTACCAAGGCCATGGTGACACAGTTTGGCATGTCAGATGTCGGTTCCCTTGCCATAGATGACGGTGGTTTCATGGGTCCCGATTACTCAGAAGAGCTGAGTGCAAAGATCGACATGGCCATCAAGGACATCTCTGATGATTGCTACCTCAATGCCCTTAGCATTCTGATGACCAACCGCGCATGCCTGGACCGCGTGGCGGACGAGCTGACGGAGCTGGAGACCATGACAGGTGACCGCCTGCGCGAGATCATCGCTGAGTACGTAGACATCCCTGCAAAGCTTGCGGCTGTGTGAGGCAAAAAGCATTGAAAGCGCTTGCCATTCTCGGCAGGTACAGCTAGGTACGAATAGGTACGGATTAAGAATTCGTGGCATTCGAAGCAGTTCGGGGCTTCGCAACTTCAGGGCGTCGCTGTGGCAGTCAGCTTGGTTTTAACTCCGCCCAAACTGGCAGATCCTGCGTGTGCGCATGAGGTCCTCTTTCGAGGGACACTCGCAGGCATTTGACATGCCGTTTCGTTTCATTTTCTGACCAGCCAAACATGTACAGCTCACAAGCTCTCTCTGGTTTCGGAGTCGTGTTTCAGAAATTTTCGGCAGATGGTCACGAAGCCGCAGGCGAAGAATGTCGGCTGCCACATCTCATGTCGCAGTGTGGATAGCTGAGACCCTGGCTACTGCAAACGAGCCAAAAAGCATCGCATGCATCGCAAAGCCTCTAGAAAGGAATGAGTGACTGAGGACATACTCAATCGACAGGAAACGTGTTTCTCACCCTTTGGTGAACTCCTGGTAGAAGAGGTGGCGCTCGTAGTTCTACTTGTCAGAAAAGGGAGAGAGAAGCGAATGAAGGACGCGCATAGTTTTACTTTAGAATCAAGTCGCACCACTTTGTTGTATTTTGATGAGTTGGTGCCGTGCATTCCCCTCTTGCTCGCAAGCTAACAAAACAAAATGGCAGTACTGGGCTTTCACCGCATTCCGGCAGAAACTAGATGAGCTCCAAACGTGTGAGAAGATGCAGAGAATCTCAAAAGCAACATGAACTGGCTATAGCCCGATGCGTGAGAAACAGGTTTTGATGATGGATCATGAAGTGAGGGTTTTTGACATCGCACAGGGACCTGAACGAGCTCGTCCTGAACTCAACCCGGCTGATCATGACAATCAGATAGTCGGAAATGCAGCAACATGCATGTTTCAATTGGGACTTGGAGGGAAGATCGACGAACGGGACGGTCTTGTTCCTCTCCTCCGGCTTGCGTCGATCAAACCCCTCTCCTGCTTTGGCCCATCTCTCGCTGCGGCCCATGGCCTTCTGCTGATCGAACGCCTTGTGATATGCAGCTGAGACGAACCTCTTCCTCCGGGCACTCCGGGTCATGTCGAGCAAGCGATCACCTGCCTTCCTCTTCCCCTTGCTGCCACCCCCTCTTGGCCTGGCTCTTGGCCTTCACGTGCTTCTTGGACTTCGTAGCCGTGCCTTCGGCACAATTGAAGACCATCGTCACCGGCATCGTGGACCCTCGGTGTCGGGGTCTCCTTTGGAACCAAGCATGAGCATCAACAGCTTGTGATGGGGTCCGGGCTTGGCAGTTGAGGGCTGAGGGTTCAAGGTGTTGTTGTTGAAGTGAAAATGTTGGCTTTCGGGCTTAGGCCTCCGGGTTTTTGGTTATCGGGTTTAGGCCTCGGGTTTTTCGGGCTAGGGGATTTAAAGGTGTCGGGATTGGGGCTCGGGTTTTAGGGGTTGAAGGTTAAGGGTTTAGGGTTTAGGGCTGAGGGTTTTTGGGGTTTAGGTGTTGAAGGTTTAGGGTCTAAGGTTCAGCCACTCAAAAACATATTCAATAATCACTCTCAAGGTCACTCGTTTCACTTTTGTGACCCTTCTCTCTAGCTTCAAGTATCCAAGTTTCAAGTCCCTCACTCAAGGTGGCCAGGATTCAGGTCAGCAAACCAAGAAGCCTCTCTCCCACTCCAGGTGGCTAGGGTTTGCTGTTCTTCTGCTGCTCGGCCTTCGTGTTGGCGGCCTGCATGGTCTTGATGAGCGTCTGTGGTTAAGGCTCTTGGCCTTGTCAGCATCTGTCCTTTGACATGGTGCAGACGACATTCAGTATTCAGCGGTTTTTGTTGCAGAGGGCTGCACGTAAACCGCTTGTGTTGTGTTGTGCACTCCATGGAAAGTACCATGGTTGAATATGATGTTGTTCTGTTACATGGGTTGAGTTTAGGTGGCTCAGGGACCCGTGGTCCGTGGTCAGCGGCTGTGACCACGCAGTCTTTCGGCTGTCTTTTGGTGTTGTGTGGTGGTCGTACCTATGTCTTCTGCCTCACATGTTTGTTGACCTAAGCCCTCGGCCCAAGGTCGCACTCACGTGTCTCAGTCTTGAATGCATTCTCAGAACTTGAAGGAAAGGAATGTGAAATGGGTCAATCTGATTGATGGATGCGGGTGCTTGTTATAAAGGTTATGATGATGATATTGATGGTGTTCTTGTCCGATACGCATTACAGAAATATGGTCATGATGATAATGCTTATGCTGATGATGCGGCTGATGATAATGAATGATGACTTTGCTCATCATGGACGAGCGCTTTTAGAAAGTTCTTTCGGCCCATCCTTTGTCCAGTTGGCTTTAACATTGAGCAGCGAACATGCTGAAACCATGGAGAACATGCTTCGATTTTCGGTTTTAGGTGGTGTGCATATCACTACGAAATGTGTTCATCTAGCCTGACATGCTCAGCCTGCTACTCTGTTTCTCATGACCAATCCAGTATTGGACTGCGCGGATGAGTTTGCTGCCGTGGTTTCGAAAACGAAGCTTGGCACGAAAGCGGCGGGACAATGAAACCTTCCTTTGAAGCCAGCTCGTCTTCGAAGACTTGCTGTTGCATTGTACTGTCAAGTCAATTCCAAGTTCCCCCAACAAATGTCGTGAACTATGTATTTGCGTCCACCATGTTGAAGTGATTTTGGCAGGAATCAACGGCACGTTGAAATCCAGTGTTGCTCAAGTCAGTTTTCACTCAGCACGCACAGTGCGACGAGTCAATTGTTGTTTTCGTAACGTGCTGCCACATGGCGGTCATCAGCAAGATGGCACGCTCCAACGGCCGCACTGTGCTTGCCGGTGCCGCAACCGCCGCTGCGTTCTTGGCGGCCCCGAGTTTCATCGCAGTGCCTGGACAGGATGCGCCACGCCAGGCGCAGGTGGCACGCGGCCAAGTCGGCAGCACAGCCTCGGCCAACAATGACGCCAGGCACCTAAACGTCGCTGCTGCTGGCGTCGGCGCTATGGGGATGGGCGCTGTCGCGGCGTTGGGGCCCCGCCGCGCCACGGCCAAGCGCAGCAAAAAAGCGGCTGTGGCTTTGCAAGCCAATCGCAATGGCCCCGAAGGTCTCCCTGAGCTCGTGGCCCTGGCTGAGCAGCTTCTTCGGCAGCCCGAGCCGGAGCAGCTCTCACGTTTGCTGCAGCAGCTTCAGGCTTTTGCCGCTGCCGAGCTGCGCCGAGGCGCGGCGCTCTCGGCACCGGCTGCACGGGCCTTTGCGGAAGTCGCCGCCGGCGCCGGCGACGCCCTGCGCGGAGGCGCTGAGAAGCAGCTGCGATGGGCTGCTGGCGCTGCCGCTTCTCTGCTTTTGACTTACAGCGTCGGGTTGCAGCCTGCAATGGCGGCGGATGTCGTCAACTACTCCGACTTCATGGAGTCTGTGCAACGCGGTGATGTGGAAATGGTGCGGGTCCAGGATGATCAGCTGTCTGCACAGTACACCACAAAAGATGGTGCTCGCCATGAGGTGAACTTGATCCCCAATGCGCAGATTGAGGACCAGCTCTTCAACACCCTTGCACAGAAGAAGGTTGATGTGGTCATGCAGAGCCCTGGGGCCAACAGCGGAGGGCCTCTCGACTTCCTGGCACGCTTTGCAGGACCCATTGCCTGGCTGATTGCAGGCCTTCTGATCCTCTTCGGAGGCGCTGGCATGGGAGGCCCTGCAGGACCTGGAGGCCCAGGTGGAAATCCCTTTGAGCTGGGCAAGTCGAAGGCTCGAATCATCAAGGACGGGGACACCAAGGTCAAGTTCGGGGACGTTGCCGGTTGTGACGGGGCCAAGCAGGAGTTGGTGGAGGTCGTCGACTTTCTGAAGAACACCTCCCGCTACTCCGAGCTCGGCGCCAAGATTCCCAAGGGTGCTCTGCTGGTCGGCCCACCGGGTACCGGAAAGACGCTGCTGGCAAAGGCCGTGGCTGGTGAAGCGGGTGTTCCATTCTTCAGCATCTCTGCATCGGAGTTTGTCGAGATCTTTGCGGGGATCGGTGCCTCGCGCGTGCGGGACCTCTTCGAGCAGGCCAAGAAGTCGGCTCCTTGCATCATCTTCATCGACGAGATTGATGCTGTCGGTCGCCAGCGCAGCGCGGGCTTCGGCCAGGGCAACGACGAGCGTGAGCAGACAGTGAACCAGCTGCTGACTGAGATGGACGGCTTCGAGGCGAACAAGGGCGTCGTGGTGATCGCGGCCACCAACCGAGCAGACATCCTGGATCAAGCCTTGGTGCGCCCGGGACGATTCGATCGCCAGATCCAGGTGAGGGAATTCTCTGCAAAGTGGGCTCAGAAGGGAGCTTTTCGGTTGAGGGTTTTTGAAGGCCTTTGAGGGATTTCAAGTTGTATTTTGCCTTCCTCAGGGTTTAGGGCTTTGCAGTTTTAGGGTTTTTTAGGGTTTACGTTTTACTAGTAGGGTAAGGGATTTGGGGGTGGTTGGAAGGGATACCCTGAAGCGTGGGGTCCCGACACGGGACCCAGAGCCATATAATGAGTATGCGAGAGGCGAAAGGGAGCAAATCTGTCTAAGTCTAACGAATGTACAACTCCACAAACAGAAAAGATCCATCAAAAGTGCAATGCCCTCAGGTGGATCCTCCTGATGTCCAGGGCCGTGCCGAAATCCTGAAAGTGCATGCCAAGGGAAAGAATCTGGCACCAGGCGTCGACCTTTCTGCCATTGCACGGCAGACGCCGGGCATGTCTGGCGCGGACCTGGCGAACTTGCTGAACGAGGGTGCCATCGTGGCGGCCCGCCAGAACAAGGCAGAGGTCGACTCTGACGACATCTTCAATGCGCTCGAGCGCATCGCCATTGGCCTGGAGAAGAAGGATGCCGTCATGTCTGAGCAGAAGAAGAAGCTTGTGGCCTACCACGAGGCCGGTCATGCCATCTTGGGCGCACTGATGAACGACTACGACGTTGTGGCGAAGATCAGCATTGTTCCGCGTGGGCCCGCTGGCGGCGTGACGATCTTCATGCCTTCAGAAGACAGGCTCAACTCCGGGCTTTACTCGAAGGAGTTCTTGGAGAATCGTATGTGCGTCGCGCTCGGCGGGCGGCTCGCGGAGGAGATCATCAACGGCAAGGACAACGTCACCACCGGTGCTTCCAACGATTTCCAGCAATGCACCCAAGTCGCCAAGCAGATGGTGATGTCCCTGGGCATGTCCCCAGAGATCGGCCAGCGACTCCTCGGAGGCCAGCAGGGCGGTGGCCCTTTCATGGGCCGTGACTTCATGGGTCAGGGTGCCCCGCCCATGTCGCAAGCGCTGAAGCAGACGGTGGATAGTGAGGTCAAGCGAATTGTGGATGAACAGTATCAGCGTGGCATGAAGCTGCTGCGGGACAACATGTACCTCCTGGACGAGCTTGCAAAGCAGCTCATGGAGGAGGAGAAGGTGTCTGGCGAGCAGCTGATGAAGCTGATCAACAAGGCAGCTGCAGACGGCAAGCTCGTCATGGGCAACACCAAAATGGCGGTTGCTGCATACACCGGCGAGGTCATCGAATCGACAGCTGAGGTTTCTTTGCCTCGCAAGACGCAATGTGTGCATCCGGACAAGCCGATGATGTTCCTCGGCAGCTACGGAGAAGTTTGGACCTTGGCTTTGCTAAGCTGTGTATGATCGTAGGTGCTAAGCTCTAGAATTGGTGACAGTGGAACACAAGATGTGCCCAGCATTCCCGGATTTTCGGTGCCAGGTTTGCATGTGCCGACTGCCCCCGCCGCGGCTTCTGCGGCTCCACGCGTGCTGCACAGGGTGGCAAGGCTGCGCGCAGTGCCATTGCTCGCCTTGGATTGGCGACCCCCGAGGCCGAGAGCCGGGAGTCCACCAGCGAAGAGGTTCTGCGCCGAGTAAAGGACATGGCTGCGGAGGCCTCCGCGGGGGCCGCGCTGCCCGACACCGTGGTAAAGCACGCCGCAGTGCAGGTCCTCGCCGCCCTGGCCGCCACCGCAGCGCCGTTGGCGGCCAAGGCGGACGACGTGCCGGCGCTGCAGTCCATGGGGGCGCCGCAGATGCAGATGCAGCAACCCGCAGGAGGTGGCTTTGCACGGGTCACTGGCCGTGTGACCTACTCGCGGCTCCTCGAGTTCGTGGATGAGGGCTCCGTGAAGCGCGTGGACTTCTATGACCAAGGCCGAACGGCTGTCGCCACCGTCTCCGTGGGAGGTCGTGAGCAGCAGCTTGTTTGCGATCTGCCTGGGGCCACCACAGGCCTCATCGAGAAGCTCACGGCCAAAGGTATCTCCATCGAGGTTCACCAGCCTGAGAAGCCAAACCCACTATTCAACGTGCTGGGTGATGTTGCGCTGCCGCTGCTGCTGATCGCTGGCCTGCTCTTCCTGCGCTCCCGTGCGCCGGGCGGCGGAGGCGGCATCCCGGGTTTCGGGAACCAGGGCCAGGCCAAGATCATGATCACGCCTGAGACCGGTGTGAAGTTCGAAGATGTGGCCGGTATCGACGAGGCCAAGGAGGAGCTTATGGAGATCGTTGACTTCCTGAAGGCACCTGAGAGGTTTGTCAAGGTCGGTGCGAAGATCCCCCGCGGCGTGCTGCTGACGGGTCCCCCAGGCACCGGTAAGACGCTGATGGCGAAGGCCCTGGCCGGTGAGTCAGGCGTGCCGTTCATCCAATCATCTGCCTCTGAGTTCATCGAGCTCTTCGTGGGCGTCGGTGCCTCGCGCGTGCGAGACATTTTCAAGCAGGCCAAGGAGAAGGCGCCCTGCATCGTGTTCATCGACGAGATCGATGCCATCGGTCGCCAGCGCGGTGCCGGCATGGGTGGTGGCAACGACGAGCGCGAGCAGACGCTGAATCAGATCCTCACCGAGATGGATGGTTTCGAGGGCAACAGTGGCGTCATCGTTGTTGCTGCCACCAACAGGCCTGTTGTCTAAACAAGAAGGCCGTTAATTACCACAGCTCGGACTTCTGCCGTTGTCTGGCTAGTGCGCATCAGTGCGCATCACCTGACCAGGTCTGACATCCTTGACAACGCCTTGCTACGCCCGGGCCGCTTCGACCG
This sequence comes from Symbiodinium natans, assembly GCA_905221605.1. NCBI lineage: Eukaryota > Dinophyceae > Suessiales > Symbiodiniaceae > Symbiodinium > Symbiodinium natans. The sequence continues at coordinate 27,537 of CAJNDS010000127.1, forward strand.
CCGGGTGCAGGTCGGCCTCCCGGACGTCAAGGGCCGTGCACAGATCCTTGAGGTCCATGTCAAGAACAAGAAGCTGGACGGTGAGATCACGCTGATGGACATCGCCAAGCGCACCGCCGGCTTTTCGGGCGCTGATCTGGAGAACCTCATGAACGAGTCGGCGATCTTGGCCGCCCGGCGCAACAAGAAGGCCATCAGCATGGATGAGATCAACGACGCCACGGACCGGGTCATTGCTGGCCTTGAGGGCCGGGCTCTGCAGGAGAATGTTCAACAAGTATGAGGTGTTTTCGCTGCTCCTCTTCTCCTGTTTTGTTTCGTTGTAGATTCACAAACAGATTCGCTCCACACAGGACAACGCAGCCAAGAAGCTCATCGCGTACCACGAAGCCGGACACGCCATTGTCGGCACCCTGCTTCCATACCACGACCCTGTCAATAAGGTGACCCTGATCCCACGCGGGCAGGCCAAGGGCCTCACCTGGTTCACGCCCGGTGAGGACCTGCAGCCATGAAGTGCGAGGGCACACGCCATCGTCTCGCAAGTTATTTCAAAGCGAGCAGTCGTAAAGTAGACACATGCAGACATGCCAGTTCAACAATCATGAGTCATGCCAAAGCTGCGCTGCGATCATTCGCGAGGACCAGAGCCTCATCTCGGCAGCGATGCTGAAGGCGCGCATTGCCGGTGCTTTGGGCGGACGTGCGGCCGAACAATTGGTTTTCGGAACCGACCAGGTGGGCTTTCTGTGCAAAAATGGTACTGTCACCTTGGTTCAGGCACATCCCCGAACCCCCCATTGAACGCCCCAACTTGTGCCACGCGGAATGGCTTCGTCCTGGGGCTAGGGTAGGATGGGTAGGATGGGTAGGACGTGTAGGATGGGTAGGGCGGGTAGGACGGGTAGGACCGGGTAGGACGGGTAGGAAAGCTCGGCAACATGCAAGTGCATGTCTGCAGAGTGCTGCAGACAGGTTACCACTGGCGCCGGCGGCGATCTCCAGCAGGTTGAGCGCATGGCCCGAGTGAACGTCTCAGCTTGCAATGACGTCGGGTTTCGGGGTCTGATCAAGGATTGGCAGGCTACAATTGTGTCTGGTAGACATCATATCAAGATGTTCTGTCAGCTGTACCAAGGCCATGGTGACACAGTTTGGCATGTCAGATGTCGGCTCCCTTGCCATAGATGACGGTGGTTTCATGGGTCCCGATTACTCAGAAGAGCTGAGTGCAAAGATCGACATGGCCATCAAGGACATCTCTGATGATTGCTACCTCAATGCCCTTAGCATCCTGATGACCAACCGCGCATGCCTGGACCGCGTGGCGGACGAGCTGACGGAGCTGGAGACCATGACAGGTGACCGCCTGCGCGAGATCATCGCTGAGTACGTAGACATCCCTGCAAAGCTTGCGGCTGTGTGAGGCAAAAAGCATTGAAAGCGCTTGCCATTCTCGGCAGGTACAGCTAGGTACGAATAGGTACGGATTAAGAATTCGTGGCATTCGAAGCAGTTCGGGGCTTCGCAACTTCAGGGCGTCGCTGTGGCAGTCAGCTTGGTTTTAACTCCGCCCAAACTGGCAGATCCTGCGTGTGCGCATGAGGTCCTCTTTCGAGGGACACTCGCAGGCATTTGACATGCCGTTTCGTTTCATTTTCTGACCAGCCAAACATGTACAGCTCACAAGCTCTCTCTGGTTTCGGAGTCGTGTTTCAGAAATTTTCGGCAGATGGTCACGAAGCCGCAGGCGAAGAATGTCGGCTGCCACATCTCATGTCGCAGTGTGGATAGCTGAGACCCTGGCTACTGCAAACGAGCCAAAAAGCATCGCATGCATCGCAAAGCCTCTAGAAAGGAATGAGTGACTGAGGACATACTCAATCGACAGGAAACGTGTTTCTCACCCTTTGGTGAACTCCTGGTAGAAGAGGTGGCGCTCGTAGTTCTACTTGTCAGAAAAGGGAGAGAGAAGCGAATGAAGGACGCGCATAGTTTTACTTTAGAATCAAGTCGCACCACTTTGTTGTATTTTGATGAGTTGGTGCCGTGCATTCCCCTCTTGCTCGCAAGCTAACAAAACAAAATGGCAGTACTGGGCTTTCACCGCATTCCGGCAGAAACTAGATGAGCTCCAAACGTGTGAGAAGATGCAGAGAATCTCAAATAGTTCCATCAAGAAGCTGCAAGAAGCTCAATACCCCAGTAGGAACTTGGTCAATCTTGTAGTTGGTTTCGCAGTTGTCCGACCACATGTGCAGAATCTACAAGGCTGCAACATGAACTGGCAATACTCCGATGCGTGAGAAATACTGCTTTGTCGTCAACATGAAGTGAGACAGGGTTCCTGACGCCACACAGACTTGAGCGAGCTCGTGCTGAACTCAGCCCGGCTCCTCATGACAAGCAGAAAGTCAGAAACACAGCAACATGCGTGTCTGTTGATGCAGTTTCGGATGATTAGGTTTCAGTGTGAAGAGTGGGATTGTAGGGGGGGATGGGGGGCTGGTCCGATCAAAGACTTTGAAAGGGTCGGCATGTCAGTTGGGGCCTGCATTTACAATTTGGGGTATGTAGATGGGGTGCTGTAAGCAGAGTTGGCCGGTTCAAGTTGTCGGCTCGAGGTTGATTCAGTTCAGTTTCAGTTGGGACTTAGATTGAAGATTGATGACTGACAAGTTCCCAGAAGCTCTCTTGCACATGGGTGCAGACATATATACGTATACTATTGATCTAATTTTAACGCTACGCGACCCGCCTCGGCCTGTCCCAGTGCATGGCGTAGGCTGCATGAGCAAGAAGCCGACGTGTCCTGAACCCCAAACATTCAGAATGACAACCCTAGCACGGCGTGGCAGAGCTGGGTTTAGGGTTGAGGGTTTAGGGATTAGGGATTAGGGTTTGACGGTTGAGTGCTTAGGGCTTAAGGTTGTCTGGAGCTTCGAGTTCGTGTCAAGGTTCCAGCTTAAACTCTTCGGCTCGTGTCACTTAATTTGCGGCCGTGCTCACACCAGTTGAGCCCCCGGCCCTCAAGCCAGCGCGTCGGAGCAGGAAAACTCCGCCTTGGGGGGGGGGGGGGGGGGGGGGGGGGGGGGGGGGGCGTGGGCGGGTTGAGGCGGGGGGTAGGGGGGGGGGTGGGGGGGGGGGACAGGGGAGGGGGGGGGGGAGGGGTAGGGGGGGGAGGGGGGGGGGGTGGGGGGGGTAGGGGGGGGGGTAGGGGGGGGGTAGGGGGGGGGGTAGGGGGGGGGGGTAAGGGGGGGTAGGGGCGGGGGGGGGGGAGGGGTAGGGGGGGATAGTGGGGTGGCGCCCTGCTGGGATGGGCTGCAACTGCCTCTGGTCCTGGCGAGACATCCGCTTGCGGACCCTCCTCTCCTAGGGGGGGTACCCATTTGAAGCAAAAAAAGGGGGCCGAAAAGTGGCTTTGGGCCTGGGGGGAGGATTTGGAGGGGGGTGCCTGTTTTGACAACCTATACACCTTCGGCCCGAGGCCTCGGCGGATATTGTTGGGATGCACGTGCAAAATTCGGACGCCTCTAGCAGTCCAGATGAGCTCCTAATGAGAAAGCATGCCGATCTGATTTGGGCAAGCAGGTTAGTGCTTTCTGGAAATTCGTGAACTCAGGTTCAATTCCTATCGTAGTTTTTACTTTTAAATCGGGGTGCACATGCAGACCAGAAGCACGTCTCAAGAAACAGAATCACGGAATCAAATGCAGTTGCCGAGCTTCGCTTTGGCCCACAAGAGGGTTTAGGGTTTAGGGTCTAGGGTTTAGGGTTGAGGGTTTAGGGTTTTAAGTTGTGGGGTAGTTATGGGTTGGTTTTAGGGTTTAGGGTTTTAGGGTTTTTGGGTTTTAGGGTTTTAGGGTTGAGGGTTTAGGTTTAGGGTTGAGGGTTGAGGGTTGAGGGTTGAGGGTTGAGGGTTGAGGAAGACCGTAGACCATGGGGGGGGATACCTAGGGGGGGGGGGGCCCAAAACGCACAGCGCACAACCATACATACACTCATATTTGTTTTGTTTGTCCACATACACGAATCTACATGGAGGCTCCGGGCTACACGCGGCCCGTGTCCCTGTCGTATACATGCAAATTTTTTGTGCTTTTGGGTGCAGGCTTCGGAGCTTTCCCCAAGACTGTGCGACTCGGGGTTCAGGGTTCCCAGAGGGAGTCTAAGCTGAAATTGAAGACTCTGAACGCACTCCCACCGCAGCGCGGCACACGACTGTTCCTCGCGACGCAGCATTCTCCTGCTTCAAGTGGTTTGCTTGCAACCATGGGTCTCATCAAAAGTCTTCGTGGGTTGGAGCTCCAGCTAGCAATCATGGCATACGATGGACAGCAGAATTCTGTAGCTGTCGTTGTCGTGTCCATCATTGCCGATTCTCACATGGCCAAGGGCATTCAGGTGCGCATTCAGATGCTTGTGGCTTGTAATGGCTTGTTGCTGCATGCTTCGTGCTTGTTCTTCACCAGCAAAGCACATGCCAGAATAGCTTGATGTCACGAGTTGTCGTTGCGTGCAGCTGTGAAGCTCACTCATATTCCGCGTTGTTGCTGCCGTCCCTGCGTGTGTTCGGCATGGAGCCAGGCACTGCTGAAACTTTATTCTTTTTGGCACGTTGCTGCATAGCCTGCATGTGCGGTTATGCTTTTCGTCGTTTCAGGTCAGGGCGCCGTTGAGCTCGCCAAGGCTACGTCCACCAGCGCATTGTTCTCCCGCAACATGGCCATTAGCAGCATTTCTTCCTGACGGTTGGGGCTTGTAAGTTGGGAGGCCGACATGTTGCTGCACACACTTTTATTTTCGACTGAGGCATCCTTGCGCGTACACGCGGCAGCCCCTCGGCTGATTTGCGATGACAGAGACATCATGAGACATCTGTACGATGTAGTACATGCAAGCTTGCTCAGATTGCCTCTTCTGCAGGTCAGATTCCATTTGTGGCGGGCGTCCCCCTCTCGGCTGAGGGAGACGGTGTGTACGCTGGAACCGTGAAGACCGGGTTAGAAAACCTTGCGCTCGTTGAGCAGATTGTGTTGAAGCAGTCTTCATAAAAGTCGTACATTGTATTTACAAGCGAGTTGGCACCAGAAACGCCTTGCAGGATTGCGCTCTCCAACAAGTTTTGGTTCTACTATGACAACATTGTGTGGCTTGCTTCGATCAGGTTTGCAATGCAAGAGAAAGCTTTTGCATTCGTGGAGACATTTAAGGCTCTTGACGCTGTTCCTGCCCGCTGGATTCGTTTGGTTGCTTGGTGGGGCAACGCCAGCAATCAACCGGCTTGAGTTTGCTTTAGTTTGCTTGAGTTGTGTCAATGTGCAAGCGAGGTTTATGAATCGTGTCCCCAAGTGAGAGCTGATCCTTCCCATGACGCAAGTGAGCCTCGAGCTTGTGTACTGTGTGTATTGTCCAGCTTCACTAGCTGCAGCGGACCCAGTGTTTTTGAGCCGTAGACGACCAAGACCTGATACAAAAGCACATTCTGTATTTTAAATATTATGTTGACGCTCCGTCCGGCAGTCTGTGAGAGTATTGAGCTCTTCACGAATGCGTTTGAAGGAGAAAAGCCTGTCGTTGGCACATGAGCCCGAAAAGCCCTCGAAGCTGGGGATGAAGACACCGAAGTTGATACAAATTCCTAATAACATTTTTCGTTATCTGTGGGGGCTTGCCGGCAGGTGGAGACTCTGGGCGCCTAGCTGGAGTCGAGGCGACCTGGCTCGTCTTATGCACAATCACAGTGCTAAGTATATGCAAGAATTGCAAGGCACAGCTAGCAGTGCTGTACAGCTTGCAAAGTGTCTGTGCTTGAACTTTTGCGATACTACGCAGTCCGTGTCCCATAGTTTTCTGGGACAATGTTGCAGATCCCTCTTCATGGAACTACAGTACAAGTTGCCGAGTAGAAACACACAGAGGCAGGGGTTCTAACAAGCAAAACTGTGTGGCAAGCGAGGCTCCGTGTACTCATGCCCTCCGAGAGTGCCGCCGAGCAACTTGCTGGAAGTCTCGTCGAGGCACACAGCCAGAATTTGAGTTTCGCACGGCCTACAGGGTACGGGGCCTAACTTAAACTTCCGGAAACAAAGCCTGCTGTGAGTCAAGACATAGCGCATAAAACGGATGGGCAGGTCTCAAAAGGCTTCAAAGGGCTTGAACGTTCCATATGTTCCAGAAGCAGCGCTTTCAGGGTTGGGCGAGGAATGCTGTGCCCATTGGTTTCAGCATGTTTCAGCATTGCTCTAACGCAGGTTGTGGCGGGAGGCAAGCTTCTGGCTACCGGTGAGCCCTTGAAACTCGCCAACTGCTTACACCATCTTACACTGTTGAGTACCTTTGACACGTTTTTAAAAGTTCACGTGCCGACGATTGACATATCTTGACATGTGTTTCGGTCTGGATGCCGTCTGCATGGTGTCGTCCTTCAGGTCCTGCCCGAGGTTGAACGGGCAGAGCATCAAGTTGTCCTGCAGGTCGGAGGCTCTACTTTCACATGAAGGAGCAAGCCTGAATGTTTGAGGAACCCTTCTGGATTGAATTTCCTCGGGAACTAAGGCAACGGTGATCCTGTACCAGCGCTTCTCTTCAACGGCGGTTGCTTCGCCGGAGCCTGTATTTAATTTGTGCCACGTGCATGTCTCCTGCGATGCCTCTGTTAACTCACTAGGCCTGACCTCGAAAAGCTCGAGCGAGCCGTCAGCACCACAGAGTCACAGAACCACCAGAGCTTTGTCAGTAGGCCGCCCGTGAACATTGACGGATCATGCCAGGTCAGCGAGCTTGCGCTGCCCACTCTCTTGAAGTTCGGCCAGCGTCTGACTGCACGCCGAGCCTTTCAGGCCCTTCGAAGAGCGGCTAGTTAGAAGCAGAGCCACGTGAATTCACTTTTTGTCTGCCTCTTTTTGTGGAGGCAGCTTGTGCCTTGACACCGCTGTTAAACCGAGCAGCGGTGCTGGCAGCACAGTGCTGTGCCCTGGCAATCAAAGGCCGGTTCCCATGGCTTCCCTCTGTCGTCCCTGCCGTCCTTGCCGCTGTTGCCGTGCTCCTACCTAGCGTGTGCCTTGCTTCCACTGGAAGGACCTTGGAAAGCCGACGTTGTCCTGCCGTTCTGCGAAGCAGTTACGGACCTGAACGAGGCACTCTTAATGGACAGCAGCCTAGTCAAGACGTGGACCTCTTCTGACTACCATGTCCTGCACTACCTTTTATAAGAAGCGCATGTGTAGTCTGCGCCGCCACTGACAGCGAGACTCTAAAATGCGGGGGGCTCTGGCAGGTCTTCTCCCATGCCGTCATTGCGCGCGCAGAAATGCTGCGACCCTTTGATGCCTCGAGGTGGCCCCAACCCAATCCCAACCCACGTGCAATCTAGTCAGTTGCACCTGGCCTGTAATGCCACCTCTGATGCTTTGCATCCCTGCAGGATTTTTGCCTCGCACAAGCACTTCGACGAATGCCAAGCAGCGGCCGCCAAAGCTGTAGCTGCTTCTGGTCGTGGGCTGAGCTTGTTGATGCGCGGAGTCGCGCCACACGCCCGTGAACAAGCAAGGATATGAAGATGACTTGTGGCTGTGATTTCGGCATTTTGCGCCCAGTGTGTCGGCCAACAGACAAGAAAGCAAACAAGCAACCCTGTTCCCAGAAAGCTTGCGTTCCCGGTCTTTCAGGCAGCATGTCTTGGCATGCAATCGGGGCAACTTGGGCTCAACAAAAGGAATGGCTCGGGATTTGCCAGCCGACCCCAATCTTCGGTGCTTGCAAATGGGGAGGCCTCGCAAATGAGTACATGCCTGCTGAGTCAGCAGCGTGGTATGCATGCGTTATAGTGCATTTCCCTGCTGTCACGTTGATTTTTGTGAAGTCCAGCTTTGGTCTCGATGGTCCTCAATGTAAGCTGTCTTTTGTCATTAAGTTTGACTTAGTTAGGCAGTCAGGCACGACATCGCACGGATGTGTATAGTACGAACATGCCTGGGCTCGTGTGCAGCTCCGTCGATGCTGGTGCTGCTGCACTTTCAGCGCACCTTCGGCACGGCTTCAACAATTTCTTCTGCAACAAAGGTTAAGTTCAAGTAATGCCGTATCCTGCCTGCCATGGCTGGAACTAACATTGCAGCAGCTTGGAAGCATGCGTTTTTGTTCATGATGGCGAGACTGTTCGCCAACTGTTAGCTGTTTTTTGTTATCAGCTGTGTCATGCATGCCTTGCACATCTCGAGTCCTGCGGTTAGTTGAAGAGGTGAGTTTCATGCTGTGTTTGCCGAGGCATGCTGCTGGACGTGTCCAGTTCAGACCTTGCGAGGACCGCGTGCCGAGGGATGTCTGTCTGCTCTGTGAGTGTGTACGACACGGTCCACCTCCTTGTTGTCACCGTAACATCTCTTAAATTGATGCATCGTAGGTTGGCGCCGCTTCCCTCCAAGCCGGTCCACCGCTGGCGCTACGAGCAGCTCAGGCCACGTGTTTAAGGCTACGAGTTGCGCATCGTTGAAACGTGCTGCTGCCTTTGCGGGCAATCTCTTTCTGCAAGGCACTTCTGGGAGACCAGCTGCTCCCAATACTCGGAGAAAGTCTCGATAGATGCAGCGTGCTCAAGCGATGCCTCCATTGACAGGAACAGCACGTACAGACCGATTGATGCACAGCTACTGATCGGGATCTGTTGCTCGACTTGCGATTGCTCATTCTTGCTTCGATTCCCTCTTGCTGCTGGCTTGCATTGGCATCTCTATTTCTCTCCCTCTCTCTCTTTCTCAGTCTCTGTCTCTCTCTCTCTCTCAACTTCATCTCTTTCGTCTTTCGGTAGGCGTTGTGAGCTTGTTGCAGCTACTTGCAGTTCATCCTGTGCCGGGCTCACGAGCCACGACTGGTCGCAATTCCAGGACTGCGGCAAAACGGATGTGGTTTAAACCGGCCCCCACCTCGCTGTCTTGTGCCGGTGCCCGGCATTTTCGATATCCACATTTCTATGCCGGAATTGTGGGGTTCCATCTTCGCACATCATGCAAAAATCGGGAAAGCAGTTCTGGGCTCCTGTGCGGGGCCCGTGCAATCGGACCTCGAACCAACAGCACGCAGGGGTAGGGGCACATGACTTACATGACCCCTCCCACCAGACGCATTCTTGGGATGGTTGAGGTTCTGGCAATTCTGCTGCTTCAGGCTGCAGGACAGGTCGATTTGTTTGGGGGCAAAGTATGGGATCCCAGCCCAAAGCTTGACAGGAGCAGAGGTGTCATTGGCCAACCGAGAAGCTTTGCTCCAAGATCTTAGGGGTGCGGACACGTTCCACGACAGTATGCGCTATCATTGACTCTGCATCTTTGCCAGATGCAAAAGCTCAGGCCGTGATGCGGCGGCTTCATGGCTGCGCGTGTCGCCATCCGGGCGAAGTGCCAGCAGCTTAATTCTGCAGGACTTGGAAGTGTGCAAAGCGCTTGTACCCGTGACCCGGCATCATCTTTCCCTCACACATGTTGCAGGGTCGGCATGGCATAGCCATGCCATAGCCATGCCGTAGCCATACTATAGCCACACCTATCTGACCCTTGGTGGACCTTGGTGAGACTGCAGAATCAGGCGACTAAATGAGAACTATTGCTCAAGGAGTGCTCAAGGGCTCCCAGGCTGCCGTTTCCTTTTGACACTGGCCATGCGTGGGCATGTAGCGAAAGCTGCTTTGACTGTAATAGTGTCTTGATTCATACCCAGGCATTTGCTTACTGGCATCATGAGGTTCTGTACGATATTGAGCTTGTGGGAAGACATGCCAGCATCACAGTTCATAAGTCACGTTGCGAGATGCCCTATCAGTCATATGAGATGGTTTAACTCATTTTCGGCACATGTTGCCTAACGTTGTCCAGCTTTCCTTGTACTCTTGTTGGTGGTGACCAGAGGTTCACAGATGAGCTGGATGCTTGCACTCCTGAAATTCGTCGCAGCGGTGGTCTGAAGGCATTTTGACTTGTGCTGAAGGCATTTGACTGTGCCAAGTTGTGCTCCAGATGCGCGACATCCGACAATCGATGGCATGAGATGACACTCGTTGCACGCCTGGCCAGGCATGGATACTGGCCTTGGTTCGCGGAGGTGCACCTCTCTTTTGCTTTTTTTTTTTATATCGTGCCTTTGGTTTTGCATGTGCACAAATTGTTCTCATTCTCTTCGAAGTGCTGGAATCTCTGTTCTGTCACCTGGTGTCCCTGTGCCACTGAGAGCATGCGCCCTGCGACCCCCTATTCCAGCAATCGCATCCTGGGTTTGAGCGGCGTGGGTACTTCATGTCGGTCAAGTGGCATGCAGGGCATTGGAGACCACCAGGTGCAGACCCCACGGTCTCTTTCGCAGCATCTCTTGGTAAAGTGGGCCAGTAGCTTAGCAAAGACGCCACGCAGCTTGAAAATCATGTCGCTCAAAAGGTAGTTTTTGTTCTCACCGAGGTTCTTCCACACTCACGCCACGAAGCATCAAGACCTGGCATCGGCCGTTTCTGCTTTCGGTAGGAGGCTGACTTTCAAAGTTATGAACAGCGATTAGCAGGTCATGCGCAGCCAAGTCGCCCAATCACTAAGGCTTCATACAAGTCCTCTGGACGTGAAGGTGGCTTGAGCGGCGCCGTGGCACAAGGCCTTTTGAAGGCCCGGGCGTGTATGAGTGTGTGTGGACGATGCCTGGTAGCATTGGTGTGGTTGTGGCCTACAAAAGTGGTTGGCTTGCTCGATCTCGCTGTTAAGTTGTGCCACCGGAGGACTCGCAGCGGCTGGTGCTGGGGGATCAGGCGAGCTGACTGTTGACAACGAGGAATTGTGGAAACAAAGGGCAGGAGCTTTGACAGCCGATCTTGATGGCGGAGTGGAATCTGGTGGGCAGGTGCCAACCGATGATCGGGATCGACATGGGGTGCGAGTCTGAAATGCCACGCGGAAGTGCAGACAAGGATTGGTCAGTGTAGCATCCCAGGATACGCCCCTACATCTCGCTGCATCTCTTGACCGCAAGCCGCAGCCTGAGATGATCGAAAGCTCAGACTGCAGCGAAGGAACAGTTCAAGAGCAGCCTGTGTGTATGCTTCGACTCATGACCAAGGCATGCTCCACTCGGATCCTTGCTCTTGAGCAAAGGTGCAGACAGCAACGCGCAGGACATGACAATTCGATCATTGGGCGTTTCTCTCTTTCCTTGGTCAGGTCTAAGTTTCCTAGCCGGCTTGCGGTCTAGAACTGCCACCTTAGCGCAGTCTTCGCTACCAGGTAGCGCATTCGCATGTAAGTTTCAAGGTTGCACCGTTGAGGGTGAGGAGGCTGGAACTCCGTGCAAAAGTGTACGAGATGCTTTGATGGTTTCTTCAAAGCGATGTTGCAAGAATTCACATAAGACACCCCATCACACAGAAGCAGGTTGTGGTGGCATGGCTCCTTTTGTGCGCTCTGTATAGCACTTCTCAGAAAGCTCGTAGAAGGACAGGCATCTTGCCACTCCTCTGCACAAAGCCGCTGGTGGCCACAAGAATTTGGTGCAGGAGCGCTGCTTTGCGACCTAGTCTTCCTCAGACTCCACATTTTCGACATCTCAAAATTGTAGAGCGCCGAAGAACTGAAGAGCAGGAACTGGTGAACCACGGAGCGGAAGTTGGACCCGAACCAAGTATGTTGTGTTTTTTCAGAAGACGTGTTGTTTCGATTTTTTCATAGGCTTTAGGGCGACAAGTCTGAGGCAGGCAAGATCGCTGGAGTTCTACGCCTCTTCATCGGGCAGCGGAGCATGGCAAGGCTGTTCGGTCATTGTTAGAGCTCTGTAAACTCTTTCATAAATGATTTCCGTCAGTTCAAGCAAAGACCGTCTACCGTTAACATTCATGTAACGTTCACGCTGGACACTCCCTGCAAGAAAATCTGAGAGCAGGCGGACATTGCCCAACTGCTGCTTGACAAGGGTGCAACTTGTGAGAGTCTGAGATGCGCATTCACGAAGCTTTGGAGCACCGGGCATGGCGTGACATCCATGACACAATCTCTCGTTGCCACCTCATTCGCAAACTACCCAAAGGCATGGCCGATGGCTGGGGAGCCACCCCGCTTCACCGGGCTGCAGCTCGCGGCCAGCTGGTCGGCTCCCTCAATGTTTCGTCATGTTTCATCATGTTTCGTCTATGCTTCGTCTATGATTCGACATCATGAGTTCTGTTGGGAAGCGTTGCGCCATCGTGGGGACTCATCGGATGTTTGCATTTGTTGCAGGCAGTGGTCGAGACACTGCTCGCAAGTCGAGCCGAGACAAACGTAGAGGACAGCCTTCAGCCCTCTGCTTTCCTGCTGCCTTCCTGCTGGCCATAGTGCGGTGGTTCAGGATCGGCGAGGTGAGCGGCCACTGCACCTGGCCTCTTCTCGTGGTGACTATGCAGTTTCAGCCCTGGCCGTGTGAGGGACGAATGCTCCTTGAGTGCTTCTTAAGTCTCGCACAGGTCGTGAAACTTCTCCTGGAGCACCATGGCGAAGCCAGTGCTCGCAGTCGCTGCTTGGCCTCGTCCCAGAATGGTTTCATGGGGGCTCAGGCAAAAAACAAATTGAGTCGGAAAAGAACGCTGGGGACTTCGAGCTAAACAATCAAATGTTGATGCAGAGTTGTGGCAGGAATGCGAGGCGCCAGACGGTGCAGTAGCCCAGTATCGTCCAGCGTCCTACAAGGGTTGCTCAAATCTCACCTCCCATACTCTCTACCGAGCGTACCAGCCGGCAGGTCGATCCTGTCCCAAGGGCACCAATCGAAACTTCAAGTGATGTCACCTTATTTTCTGCACAATTCTGTCACTTAAGTCACTTGGGTTGGACATTTCAACGCTATGCCGGCCTGGGCGGGAAGCCCGGGCAATTTCGGCGCCTACATGAAGATGTGGTAGAGGTCCACAAGGGCTGTGTTAGATGGTCCATAGACAGGGGTCCAGAGCGTGTCCAATAGCGAGAACATGGGCCCGTGTCCATGTCAGGGCAGGTCCGAGTGTCCTTGTGTGTCCGTGTGTGTCCATCATGTGTGTGCGTGTGTGTCTCTCACAAAGGGTCTCAAGGTGGTGCATGGGGGTTGTAAGGAGGAAGCCAAAGGGGATCGGTCCACAGAAGGGGGAGGTCCGGATCAAAGGCGCATGGGTCCAGAATGTGCATGGGTTTATAAGGGGTTTATTGACGCAGACAGTTCCACAACATTCCAGCAGCAGTGACGGGGTGCAATGAAGGGGTTCATTGGGCGCCTGGTCGGCCAAAACGAATGCGTACTGTTCACTACCTACGACCCGAAACCTCGCCAGGTATACTTTAAATGATGCTGTGCGTCCAGTGCAGCAGTGTTTCCCGAAACAGAGTGATGCAGAGCCACAGAAAACAAGACAACGCAGCCAAATAGTTACACATTTCATAAGAAGCAAGGTATCGGCAAGACGCCTGAAGACTGCGCTCGAGATCATGGTCACATGGATGTGGTGACGCGGCTCAATCTTGCAAGGTGCGAGGCTGTACTTTCAAAGAAGTCCGATGCCAGGTGACGCTTCTACAGCATCAAAGTGTGGCCAAGCTGCACCAGTGATTTCCGCTGTGTGTGTACACTCCTGCTCTGCTGCCAGGAATGGATCCCCTCCGTTGTATAGAATGCTGTCATGATCGTTTCACCTGTAGATATGCTTCTTAAGTAGCCAAGCTGGTATCCGACTGACTTGGTGATGGACACCGTGGGCAAAAGCCCCCTATGTCCATTTCGGAATCTCTGGCAGATTCCTGTGAGCCGTGATCGAGTTGGCTTGCCTGAAAAGCTTACCCATGTAGTTCGTTGAGCGCAACGCGCCTGCTTTCAGCAAATCCTTGGTAGGCCTGTCATTTCTTTTATCTTTTTGCATCGCCGTCACTACAACAGCTCATTCGACTCGTTCCAGGATGGTTTGTATGCGCAGTAGTTGCAGCCCCGAATTCAACCGTCGGTTCAAGAACCAGTTGTAGATATGTTTCACCCATTTGTTTCGGCCGGCTGGATCTAGCCCCAAGAGGCACGACTGCCCTAACTTCCTGGGCTGCTAAGCCCCGAAGCCATCGCTACCGTGCAGAGCAGGTACTCTCACCATGGATATGTACGAAGAAAGACCGCCGGAAATCTTCACCGGCGGTTATTTCGACCAGGCAACGTTTTGTAAGACGTGGCCGTGCAAGGCTTGGAGGGCTTGCCATGCCCAAATTGTCCAGGCCAACATTGTCAACCAGACGGAAGGTCTCCAAGACTTCAGGCCAGGCAGCGCCTAAAGCTACAGTCGCCTCCCAGTTCTCCACTTCACTGAGTTGCATGTTGGACATTCTTTGACGAAGCTAGCTTCAGATTTCCCAGCAATGTGTCGGCCCGTTGGACGTCCAAGTTCAGAGTCCCAAGTCGCAGGCGGCGGCAGGAAGGTCACCTCATTATCGCAGATGCAACGGGCCCAGACTGTTGAGCGTGCTCACTGTTCAGATCAATCCTTGTTGAGATGACGTTAATCCGCGCCTCTGATGAGTAAACGCCCTCAAGATTGAAGAACATCTTTTGGGCCCCAACCTACCCGGAGCTGGAGGAGGAGTTGCCATGACAGGAGCCCCACATGCACAAATGCACCAGAGCAAGTCCGAAAATTAAGAAAGTTTAATTTGGGGGACCTAAAAGGTTTAGGTCCCGATGAACTCTTTCGAAGTCCCAATCCAAGGCAGCCCGCCCCTAACTCTCACATCCCCGGAATGGTGGAAAGACTCCCCGTAATCAATGAAGTCGCTCCAGTTTTCAGAGCTTCAGGCCGCAGCAAAACTGGGATTCCTACCTCAATTGCAGGATCGGTGGGCCAATCGTTTGCTCTTGTTCTGTGCCTTGTAAGCCCAGTTTGATCCCAGGCATACGTTCTTGTGGTTTGCACTGTTGCTTACATCAACAGCGCGAATCCAGCGCATTTTCCCCTTGGATTCTTCCTTGAGCTTCGCGTCCCCACGCGACAACGAAACGTGAAACGTCCCAAGTTCTGGGGGTGGTCCTGGACCCTGCAGAGCTAAGCCGTACAGGCCACGCGAGGTCCTCGGTCTTCATACGGAACTGGCCAATGGTGTTGCCTCGGTGTACGTGCGCGGTCGCCGCTCCCTGCTACGATCGGGACCCTCCCTCATGGGAGTCCAAGCTCCCAAGAAGGGGGTCTCAAGCGACATGAAAAGAGTTTGTAAGGGCTTCAGTCTTTGGAGGTCAAGTTCCAAAGGGTCCGAAAAGGCACCGCTAGGGCGTCCGAAGGTACCCGAAAAAATCTGGGCTTTCGCATGGACGGAGTTGACTTAATTTTCGCTTTCGACCCCTTGCCAACTACCCTCTGGTTGGCGCACTGGACTCCCAAAGGCCAGTCGGCTACGGGGGCTACCCAAATTAAAGCAAACCTCGGAATCAGCAAAACAGAGGCAAGATCGGTGGCCGAGTCAGGGCTTCCGAGCTTCCCTGGTAGTGCCTGCTCTATTCTTCTGGGGTCCGCCCGAGCCCCTATTAAAAATCAGAGGCGCGGATGACTCGCAGTGTTCCTTCACGTGTTATGACGACAAGCCAAGGACCGGCCTTTGCTTGTTATGTCCTTCGGCCTCAAGTACCAGGGCCCCAACCCATCGAAGTGCGAGTCTCTGGGTGACTTGCTGTCGCGTGGAGCTTCGTGGAACTTCGGCTTGTCGTTGCACTTGCGGATGCAGATGTGAGGTACAAAATAGAGGGCAAGTACGACATTCCTGTTGGCTTCAAGGTGTCGGCATGCGCAGCAAGCATCAAGTATTGCAACCGAGTCGGAACGAGTTGAGGTGATCATCAAATGGGAAGAAGACGAGATCGTCTTTATGACCCGCCAGGTTTGCACAGAGAGCCGTGATGAGCTCGAGAGCACAGAAACACTTGACAACTTGTGTCACTTGTGTCACTTGTGTTAGGGTACCTTCGGGCCAGAGTTTCAGATTGTTTACCTGCCGCAGAGTGCGTGCCTTAAAAGGAGTTTTCCGGATTTCGGAGGTCAGGATTCACTTGACTTGAGGTCCAACTCCCGAGGACTTCACAGTCTTTGAATGGAATGCCAACATTGCGGAGATCTGGGACCAGGTTCCTGTTGTCATCTGATTCTATTTTTCCCGTGTGCTCTCGGACCATGGCCGCGCATTCGGCAGTTCCTGACGGTCATCGAGGGCAAGGAAGATCGAGACATGAGGTTGTTCAACCAAGGAGAAAGCGAAGCGATGAATGAAGCGTTTGCCTCATGATGGGTATGGCAGTATGGCATGTGTATGGCCGCAAGAAGTCAGGACCCTGGCGGACCTTCGGTGTGACCAGGGACGAGGACACTCCGCCAAACTGACGCCTTCATTGACAAGCTCTTTCGCCCAACCATGCAACAGGTACAGATGGCTCTGAAGCAGGGCACGGACCAGAAAACCATCGTGGATGGTGCCATGCTTGGTGTTCGTGATGGCTTGCATGTAGGGCATCCCTTCATTCGGAGAGGAGTCGGGATTGTGAACTTGACTGAAGGTATTCTGTATTGTGCAGATGGCATCGAGCCAGATTTGCAGGAGAGACTTAGGCTTGTAGGAGAGAAAGGGCTGTCGATTCAAAGTATTGTGGCAGTACTGTCAGTGTGCATCAGGAGCACATGAGATATCTGGGCGTGGATCCTGCCACAGACGAGAACATTCTTTGGATATTCACTGCGTTCAAGGAGCCATCAGCGCTCCGTAACAAGCTTGAGACAATTTGAGACAAGTGAAGCCAACGGGTTGCAGGAAGAGCCCTTGCCATCGAGTTCTGCACAATATGTGAAGGTGCGGCGCAGGCTTTTAAAGCAGCATAGGGGTAGCAGAAGCATGTGCTATGCAAGGATGGTATGGTTTACTGGGTGGATGAGCGCACCAGTGAAGCAACTTGGAAGTCGCTTGCCGTCAGCCGAAGTTGGCACTTGCTGGCACATGCGTGAGTTGGCCTGGTCATTTCCTATTGCGTCTTCCGGTTGACTCAGGCATCCCCACTACGACAAGTTTCGGAAGATGCTTCAGGTGTCTCGGCAACATTTCGTCGAGAGCTAATACCGGCTAATCCTTGCATCTTCTTACCTGGTCCCGTAACTTCATGACGTCCGTTTTCACTCGCTCTCTTGGACGTCCAAACGAATCTGAGCTGCCAAGAAACATAATCCTGAAAGGGCCCTACGTTGAATCACGAAGTCTGCTTGGAAGCCACATCAATCCTCAACAGAAGTCGCCTTCTTTAGCTCAAGCAGAGACCGGGGGCATATCGGGGAATCGGGACTTGGGCCTGCTGGTAGATCCGGGTAAGTTCCGGAGGATCGGTTTGGGTGGGGATGCTGGGTTCACAGCGCCTTGAAAAAGTGTTTATGCGGGGCATGGCATCAAACTTTGCTGCTTACATGGACTGGCACAGTGAGTACCCTGCATGTGGCGAGCCAGAAACGATAACTTTGGTTTTGTGGAAGGTTCTTGGGGGTTCAGCAAATTGTGCCGAGAGCTTTTCTGGAGAGGCTTAGAATGGGCTCATACTTTAGCCTCACAGGACCTCGGCTGGTGCCCCGAAGGCTCAAAGTGTTTGAGCAACCTTGAGCAACTTTGAGCAGCTTCGTGCATAGCCCTTTCGCTCATTGGCACAGTAGTTTGTGCACTGCCGTGAGGACACTGCTTGGGGTTCTTGTAAGGCGGGCAAATGCCCGTTATATCCCAGGGGCCACTTTGCCGCCTGCATTGAAGCCGAGGTTGCCCGAAACCAGAAGCCTGTGCCACACTGGAAGTCCATCATGGAGTTCAGGCCCGCTGTGCATTCAGAAGCATGCATGTATGCACGTGGCTGCGAGTCGTACCTCGCCTGAGTCGAAAACAAAGCCCCCCTGAATTGGAAACGCCCTAAGAAAGGCAGCCTAGAGAAAACCTGGATATTTGTTAGAACCTATGATCGGTTTGGGCTTTAGAGTCTTCGGGTTTCGGGGCTTCAGGTTCAGGGGTTTTAGATGCACACGCTCGGTTCCTGTTTTCCTATGTTTTTTCTTGCTCATGTGCTCTTGTTTTCTGACTCGTGCTGTCCCGTTTTCTGACTCGGCCATTTTGTTTACGGACTCGGCACTCTTTCTTGGACTCTTTTCTCGGCTTACCGGTCACCTGTGAGCACCATAGCAAGCAGGATAGAGTTTCTCCTGTCCAACATCTTCACATGGGAGGCTGAGGCAGGAACTGCATGTGGCAAGGGTTCTCAGTTGAGGCAAGTCTTGCAGCCGTGTACATGCAGGCTTCTGGCGAGTACCCTCTCGTCGAAACCGTTGACAATGTACATGCCTTTCCGCTGTGTTTTTTCTCCACTGTCATCGTATCGACGTGGATAAGCAAATGTTTTGTTCTCTATAAGGCTGCCGGCTCTGTATGTACTGCAGTCAGGTCATTGAAATGGCGCGAATATTTGGCGTCGACATCAAGAACGAACCCTACCTGGTACATGCATCTGCCTCATTGCAAACCAGTTGGGCAGCGGGTTGCGTTGAACTGCTGCGCACTGTTGGGAAGACTTACTTGTGAGCAGAGCGGAGGTGTTGAAGCGTGCCTTGCGGCACTATGGAAACTGCGTCAAAGAGAAACGCAAAGTCAAGGCCCCCTGTGCCATCCTGTCACTCCAAGTTGCTTTAAATTGCACAACACACATTGCTTTTCGGAAGCTCAAGAAGCCCCAGAAAAGATGTGCCCAAAGTTGCAAAGAGCGAAGGATGTTGAGGACTTCCGGAACCTCATGCATCGCTACAGGGATCTTGTCAGTCCATAGCTGAGCACTTGCAGAGCACTTGCAGAGCACTTGCATTGCTTTGCGCTGCGCTTCTGGTGTTCCACCCCGAGGTCAATATGAGCAAGCAATGAGCATAGAGGAAAAACGGGTTGCCAAGATGAAGATCTGCGCCCGCCCCTGAGTCCGAGAGAATTCTTCCATGCAATGAGCCCTTAAAGAATCAGGGTTTCCTCGAGGCGAGGCTCAGGGAGTGTTGCGTCTCTGTTCTGTGTTCTCTGGACGAAACAGAAATCCTGGATGTGGAAACGCAGGGCCACTCACAAGCTGGTGGTAAGAGAGCAGCAATCCGGTGCAAACCAATTCAGAACCTATGGGGAGCCAATTTCATCGTCCAAGAACGTATACAGTTTCAACTGTTGGTGTGGAGTAAGTAGGGAGAGCGACCATGCCAAGACCACCTCAAACGGACCTGATCTTCGGAATCATGTGCAAGACAGTTTTCGTGGTCCTTACGGATGTGGCCGTCTTCAGGCACATGTATTGGTCCAAGGTACAGTGTGACGAGCGCGACGCTGTTCTCTTCTGTGACCAGTGCAAAGACTTCTTCTGCCAGGGTTGCTTTGCCGAAGCCTCAGGGACAGGTTTCAAGCTGGATCGGTCTAAGGTTCCCTGACGGCTCTGAAGGCTCTCCTTGTATAGAGGGTTGCCAAGCGCGCACGCCCCGAGGGTGAACAGATGACCATGTTCTAGAGTTTAGGACACAAGTGTGCTTGAAGCATATGGAAAGATGGAGTCTGCATCTGGTCTGAGGACAGACTGCACAGCAGAGGTCGAAGGCAAAACCATAGACGCACATGGGTGACTTGGCTTCGAGTTGACCCAGTGACTGTTGGGACCTGCTACGATTGTTGCTCCCCAGGTTGAGATGGGCATGTGCGCAGAATGCGTGGAGAGCATTGCCCTCTTCCACTGCGTGCAGTGTGCAGACTTGTACTGCAGGGACTGTTTCCAGGCAGGTTGAGATAGATGCTTAAGGACAGTCTACTCCAATACTTCTACATTACTACAAGCTACACGTCTACAGCATCTGGCGAGCTGGCGCAGGAGTGGCACGTGCGCGGTGGACGCAGGAACCACATTCCCATCATCCTTAGATCCTTCAACTCCCAGACGCACCAGCTGCCGGAAGCGACGCCTGCCATGGGAACGGGTGCTGCGCAAATCCTGGCCAAGGCAATGCGCAAGCACAAGAAACATTCAGATCGTCTGCCGATGCAACGTTTTGGGAACGCAGGCTCGGAGTCCCTGGTTGGAGTTCACGGATGAGAACAATGCACCGGCCTCGGCAGTAATGATCTTCAGTGTTGCGGAAATGTGCCTGGGTCAGAGGTGAAGCTATACTACAACATCCTCACGACAGAGTCGAGGATTCTGACGTTTTTCCAGCAATTTCGCAGTACCTAGGGGGTAGACTTATATGGTCTATTTCGACTGTGTTTGTTCGCAGGAGAGATAAGCCTCTGGCTGTGATCAACGAGCCAATCGAGGACAACAAGGGTGGAGGCTCCGAACATCATGTCATCATGTCATGTCGTGCCTGAGTCAAGAAGTGCGGCTTAAGAAAACCACTCGGCAGGGATGAGCGCGGGCTGGTCAGGGACATGGGGTCGCGGCTTCAGCTCGTTTTGGTGTCGAGGTCGTGACATGCGACAGCACGCAACTGCATCAACTGCAGGCGCCAACATGTTTCCGGATCCTCTCAGTCGGACTCAGCCGAATGCTCCTCAATTGGAGACAGCCTTTTGAGGTGGTGGTGCGCCCAGCATCTTCAGCAAGCTCTCATGTTACTCATGCTCGCTATCTGGTGTGTGCCGCAGGTCGCCACGCTGTTTCACTGGCCATCCCAGAGAGGGATGGATCTTGTTTCACGCAGTAAAAAGTATCTTCATACCAAGCTTCGTAAAATTGGCAAACATCTCTAAACACTTGGTTGTCAACACTGCATTGCATCATGACACCGAAGTCCTAGAGTAGTTTAAGATAATCTTTCAGAATCTTACCCGGTGCATGTTTTGTGCAGTGGAAAATTGGAAACTGGTAGTTGTCTTGAACGTGGAGGGCGAGTTTGACTCCAGATGCGGTTGACTTCCGGTGTAGACGGCATACAGCCACCCCAAGCCCTAAGCCTTAAGCCTTAAACTCGAAAGTCTAAACCCTAAACCCTGAACCCCAGACCCTGGACCCTAAACCCTAAGCACAAGACATGCAACCCCGCAATGAGCTGCCAAACATCACCGTATGTCATGTGTGTGCTTGGGATTCTTGGCCCAACACAACAGTGGGACACAAGGGCCATGCAGTGGACCAGTGCGGCGCCTGGGGTTATGCGCCGACAAGCGACTGGAGAGCGAATGTTTACTCATGCTTTGAATGTATGAAAGCTGGCCGAAGGCAATGAACAACATTCCTGCACTGCTTAACCACTTGGACGCCAACCGGGAGGCAGGTGAGGAGAAGTTCGTACAATGGAACTTGCACGAATTGACACCGCTGGGAAGCCGATGTGTGACAGTCGCCCACCTTGAGCTTGGCGTACGCGTCCATCTCAGATGAAGGCATCGTGGAGGCCCGATGCGGCTTTGGGGTGCAGCATAGTGCAGCATGGGCAGCGCAATATTTGGCATGACAGGTGTCGAAGTTCCTGCGGGACAATCCGTTTGTGAAGTGCTCGGGGCAACTGTAATTTGTACGTTGAGTCTCCTGTCGCAGTAGCAATTCGCTTGTTTCTAGTGCCTTGATTTCTAAGACGCGTGCAGAGACTTGCTGGAAGACAGGTACTTGGACCTGCGAGGAAATAACATCCAGGCCTGTGTGTTGCGTCTGTGTGTTTTTTTTTGTGTTTTTTGTGTTGTTCTTTGTGTTGTGGTCTGAGCTCCAGGCCAAGGGGGCCATGGCCCTGGCTAACGGCATTAAGATCAATAGATCTTTGCGGAGCCTGAATTTGAAATGGCACCTGCCCCAGCCCGTAAGCCGAGCAGGCCTCCCTGAGTGCGTACTTTCAACACTCAGGAATGCTATTGGGAAAGACCCCAGTGGCTTGAATGCGCTGTGCGACGTCCTGAAGTGCGCCCGGACAGCTGTGTGACTTGTGCAGAGAGGACAGCAGGCTTAGGATTGGAGTGCCGAGTGTCGGCAGAAGCCAAATCATGTACTCTGGAGGTCGAACTTGACAGTTGGTCACGTTGATCTTCGAAACAACCGTGTCAACAACGTGGGTGCAAAATACATCGGCGAGATGTTAGCATCTAACACGACCGTTCGGGTCCCAGTTTCTTGATTCGCCCATCTGCTTGAATGTTCGCTGTTGCACGTCTGACTGTTATTATCTGCGTTCAGATCACGCATTTGGACCTCTCCTGGAATGATCTGGGTGCTGATGGAGGATTGGCACTGTTAGAAGGTCCTTGGCTAAACCGATGTGCTGTGATTATGTTGTTTTTTCTCAGAGAGTTTGGATGCTTGCCCGCACGAAGGCCTGAAACACAACAGCACCGTTCTGGACTGTCAGCTTAGTGGTTCGAAGGCCAGCAGTGGTCGTTCTGCTACGAAACTCTCAGCATGGTTCTCATTCGGGCAGGTTGGTGAGGAGACGCTGCACGAAGTAGCCTTCATTCTTCGGAGGAACAAAGCTTCTGCAGCGTGCCCCATGGGGTGAACTAGTGGGGAGGGGGGGTGGGTAGCTGAACAAGCTTTCTTGCCTCAAGCGAGTCGTTCAGGATGAAGAGACTTTGTTGCCAGTATCTAATGAAAGCCTCGAGGAGTCCAAAAAGTGAGCAACAGACCTCCTTGAACGGTAGAGGCAGTCCAAAGACTTTACGGCATCCTTCGATCAGCTGCAGCTGTGCGTGTTGAGACGGTGGAAGGGTGTGGAGTCGGTGTGGCTGGTCTCGATTGTCCCACACTCCCCACAAGCGTCAGAGCATGGCAGGGCAAGAATATGCAAGAAGCGTTCTGCGATGGCGGCGATTTCTTTTTCATAGCTTGACATTGACGATGCTGAGACGGCTGGCAGGCTCCAGCTACACGCACGTACTCCGCTCTGCGAAACTTGAATTGATTGGCGCTCCTTTGGTCCGACGGATGGCAGTCCCATGGCTGTCGTCCTTCGATGTCGAATATGTGACCACAGTCAATTGGCTTTTGCACCCTAGGCACATCTGTTGCAAGCTGCGTGTTCGAGGATACGAGTATTCAACAGAAGGCATGACAGCGAACAGCGAAACGTGTAACCTCCTTCCGCACAAGAAAGACACACACACACACACACGCACGCACGCACGCACGCACGCACGCACGCACGCACGCACGCACGCACGCACGCACGCACGCACGCACGCACGCACGCACGCACGCACGCACAAGCGCACGCACAAGCGCACAAGCGCACAAGCACACAAGCACGCAAGTACGCAAGTACACAAGTACGCAAGCACACAAGTACACACACACACACACACACACACACGCGCGCGCACACGCCCAATGAATGCCATGAAGATCTGACAGACATTAGCAACTTGCCGCTGCAGATGTTGGACTCTTTGCAGGATCTGTTTGCACTCTCTTCGGATGCAGGTACAAAGCCAGTCCCAATTCGACTGGAGCACAAATGGCTTGGGACTTACTGCTGTCAGGGTGTCAGCGCTTATGCCATCGAGTCGCTCGTAGCAGGCTGCAGCCGATGCCAAGACAGCCACACTTGGACACTCAGCAGCACCAAGCTTGATCTCCTTCACTGTCGGAAAAAACCTTGGAGAGCGAGACCTGACTTGCCAGGTAAACCAGTCGCTCCTGGTCGACGCTTGGTACGAAATGAAAGGGACTTTGCCAGAAGCTTCTCCGTTTTAGCGAGTGCGTTGAACACGCAAAAATGCGGTAAAGAGAAAGAGGTGCGAGGTGGCGCGTCGGTGCTGTGCCCTATGCCACGCGGAATTGTTTTGACAAGCCCCTGCTTGCTGTTGCCTCTGGGGGGAAGCAAAGTGGCTTCTGCACTGATTCTACGTCCTTAACCGACTGCATGAAGGTGTCTGGTTTGGTGATATGGGATGCAAGTTCTAGGCAATGAGCAGGAGGAACTTAGGGAAACGTCCAACAATGGGCGTTGAGAGATGTTCAGATCGCCCAGCTAAGGAGGTCAGGTGGACCGGAGCCAAGCAGAGGCGAAGGCAATGAACCAAGCTTGTTCAGCGTGATGTAGTGAGCAGTGAGCATTAATTGACGGGCTTTCTGGTGTTTGCAGGCTCCTTCTCCTGAAGCGGACTTGCAGCCTCCGAAGAAGGCGAGTGTGTTGCAGACCCGCTACATTTGTGAACGTCTGCTGTGCTGCCTCAAGCTTGAAATACCAGGGCCCACAAGCGAAAGCAAACTGGACGCCAAAGGAGCGAGCTGAACGGGGCATTGTCTTCTGCCGATGAAAGCGACGCTGGCTGTCTAGGACAGTAGCACGCTGATGCTACGATTGATGATGAAGGAGAGGGAGCAGGCGCACAGAATCTGCCTGCCGAGAAGATTTGCAGCTGCATGATTGCGGGCATTCTTCGTGAGCGCTGGCTTTGGTGAAGGTCCTACCAGAGGACAAGGTGTTCTACCAGCAGATAGCAGAACATATTGCTGCTTTGCTGCAAGACTCTTGACAGCTTGCCGTGCCTTCAACTCTCTGTTAGTGAGGATAAGCTCCTGCTGGAAACCTCGAAGCACAAACAGGGGAGAGCCTCTGAGATGCACTGGGCGTGCACGGGTGTCAATGTTCTTGAGCATTGACCTGAACATATCTTGGCATATCTTAACATATCATATCTTGACACATTGCAACATGCCCCTGACCTAGGTCGATGGTGAAGAGAGAGAGAAGCTGTCGACGACCGGCTTCCTGGAAAGGGAACAGAGGTATCAAGCCCAAGTGCACACATGCTGAGTCAAGTCAGGACGTCTTTCAGACAGATGTCCCTTGGCTCTCCCAGGTATATCAAAGAGATCCGGCAAACGGAGGAAGCTCTGCAAAGAGTTATAAGTGAGAAGGACGAGATGATGCAGTATCTGCAAAGTGCTTCTTACCTTCCGTATGCTTGCTATGGAGGCTTTCATGCGTCATTTGCTCGATGCCGTCAAGTCAAGCAAGTGCCGCTTGCACAGCCGATGTTGTGCGCAGGAGTTCTCGCAGAAAGAGTTGGCTGCCAAGAGCGTGTCTCTCAATCAGCTGAACGAGCAGAACACTTCTGCAGTACGCGAGTCCATTGTCATGCAGGCACCTCTGCACCATCCACTGCACTATACTGCACTCCCCGGTCCCGAGCTTGAAAATCTGGCAGGAGCGCACAGCCGCAGAAGAGCAGCAGCTCAGAAAGGACGTTTCCGATTTTCTACTGGCACTGCACTGGCGCTGCACTGCTTCTGAGTCCTGTCGGAGGAATTGCGGGAGCTCCAAGTTGAAAAGAAAGACCTTCAGGACTCCGCATGAACTCCACGTGGATTCTGCACCTCTACGTGCTTCCTGTGACTGGCCATGAGGACAAGTTGGCCCTGAACGTCAAGGACCTGGAGCTCCTGGAACAGGACTCTGGCAGTTTCAGATCGTTCTGGCCCTCCGCGTTTTCAGCCCATGCTTGTCCGTTCTTCGGTCCCTGTGCTTGTTGAATGCGCCCTCGTGACCTTTTGTCATTGTAGATTTCGGAAGATGCGACACCGATACAATCTATCAATCAAGCTGCCTTCCGAAGTTGCGATGCCAGGAGAACGAGCGCTTGCGCCAGCATGTGAAGTCTTTTCAGCGTGACGTCAACGAAATTCTTGCATGAGGGACCGCAAAACTAGACATGGTTGTTGTGTTTTGCCTTCTGATTCATGCGATGATGAATCATGCTTCACGTTTGGAAGCACCCAAGGTGGCTTCCAACCCCATCACTGGACCTGTGCAGTGTGTGTGCATTCCAGTGATGGTTGTTTCACCAAGCTTTGCTAGTCGCGCCCTCTCCAGGTCAAACCCACATGTGACCTGCCTCGGCGTCGAAAAACGGAGCCCACTACACATTGAAAAAGCGCGCCGTGCACTCGAAAGAATATGAACACTGACCAAGGGTTGCGACATACAGACGTGGTGCGAACAAGGCTGACGATGTTGTTATGCTGACGATTCTTGCTCAGATCTCAACCCAAACCGTGGCATTGCCCGGGAAGTTTGGGACACCCAGTGCACACACACACACATGGCGTGCACTGCAAAACGACACTAGCCTTCTCATGCAGCTGGACATCCTTCGAGACCGGATCAAGAAACATTCCTTCCGGGCATGGCTTCCACTACATGGCCAGTGAAGTTAGCTTCTAAAATTCTAAAAGATACCTGAAAGCTCTGGCAGCTTGACCATATTGGGCAAGCTCATTTTGCGCTGGACCGCTTGGGACCTTGGCTGCCAGCCACATCATGCTTTTCCCACGCTCCCGTCCAGCCGACGAGTGCGATCCAAGTGCCTAAGTCTCCTAAGTGCTGTGTGAGACCAAGCATCCATCGGAGATCGTCAAAGCCAACGGGGCAGACACGAGCTTCGAGCTCAGTAGCCGCATGATCTCGAGGAACCCAATCTCGAGAGAAGGCGCATCGCTTTGATAGGGGGAAGTCACCGCGACGGTCCCAAAACATTCAAGCAGCGAAACAGCAGGGAACAACAGTTTTGAGTCCATGCACCGTCGGCTCAAAGACTCAACGGCTCCAAATGGAATGCCGGTGGGCGGATGCCGTGTTCCTTGTGGCATGTGCTGGTGCTGCTCCTTCCAGGCACTTTGTGTTGCACAAGTCCGTGTGCTAAGATCGGGAGATCTCAAGCCGTGTGCATCCGAAGAGGTATCCATGGCCAGGTTGGGAGTTGCTGTGGACATGTCGTGCTTTCCGTGGAGAAGCTGTGTGCTATTGTCAAGTTTGTCAAGCACTGAGAGGCATCGCAGTTTGCGATAGAAAGTTGTAAGGATGAGGAGCAGGAGGCCTGACGGGTGCCCTGAATCATCCGAAGTCTTCGCTGTTTTTTGTGATGATGTGCTTTCTTCAGAAAGCTGAAGCAGTGCACTGAAGGGTTCATGATGCTGAAGAGGTTCGGATTAATACGAGACGGCGGCGACAATACCTGTACGGAATTGCACGTGTCATTGCCTTTCTTCTGTGACACAGCGGGTCGCTGTGCTGTTAAGGTACAGTTGTAGTTGAACTCTTGTCTGCCTCGCCTTGCAGGCGGGCGTGCAAATTGTGTGGCCAAGGTCCGCAGGATTAGCAAAAATTGACAAGTTGCGCACCGCTTGCTGCATGGTCTTGTCGTGTCTGCCAGGCCAGGGCAGATCCTGCCTCCGACGTTGACACCCTTTATGCTCCGCACAAAGATTTGGGGAGACTTCCGATTGAGAGAAAGCGGCTATATCACAGCAGTGATCACTGGTACAGATGCAGATCGTGGCCATGAGATGTCTACGTTCTCTACATTGATATCTGAAGAGCTCAACATCGAGGTGTTTGGCCTCCAGTCGGGCAGGTACTTCATCAAGGCCGTGCGGCAGCGTAGTTTCGCCATCTAAATCTGGTGACCCGTACTGTATGTGTCACAGCCTGCGCCTGTGAAACTTGGCAATGTCGAGGGCGGAGGGCCCGTGAATGTCAGATTTTCCGGGAGTGGGGCCCCTGAGTGGGGGGCTCCTGAATCTCGTCGATTGCAGGATGCCTTCGGTAGGACATCCCAGCCCAAGCCCTTCCAGGAAGTCACATGAAACTCACGTGGCCACAGCCCGCCCACCAAACGTGATCGTCTGTGGTGGCTGATGTGACCGCGGCGACACGTGTACTTTGCCAATGCCAAACCACGCACCTGTGCCCACAAGTGAGCTCGAAGCAACGTGCCCTGTTCCGGAAGCCTGGAAGGTAATTGCATCTCATCATGTTGACGTGGGTGTTGCTCATATGACTCATAATGTTTGTTTTGTGGTGGGTGCAGGTGCGGGTACGCGGTGGAGGGCTCCGTCGGTTGTTTCAGCTGTCGCTTGTGTTCAGCTGATGCATGCTGATGATGGTGCAGGCGTTTCTTGTGGATGGATCAGACAGGACAAGGACAGGACGTCTCTTGCATCGCGTTTCTTCTCTTTGAGTTTTGACTTCTGCTTTTGTTGGCAGGAGCTGCTGGCTAACGCACGCGACATCCTTCGAGATTCAGAAGAGAGAATCGAAGAACCGGACAGACTCCTTGATGAGGACATTGGCAGCCTGAGTTCCTTAGGAGCTCGAATCCTATCATCCTATCCTTTGCAGCCGGCTGCGACTTTCCAGGAATCTACATCTGTACCAAGAAGGTTATCGTGCGCATCCAGAATCTCGGGACATGCCTTCTGCAAGTCTCTCGGGGTGTCGCTGCTTGAATGCTACCTCCAGGAGCCCATGCTTCCGCAGCCAAGATCCGGAAGAGATTTTGCATACGTTACGGTTCTCTGGGGCGATGAGTATGTGGATAACGCCATTGTATGGGCGACCGGCTTGGCCGCTTCTGGATCAACCTTTCGCCGTGTATGCATTGTAGCAAGGGGCAGGATCACAAGGAGTAAAATTCGAATCCTGTCAAGGCCAGGGTGCGATTTTGCGCTTGAAATTTGGCGGTTCTGGATCTCTTGGATCTCTTTTGCAAATGCATCATGTGAGGTGCTGTTGCGACATTGACTTGGCGGATCCGATTCAATCCCCCGCCACTTGGCACTGCAATTGTGAGCCATTGTGCGTCCGTTCGGCTGCGTGCAGATGATACTTGCTTGCAGTACCTGGAATTTCGGCACAGCAGCCCCGTGATGCAGCTGAGGCTCTCTCATACAGTCGATCAAGTCGGTACGAGTTCGTCCTGACCAAGCTGCGTGTGTTACAGCTGGACCAAAAGGGACTCAGAAAGATCGTCATGATGGACCAGCGAGTTGGCCAAAATGCAAGTCCAAGTTTGGGGTCGCTGATGCGCTTGTAAAAAAAATGCGCACTGCAGATGTGACACGTCCGCTGCGCAGGACGCCGATACACTTGTGCTGCAGAATATTGACGAGCTTTTCTGGCTGCCATCTCCTTCGGCCACTGTGAACAAGGACACGGCTGTTGTGTCGAGGCTGTGCGATCGCATGGCTTAGTTTTAAGAGGCTCGGGATAAGACACATGCGGTTTGACGGTATGAGTGTAGAGGTTGTAGGCTCGATATGACGCGATGGCACATGATGGCACAAGTGCCCCTGCGCGTGGCCAGCGCTTCTGAAACATGACAGGACACCTTGATGGGTGAGCTGGACAGGCCGAAGCTAAGTGCTGGTGTGATGGTTCTTGAACCGGACAGCGCAAAGTCGTGGTCTTAGCCAATTGCAGTCTCGCAGAGTCTAGCACTTTACCAACGCATTGTGCACGTGTGCGGCTGTGTTGCTGCTTGGTGTTGCATTGCGAGGTTTGACCAGCTCCTTGCCAACTTGCATCGCGAGCAGGGAGGCAAGTTTTCACGATTTGTCGAGCAAGACCTGCTGGATGCGTACTTCAATCACACCTACAACATCATACCGCTCACATACAACCTCTACCCAGAACTTCTGGACATAATGCCGTTCCTGCAGCCAGATGAGCAAGACAATGAAACCAACGACATGTGGCCCAGTCTGCACTTTCCGCTTGACAACGGCATCAAGGTAGTTCATCTTTGGCATCTGTTCAATCCGTTTCAGACGAGAGGGGAAAAGGGTACGCAGTATCTCCAGCTGAATGCAAAACTGGTGCACAAGCAGATGTGGAGATGGCACCTCTGACAATTTAGCAGCAACGTTTTTGAATGTGCCGCAAGACTCTTGAGTGTCCAGTGAGCATGTCAGAGCGTTTATGCGTTTGAGAGCACCTCAAAGGTACTCCCTGTTTTGGAATCTGCATCAACAAGGGCTCCACCGCATGCGACTCAGACCCGTGCGGTCCTGTAGATGCGCGGCACGCCACTTTCATTGGGTGTTGCTGCTGAGGTGGTGCACCAGAGGAGTACCCCAAGTGGAAGCAGCACTGTGTCGAAAGATCCAAGGCCAGTGTCGGTGAAGCGCATGACAGGTTCTCATTTTCCGAATAGCCTTAACTCGCAGCAGCTTGAAGGCATTTGGCCCTACCCAAAGCCAGAGGCTGGCTGTGCTTGACTGCTCTACTCTGTCGTTTGAACATGTTGCCTTTTGCAACGCAGGTTTGTTCCTGTTCTTGGCACCGTCAGTGGGAGAGAAGTCTGTCGCCACATCGAAGGGCTGGCTTGGTAAGCTTTGCTGCCAGTCGGTGGACATACTGACATACTTGAACGATGGTACGGGCAAGAACTCCAGTGATCACCCAGAAAATATATTTTGGGATAAGGCAAGCAGTGGAACATCCTGGTCTGCCTGGTGCACGCTCACAGCAGGACCGTTGGCCAAGGAGACTTTGATCGTTCCCTGGTATTCGACCCGGGGAGGATGTTGAGAAACTCGAGCACTGTGTGTGGCTGCACGATGCGGCGGCTGCTGCAGACAGATTTCTCACCATTTTGGTGTCTGCTTTAGGGTGCTGCGAGCATGCTCGAGCCTCTGCAGCCAGCAGCTGCCTGTGATGTGCGCAGCAGGCACGCGAAAGGACGGAGAATTATGCTTCGACGGTTTAATGTGACATACATCCAGCAGAGACAACAACTTTTGCTACAAGGATTTCTGCTACTGACCCAACTTGCTCCAGCTTAACTAGCAGAGGCAGTGGCCGCTGCAGAGGGCGTTTCCTGCTTCAGCATCTCCGCATCCGAGTTTGTCGAGATCTTTGCGGGGATTATGTAGTGGTGTGTGTGTGTGTGTGTGCCTGTGCGTGACGAGAGTGGGCTTCAGCCAGGGCAGCGACAAGCGTGAACAGACTGTGAATCAAGTTGGATGGGTTCGAGCAAACATTCGGGATCAAGCCTTGGACCACTCGGGACGATCTCTTTCTCGACAGTGGGCATTTTCAAGGGGAGCGACATCTAGACATATTGGGAGCGATGGAATGCGGACGTGAGAGGGGAGCGAATCTTTACTGCATCTGCTGTCTCAGCTGAAACGCCAGGCAGGAAAAGATGCCATTTGCGGGAACCCCGCAAAGGAACCTTCTACCCGAAAAGACAGACCTTTGCCGCGTCTGAGCTCAGACAGTTCAAACACAGCCTCCCCAAACAAGACAACTGTTAGCTTCAAGTTGCTCAGTTTCCTCCATGTGTTTCATCCCTGGGGTTGTGTCTATCAGCTCTCTTGCGATCCTCCATGGGGTTATGCTAATCGCCGTTGTTGCCAGCTTTGATAGCCGGACACTTGCTGTCCACAACGTGTTATTTTTCACTACCAGGGCTTATGCTTATTTTGTTTTTTTTTAGCGGAAATGCATGAGTTCTTGTCTGGGGGGGGGGGGGGGTGTTGGTGGGATAGGCTACACGGCCGGACCTCATCACCAACTTAACAGGGTTTTAGGGTTTTAGGATTTCAGGGTTTTAGGGTTTAGGGTTTCAGAGTTTAGGATTGTAGGGCTTAGGTTTAGGGTTTAGGGCTGGTGTTTAGGGTTTCGGTTTTACGGTTTAGGGTTTTGGGGTTTAGGGACTTCGGGCGTAGGTGTAGGGCTTAGGGCAAGTGTTTAGGGCTTAGGGTTGAAGGTTAAGGGTTTAAGATGGAGACTGGTCCACGCATTGCTAGTGCTTAAGGGAGTGGGGGGAAATGAACCTCGGTACTTCTATCGAAGCAATGTGTAAAGATGATTCGGGATCGATGAGCCCTTACAGCCTGTTTCTCGCTTTTCCATCTCTTCTGCCTTCCCGTTCTTCCTTTCTTTCTCCTTTGCCTCTCTTGATTAGTTGCGGGAAGTTGCGGGTTTGCTCCTCGCAAAAAGAACTGTAGCCACTGTGGCCTTCACCGAACTGTATGGTAATGCACGAAGATCGAAGAGCATGAGCTTCTGGCGATAGCCCAAAGTCGCTGTGGGTAGGAACGACCTTTCGAGTCAACCGTCACCCATCATCGTGCCCAGAGCGCCCATCACGACACCAGATCATCTCGAATCATGGTCTCGCTGTTTCGGCATGCGCATTGAAGCTGGCTTCCGCTAAGACGCAATCAAAAGCTACAAACCAACCAGAGCATGCCTCAGCAGCAGCTGCAGCTGTCGACCTTGGCATCTCAGCGCTCGCGCCAGCAAAACGCAGCTTCTCAGTCCTGGCACTTGTCGCTCATAGCAAGCCCTTCGTTTTTTTCTGTGTAGCAGCCTACTCACCCACCCCTCACACCCACACACACGCACGCACGCACGCACGCACGCACGCACGCATGCATCCACGCACATCCATGCACCCATGCACCCACACACACACACGCGCGCGCGCGCGCGCGCGCGAAGTCGCCGCTTGTCGTGCGCTGGTGCGACACTCCGGAACCTCAGCATTCAGCTCCAGGCTCCAGTTCCGTCAATGTAACACACCAACTGTGCACCCCAGCCATCATCAGCGGCTTTCATAAGCTGATAATGGCCAACATGGTGGCAGCGTTCGGAAATCCTGCTGCAGCACGATACCGTACATTTAGCTGAAGGCCTCAGCCACAACATTACACGGTAGCTTTTCGTCATGATGCAAGCGGCAGCGAGACAGCTTTGCAGCGCAAAGGCGGGCGTTTGTGCTTGGAATCTTCCTAGACGAGCCTTTTTGGTTGTGGCTGGGTGCTGTAGCGTCATGACACCTGCTGTGCAGATTGCGGCATGGTTGCCCCGAGCACGACAAGGTCCCAGGTGCACCTGTGGAGTGTTGAAGTGTTGATTTGAGTGTTTTTGGAGTCCTATTGACCGACCTGACTGCCGCGACTTTCTGTCCTTGGCGCCGTGCATGGGGGCTCTGAAGGTCGTACTTGCAGTATGGCTTGGTGCGAAGCCTGGCAGTGACTGCAAAGGAGCCCGAGGACAGGGCGGAACTCTGCAGATCTTGCTACTGCATCCTTAGCCTCCTGCTTTGCAGTACTTACTGTGCAGTGTCGCAGCATGAGTAGCGACAGTGTAACGACCCTAGTGGTGCCCCCGATGCCGCCCTCCTTTTGAGTACCACACCGGTGGGAACTTCGAAGGGTCGGTCCCCCAGAGTGCAATTTGGTGCGATTTGCTTCTGACCCAGTCATGGTGACATCTTGATTGTCCGGATTCATGGTCGCTTCACTGGTTGCCCTTCATCTCTTGCTATGCTTCGGGTTATCTGAGTTATCCGTGTTTCGCTGTGTGAAGTTTGTCTGTCAGCATTCAGTGCCACGCGCTTGTCCTGCAGCAGCGCGAAATTCTCCGTTCAGTTTGCAATTCGCGCCTGCTCAGAAAAATGCTCTCAGCCTCTGCAAGACTCTTCTCCCTTCTTACGTAGGACTACCAAAAAGTCGCGAGCTTCTTCAGTTCCCACAAGCTCAAGGGCTTCAAGATCTGCCCATGCGTTTGTACCATTTGTTCCATCACCAGCGGATGGCCCAGGGGCTCACGGCAACAGTAGGGTCGCTGTGTGATGCGCGGATGCGCATCCTTTTCATTCCGCCGCCGCATCGTTGCTCGGTTGTGGGGTTTCTGAGACTTGCATAGGGTGCATGTGATGCTTTGGGGGTTTCTTCGCTGCTGCAAGGCATCATATGTTTCATAGAAAAGCTCCATTCACGTTCCGGAATGGTGAGCAGATACCTGAGCCGCCTCCTGAGTGACTTGAAGTGGGCTTTTGCACAGTGCCAGTGAGCACAGTTTGCACAATGTTGCACATCTTCCTGGACACAGGTTGCAGGTCGCCTATGAAACTTGGGGCCACTTGGTGCGCCGCGCTTGCCATGCCATGCCATTTGGAGAAACATTCGAGATCACAGGGATGAGCGGCATGCATAGTTCAAGATTCTCGGACGGAAGCTATGACAACGGCATTGTTGCCCCGCTTCTCCGTGTGGCCCTGTCAGAATGCGAAGAGGGACAACGCCATACTTCTGCAGCCGACCCCTTACTGTCGTCTCCGAAAGCAGCAACATCGTATGCTTGTGTCGTGTCATACACGCTAAAAACTGCCACAAGGTGTGGGATGTCGGCATCATCGCATGCTTGCTCTCACGCTCGGAATCCCGCGCCTGGATGGTGGGAGGACCACACCTGGAACTGGGGGAGTTCTTTTGGGCCTCTAATCATCCGACCTTCGCTCGAAGAGTTTATGTGGCGAGGTATGACAAACCGATAGTCAGTGGCATGTGCTGGCCCCCCTATTATAGATTACAGATAGTTTTATGCAAGTTTTCCTGCGAGGATGTTGCCGTTGTGACGTCTGAGACTAACCTAACCGCAAACAACTTTTCACACGTTCCCAGCAATCATCAGCTGTTTGACCTTCCCTTTTTGATGTGAAGTGGGGGAAGGCCAGCACCAAATTGCAGTTCTCTGAAACTACACAGGAACGCTGCTCCGTGTCCAATCTTTTGAATTCACAGCTAATGGCTTTCACCCTTGTCCCCTAACTTCGGAGATGGGGGTGCCCGTGTTCAGTTTCCTAGCTGAAAGCTGCCCA
The DNA here is from genome assembly GCA_905221605.1 of Symbiodinium natans. NCBI lineage: Eukaryota > Dinophyceae > Suessiales > Symbiodiniaceae > Symbiodinium > Symbiodinium natans. Next base: position 61,937 of record CAJNDS010000127.1, read on the forward strand.
TGTGGGTCCGTTTCTCCTTCTCGCAAAGACCTCTTTGGACAACTCTCCTTGCCTGCATCGTGGGATCGTGAAAGGTTCATTTCTGCATTCAGCGGGAATCGTCGATTGCTTACGAGATTTTTGCGAATCACAAGAGAGACACCCGAACCTTCGCCATCTATTCAGACCATGTTGGTCTTCAAGTCTTGGGGATTTCCTACTCCAACTAGTCGCTTAGTCACACGGGGTCTGACTGGTTTGCATGTATGGAAAGTCATGTAGCCACCGTTCCTAGTCACCATTCCTACGAAACTCAAGGGGAAAAGCGCCACAAAGCGGTGCTCTGCATACCGGGGCATGCGCCCCAAGTGGCCTGACCTCCTTCCGGTGGTCTCAGATGCCTGCTTGTTCTCCAGCAGTCTCCCACCCTTCCCTGCCCTTCCCCCTGCCCTTCCCCCTGCCCTTCCAGTTCGGATGTCATTGTTCCCTTGTCCAGAGACGACGCCCTCTCAGGACTACATCGGTCCAGGCAGGCCGCTAGATACCAACCTCTTCTTCGACACAGCCTCAGCACTACCAAAGGCTGATAACGCCGATGAGTATGATATGCGATATGCGATGAATGTCAGGTCATCTGCACCAACAACCTTGGAGGATGTTATGGATCCAGGCATGAGCCTTGCCAGTTGGAACTGCACGTGACGCAACGGACGTTCCTTGCAGTGGGCCATCGTCTTTCGACAGCAAGACCGGCAAGCGCTTTGGAAGTACGTTCCCACGGTTTGAGGCCGTGCGCTGCGCGCTTTTGTATAAACATGTATAAGTTGTGGAACTTTCGGAACTGACGCGAGGTCCAGGACCAGGTCGCAGCACAGTTTCTCCTCATGGACCATCTGGGCATCTCCAAGGTCCATGCCTGCGTGGAGGACTCAGACCGACTCAGACGCGCCGAGAAAACTCAGCAATGCTCAGAGCACACAATCCTCAAAAAGGGCTGTGGACCTTGAAAAGCGATAGCAATCGCAGATTGTTCTTTGCAGGTGGGCTCATCCTTGGGAGGTGGCAGCCTGTGAGGATCTGTGAGGTGTTGCCTTGTCGCTAGATCCGGGGACCTTCCTCAGGCATGCAGAGTGTTTGTGCTGCGGCGATGTTTCCAGATCGGGCTGCGACCTCACGAAACAGTTGGTTTGGGCAGTTGCAACATGCCTCGACACTAGGCTCCCTTTGCTCGTTCTCTATCTTGTCTGATGATGTTTCCCACAATGAGTACAGTTACAGCAAACCAGTGCTCCACTGCAGCGGCAACATGTCTTCAACATGAGTAGTGGATTCAGGTTGGGAAGTTCGTGAGCATTTCTGCTTGTCGCTGGCTTAGTTTCATTGGTTCCACCGTTTGTTTGGTTTGATTCGTAAAGCCCACAGCCCCTCGAATTGCAGGTGCAAAAAGCTTCCCGGGAAGCATGGCCTTTCGCCATGCGCAGCGCCAGGCAAGAAACTCGGAACCTCGGAACAACCACAACAACCAGTGAACAGCCCGGAGCCAATTTTTCCCTCCTGAGCGGTGCACAGAGGCCATCATGTCAGATCCACACTGGAAGGGTGGCGTTCCGGGCCTGGCATTTACATGAGTCATGAGACTGTATGAGACTGTATGAGACTGTATGAGACTGTATGAGACTGTATGAGACTGTATGAGACTGTATGAGTCCGTATGGGACATGGTGAGGCTGGATCAAGGTGATTGGGTGAAGGGGAAGTCTTTCCGGTTGCCAACGCTTGAGGACTACTACGATGGCCCACTTCCTGCCAACGGCTTGAGACTAGCGCGACAGCCGGATGCTCGGACTCAGCTGCAACCCAGTACAAGTTCCAGCTACAATCTTTTTCTTGTGACGTCTGATTTCAGTCCCGGATTTCATTCCGGCTAATTGTGGCCCTCACGCCCTGCCGGCCCTGACGGTTACGGGGGTGGAGGGCGGGGTTCAAAGTTGGGGTGTGATCGGTGCGCTCTGGTCGGCTAAGGGGTCGCATGAGTCCAATGGCCAGCCTGGAGGAATTTCTGAGTTTCTGAATGCCTTGCCCAAGCCCACATAGGCTTGGAACCATCACGTACAGATCAGGGCTAGAGCCGCACCCTGAGCAGCGAGTGGATCGGAGGTTCGGAGTCTATAATGAGTGAAGAATCAACGGTGTTCGAGCAAGGTGGCAGCAACGCTTCGGACAGAGCTTGGCAAAGGGTGTGACGAAGAGGGAAGGCATGTCGTTTTGTGTTTTGCCGTGTCAGCTCATTCAGGCTCATCTCTATAATATATGTCTTCATTTTTAAACGAAGTGCAGGCTTGAAAAACGAATTCATGATTGAGTCCTACCTTGCACACCAGGGGGAGTGCTGGCCTCAGCCTGTCCAAGCACATCTAAGAACTTTTGGAAGCTCGTGCGTCTTCAACTGCAACGATGGGCTCCTTGTTCTTGCTTTTGCCCAGGAAGTGGGTGAATGCGTATGATCCAAACTCCCTGCTTTGGATATCCAAGGCCGTGGTAGGTTGTGAGCACGTCTGCATCTCCTGATGCACAGTTTGTAGTCAGGCCATGGACGGCTTTTCTATGGAAAAACCTGACAAGGCCAGTGTTTCTTGTGGTAGCTTGCGCAACCACCTGCATGGAACTGCATTGGCTGATGCCAGGATGGCAAGCTGAGTCTGCTGGAGGGCTTGAAGCCGGCGATGATGCCTGCTCTGGTGATTGGAGTGCAGCATGACGCTCCTCTGGCTTGTTTTTGCATTCGCCGGGACTTTCGGCGGCGCACGAGCTCTTACTCCTTGGCCCAGGTGCTCTTCCCGGTCTGGCAGCAGAAAGAGATTGCCGACACTTTGAGACAGGAGACGAGTGTCTGGATGTTGGATGTTGTGCATTGGCAAGCCAATGTGAGCCAAAGAGTATGTTGGCAATCAGGACCAGTCTCATGTCTACAGGATGTTGCAGCAATTCGGCCTTACTAGTGGGTGTTGAGGCAGGCAACAGACGGGTCGTCTACTACGAGCTTGACTCTGTTTATGGAGTCCGGCGCCCAAAGCGTTTTGCAAGAGCTTGCTTCGCGTTGCATTGCGTCGCACCTGCGCAGCATGACTCCTTCCTGCTGGACGCCGTTGCCATTGGCCCGGCTGTGAAAGGCCTGCCATCAATGTTTGCCGCTGCGTGCACATGTTCTCATGAGACCTGACTCTGTCTCAGGGCACCTCGAGCAGGAGCCCGAGGGAGCTCGCCACCTTTGGGAGGAGCCACGATGGAGCCACGTCTGCTACGCTTTGAGAATCTTTGAGAGTCTGTTCAGATGCCCTCTTTGCCAGGACCTTGCGGCGAGCGCCATGGGTTTCCTTCAGGTGTCCTGACATGCACGATAAAAGCTCGAACAGAGCTCGCAACGTTCATGGCTGGCATGTTTCAAGACCGGCTGTTGCAGAGAAGCCACTCCCCGACCTCTTAGCCGTGCTTGCAACGTGTTGACATGCTTTGACCTTGGTCGAGCCTTTGCAGGCCAGCGCTCAGCGTGGGAATCAAGCCGACAGCATGCGAGACATCTTCCGTGCGCTAGCGCAGGGTGAGAAGGCGCGGGAAGCAATGGTACTTGAGAAGTCTGCAGCCTTGCGTCATCTTGTGTCGCTGCATGTCGTTCGCGTGTCTTCTGCCATGCCAGGAAGTTGAGCGGGACCGCCTCAAGTCCATGGTGAAGCTCGTGTGGTCTGGGCGTGTCAATGAGGCACTCTTGATCTCTGAAAGACAGTCTGGATACGGAATACCAGCCAATGAGTCGCACGCGGAATGAATTGGCAGGCAGCTGTCGACAAGGCCTTTGATGCGATGGCCAAGGAACCGTTGATGCAGCGTGGAGCTCAGACTGCGGGCCTCGGACCTCAGTCTGGTGACCTCACTGGACTTCTTAGACTGGGGCCGGGGCACACTCGGTTTCTCAAATGTTTGTGGAATATTTGAATGTTTGAACGTTGTGGACACCGAGGCTTGAAGAGTTTATGGCAATGCGACAGGTGCTGCAGAGTGCTGTAGAGTGCTGGGACTCTATGCCGTTGCGCGCTAGGGATTCAATTGCGAGCCCTTCTCCTTGTCCTGCTTGTCCTTGTCAGGTACTGTCTGAAGCCATGTCTGACCCATACTTGCCCTAGGAAATTTTTGCGCAGTTTTCCACTCAGTTTTCAGATCGTAGTCCGGGCTTAGGCGCGATTGCGCAAAAAGCGCGCGCTCTCTCTCCCATGCATTCGTACAGCCTTCGGATGTGCATGCACAGACTACGGAGTGGCATTCTGATCAATCGAAGGATGCATGCACATTCTCCGCTACGAAGACATGACAGCAAAAAAGGGGCAAAGGCGTTGCTGTGAACAAGGTACTGTCGCATGCATTAAGCCATGCGTCGTCGTCGTCGTCATCATCATCATCATCATCATCATCCTCCATGTGTCCGCGACTGAATCATGTTGCTTTCCCAGCAGCTCCCAGCACAAATGGGAGCACCAGCAGAGTTGTGGAAGCCATGAGTTTCATGAAGCAATCATACCGAAGAAGGGGCATTGTCGGACACCAGCTCTAGCACGCTGAATCGCCGCATCGCCCTGCTTCCCAATGCTACCAGGCCAGAGTTCAGAGGTGGACAATGTTGGAGGTCATGGGATTGTGTCCTGTGGTCAGGATTTGGACCTTGTCCGCAGCAGAGTGAGCAAAGGTGCGGACACGGCTTCGGATGTTCTGGGGAATACGTCGTCATCCCAATGCCTCCAGGTGTTGCCAAAGCCCCATAAAGCCCCCTGTTTGCCCTACGGCCTTCCTTTGACCTACAGTAGCTGGGGTGCCGCTAACCTACCTTGCTTTAGGTCATGTGTCGCTTGGTGGGGGTGTCCCACAAAATTTCAGGGGTCCCAAAGTGGCCACCGCAACCCTGGCGGCCTGGCGGGGGGCTTGGGTCGTCGGAAAAGGGGCAGGAAGAGTCAGAGCAGGGGCTTTTTTTGGGGTTTAGGTTGTTGTTGATCCACAGGTGCCCCACTATCCCCACTGCACTGGGTTGCGGCTCCTCCGATCGGTTCGGGCAGGTCCTACAGAGGGTTGGGTTGGGAAGCGGCATGATGCCGTTGTTGAGGCGAATTTGACGCCACACGGCATCCTGCAAAAACCTGTTGATGCATACCCTAATCGACAACCCCAAACCGCCAAAGTCCTGCACCCAGTATAAGCACCCTTACCACGCGTTTTGGTGGCGCGCTCTGGTGCTCTGCAGGGATCGCTTTGCAGACGGGGATGCTGAGGCTCGTGGCGGTGAGAGATCTTGTGCTGGCAGCCTTCTTCTGTCCCTCCTCCACTTCAGGTATCTCAAGGTCAAGCAAAGCGTGCGGTCCTCAGTCTTCTGGCTGCGCCCAGCTTTTCAGGTGCCTTGTGTTAGAAGTGTCAGACCTGCAGCTTGTGAGCAAGGTGCGGCCATGGAGAGGCTGCAATGCCTGCGCGTTTGGACTCTGCATCGTGTTTAGGATTGCAATGCCGCGTGGCCGCATGCATGATAGGCTCACATTTTTCCACTCTCGGCAGGGTATGTGCTGATTCATTCGAAGAGGAGCAACAAGTCCATAACCACTGCAAGCTGTAGCCCCTAGCCAGGGCGCAGCTGGAAGCGCGCATCGCCGAGCTGTTGCCAGAAATCGAGAGAGAACGGCAGGTTGCGGTCCTAAATCTGCTCGTGGCACATCGTACCAGAATTGTGTCCAGCTTTCCACCATGGTCCAGCATGTGAATGGCATGTATATAAATCATGAGAGGCCCGGGTCGACAAGAACTCGGTCCTGGAGAAGAGGCTCAAGGACGGATTTGCTTCACCTTATGAGCGGAGCCCCGGACGGGCCATTGCAGAACACCGGTTCGCAAGTGAAGGATGTTGAGTCGCAGCTGCTGAGCCTTCGCTGAGCCACAGCCAAACAAACCCAGGCAAAGCCGGCAGTGAAGCTGCCTACCCTGGTCTTTAGGCATGAGAAGCTGATACATTCCACTTGCCAGTGTGCGATACGCTGGCCATCGCTGACCCATTGCCGAAAGGTACAGTCCGGAGGGACAGACCTCCATACTGTGGTTAGGGCGTTGTGTAAGTCAGCGAAAATTGAGGCTTCTTCTGAGCATCGCTTGTCATCCTTGCTCATATTTGCATATCAATGTGGTCAAACATAGGTTGCTGCTTTTGGGACTGCCCTCCCCCCGCCCCTCCCCCCTCCCCCCCTCCCTCCCCCTCCCCCCCTCCCCACCCCCTCCCCCCCTCCCTCCCCCTCCCCCCCCTCCCCCCCCCCCCCCCCCCCCCTCCCCCGCCCCCATGACATGTCTTTCTCCAAGGACAGATTCTTAGGAGCTGAATCTTCAACTGAAGTCCAAAACAGCATGGTGGAAGCTTCCACTGCGCACGTCATCCCGCAGAACATGGGCTCAAACATGAAAGGCGTTGGAAGACGCATATGAAGTAGGGCCTTTGTTATCGTCTTTGTTGCGTGTATGGGCTTCCTTGAAAACATGTTGGTGAGTGTACATATCTGGTGTCCTTTTTTGGGACTTGTAGCCAACACTACTACGCACAAGCACTGCAGGACAAAACGAGCTGAACACAGTGGCGAGCGGAAACGTTGTGAGATGTTGTAAGAACTTGGGCCTCGAATGGGCTGATGGCGTTTGTGCCAATCTCTCCCGGAGGTCGGAGGGTTGAGCCCGTCTCTCCAGGAGGCCGAAAGGTTGATCCACAGCCTTACTACCAATGGCTTTTTGAACGCCGCCGAAGCGGTGAGTCGAGCAACCTATGGACCACACACTTCCCGCCACAACCGTGGCCTTCTTCGCCTTCGATGGCCCGCACTGCCTCTGCGGGACCCTGAGAGCCTCAGAGACTCAGAGCAGAAGCTCGTTTTCTGACAGAGTCATCAGAGTCTCAAGTCCCAATCAAGAACTGAGCCACAAAAGCACGACACTTCTTCCATGTCTGGAACCTGTTTATAGAGCGTGATCTCCATAATTGGACTCGGTTCGCGGAGGCCGTACGCGTAAGGTGGACGTCGTGTGGTGCGAGGAAGGAGTTTGAATTACCATCGCCTGGACCAACACAAACACCATCAAATTTGGGCAAATGGTTTCAAAATGTTAGCAGATGCTGCTCGAGAGGGCAATATTGACCATTAAAGAGAAAACAATAGTATATTCAGTACCGTCAAACTGGTAGTGTATCCAGTGTATCCTTAGTAAAAACGTCATGAAAGAACAAGATAGATTAAGATACATGTATACAGTTTGTATTCAAACGGTTGCAAACCAAATTTAACTTTTATACAGATTTAACAACGGAATCATAGTTGCAATGTCAAACAGATACTGCTTTTCAATTGTTGAATAACATCTGCCGTGTAAGAGCCCATGGTACAAGAAAATCAAAGGAAGATGCCGGGGCGCATGTCAGGGACCCAAGCAACGGAAGATTGAGCCAGGGCCTGGAGAACCAGGCAGAAACATTTGGAAGCTGAGAAAAACCGTGGCCCGGGCAATGCATTGGTGGTGTAGCCATCCGCAATCAGGAAAGCTCCTTGGAGCTTGGCGGTTGTCGTTTACAAATCTCTTGGGTGGGTTCTGCTCTGACCGGTCGTCCCGTCGACCTAGGAATCGTGAGTTTGGTGACAAACATTGACGGTTTCGGGCCAGTTTCGGGGGCCTGACCGCAACTCGGCGGTCAAACGGTCGTCATTGTCAGAATCGCTACCGATCCACAACTTGCTGGTATAAAAACAGCACATTTTGCGTGCTCTCCCACTTCCTTGAACCATGCTGAATGGTTCAAATGCTGAAGGCTCCTGCTGACCTGCACATGGGCCAGCCAAGTCCGACTGGTGTTGGGACAGGACCTTAAACGTGTTCCGATGTTTTTGAAACCGCAACGGCGTGGGCCGAATTGTTCAGGTCGGTGCTTCTCTCGCCGCTCTCCGATGCAGCTTCTTTCTTGGCCGGAAGCTTGTGAGCATGTGAGGGGGGCATATGTGGGCTTTTGTGTCAATCATTGGCCGAGTGGGAGCTTTTGCATTCCTTGCATCCCGTGCATTCCTTGTTCTCGACCAGGCAAAGGCTGCCGACTTGAGTTTGAAGCGGAAAGATGTCGGGCACGCAATACATTGCTGCAATCAGGCCGGTCCCGTTGGGCTGGTCATGCGCAGTGCACTGTGAAACAAGCCCATGACACGTCCCGCATCCTCCTCCTCCCGCATCCTTCTGCCGAGACACTCCAGAGTCCACTGCACTTGCGAATGCTTCAGGCAGTTTCTCTGGGACCAGACTGTGGCAACACGGCTTATCACTTCAGATTGCATGCTGCGCACCGTTCACATGTGTACCTCGCATGGGCGCAGGAATGTGCCACAGCTGTCGCAATCAGGTCCTGCTTGGAGACATCGGGCAGTTGCGAGAATACAAGCCGGCCATGCCGAAGCTGCAGTCGAGGACAGGCAGCTTGTCTCCGATGGGCTCAGTGCAACCAGGTAGTAACCAGCCAAAGATCATCAAAGATCACCAAAACATCTGATTGCTCTGACACGCTCTGACAGTCTCAGGGCAGGCCTACAAGTTCCAGGTGACGCACGGACCTTCTCTCACACCGTCTAGCCCAGTCTCAGGCTCCAAGGTGCAAACGACAAGTTGTGGACTGACGAGCCATGGACGAGCGTCTCCACAAAGTTCGCCACTGAGGACGGCAGGTCCAGACGCACAAAGAGAGGGCTCGGTTAGACGAGCTGTCCCCCTCGGGTTGCAGCTGAGCCACACCGAGACCGCGGCGGGACCGGCAACCTTGCTGACTCGAAATGATAAGCTGACAGTAGCGCGCCTTCGACCTGGACCGGGTCGTGCACTCTTACGCCACCTTGAACTCCCCACACCACCACCTCCCAGATGGGGAGCAAGCCCGTGCCAGCGTGCAGGCCTGGCCAGGGCGCCCTCCAGCCCTCGGACTTTTGCGTGCCGGCTTCCGCAAAGTCGTGCGTGAGCAGCTGACCAACCCTGATCTCACCGCATGTGCGGCAAGCTGGACCCGCGGAGTACACCTTAAGCGTTACACGTGTGCATGTGTCAGCCTGGCCGTGCAATTGGTGGCTGGAGAGTTTCACGGCAGATGTGGCTTGTGTCTTGAACAGTGAAGCACCCATCGCTCCATCACCGTCGCGACCCCCTGCGCAGCCCATCACGAACCCCACACGGGCCAAGTCCAAGGAGTATTCCTGTCACGCTCTGATTGCTTGCAAGGCTTGCACTGACCCCACGGCCGCGTTCCATGTGTCATGTCTTGACAGACACGAGCCTTCCACGGGAACGTTGTTGCTGTTCGTTTGATCGTATAGTTCCTTGCCGAACCTGTTCCGTGACCCCATCGCGGCAGACCATAAGAGTATCGTAGGCTTATATGACGTTGATGCGCGTGGCTCTGGGCATGTGGCTGTCAGCGGCCCTAAACGAGCACAGTCAAATCACAAGAATAGACCACCGGCACGATGCAGGATGCATCAGCGGCAGTCGATGCTGAGCCCTTGAACGTGTCATGGCCTCAGCAATCTTTACGCTGTAGTATGCTGTGGTTGATTCGCATCTAATGGGCGTCCGTACAAAAACTCACTCACAAACATTTCTGATTTGCATGATTGCGCATGAAAGCAAACATATTCAGCAGGAAAACTATGTTAATGTAGCGCACAAGAGACGCGAACAAATTCAGCAGGATGACTACGCTTCTGCAGCACAAAAAAGACGCGAACCTGCGCACGCGTTTATAGGCATGCATCTGCCCGCACATGCAGTAAATGCACGCTTTTCTTTTTCGGAACCTGACATGTTATAGATGGAGCGCTCGACTCAGGCACAACTGGGAAACACGAACAGCCGCGAAGTTTGGTGAACGTGCCATGCTTGTGCACCTCTCCATGCTGCGTTCAGTGGACCCAGCACAGTGCCAGGCAGTGGTGATTTTGACGGCGCCGCGGAGGATGCAGCTCATGCCATTTCACTCGATGGTTGGCGGCCAAGTCTCTGGAGAAGGCCGGAAAGGAGTTCTGTGACAAGGAAGCTAGGTGGCCGAATACATGCATTTTAGTCATTCACTGACATGCCGGCGGCATACCTGCTAACCCGCTATGCCGCCATAGTCAACTTAGACATTTTGGCCCGGTCCTTCATCGGTGGAGGCGGGCCTTGGCCAGGGTCATGCTCCAGGAGCCGCTGCTTGCCGGCTGACTCTCTGACACTTTCCCGACGCCGTTCTTCGCAGTTCGCTACAAGCCTTCCCCTCACTTTTCAGGATTTTGCAGATGCCAAAGAGGACCTTGACAAGGCCTGAGAAGAGCGTCTCTCGAGGGTCCTGATGTGCCTTTGTCTGGATACCGAGTGACTGACGAATGGCGAGAGGCCTTGCATCTGGATCCAAAGCATGCTGCCAGTTGGCGCAATCGTGGGGCGGTGAGGCGGGAAAGCGGCCTTCACAGATGGCATTGCGGTCACATGCCGCCATAGACTTCAGGTTGGCTATGAGCGACGTACAAGGTGCTGAGCTCGTAGTTCCGTGCTGTCATTCTGGCGCACGCCTCCCACTCCCCCCTCCGCTGGGTCTTTGGACCTCCTCCATTTTGGAGCTCCAAGCTTTGCAGATTCTTGCTTTGCAGACTAGGAAATTGGTGCGGGATCGCCGTGTTGCTGATTGGCTGGCAAAACTTCAAAAATCTACAATGCCGACTGGCATACACAGTGCTGAATGGCAAGCTGCGTTTTCATTTTCTGGTGCCTGCGATTGTTTCCTGAGACCAGTAGTTCGAACAGGGTAGGGTCGAAAGTAGTGTCACAGGTTTCTTTGGGGAGGGTTTCATGTAAAAGCGCTTCCATCAGGGGATACGGTTAGGAGTTGAGGTTTCCTTGAAGCAGATCAGATCCAGAATTCTGAGATGGCCAGAGAGCGTCAGCTCTCCAGAAAAAGGCTTGCGGGGTTCTGTGTTACATGAGGGTTGCGGGTTCGGAGAGGTTGGGGGGGGGGGCTCTTCAAGAAGTCTTAGCCCCCCATGCCTCCGGGTGCCTGCTACTGCTATTGTAGAGATATGTGCCAGCCACAATCTGAAAACTAACCTCTGGCGATTCATGTCTGTGGATGTTGGAAACATTCGCCTACATGCAAAGCATGGACACAAAGGTGCTGAGTCAGATGCTTCACGCGCCGGTCCCTCAGCAACTTTCAAACCTGTTGTGGGGGTGCTGCAGCTTGTTGTCTTGCCACGTTCGCTGTCCAGTTAGCAGGTAGCGCCTGTCAAAACAGGCTCTGCAGGTGACGAGTGTCGTTGGCTCTTGTGCTGAGGCGGTGAAGCTGCACCCGACCATCGACAGCTACTTGCAACGTCGCTTCGTCTCATTAAATCATCTGGGTGACGGTGACCGGCATAGGGCGTGGACATGCTATGTGTGCACCTCTTGAGGTGCAAAGATCCGGACCCATGGCCGCAGTTATCAGACATCGCACAAACTCCGTTTCTCCATGGTGCTCTATTTCTATTACTTTGTATTGCATGCGTTGCAGCGGGACACTGCCGTGCATCAGGTTGGAGGCGAAACGCTACGCAGCAGCGGACCGGGATTGCACGGCGGCTTTGCGCAGGGACAAACGCGAGGCGTCGCGCTGTCTGTGAGAAACTACCTGACTTCAAGGGTCTCAGTGCCTTAACAAGGCTGGAAGAGGTTGAATGTGCAAGCCTGCCAAGTTCTTAAGTTGCTGAGTCGCGCCAGAGTCTGCTGGCGGCAAGCGGGTTTTGTTGAGCCGATCCAAGAAACCCACTCCTGCCATGTACTAAAGGGGATACACCCCTTTGCGCCGGAATCCCTTGGATTGGGGTTGTTTAGTGCTTCGGCGCTTCATCTTGGATGTTGTGCGGTCAGGCCGATGCATGGTACTTGCGGGCAGTGGCACGGAAGCATACCGAACCTGCTGACCTGGCTGGAGCAGTTTCAGATCTGTGTGAGGCCGGATTCCAATGCACCTCATGCGCATTCATTTGGACTGAGTTGGTCAGATGCCAATTTGCAGGCCATCGCTTGTGACCCTTACGAAGCAGAGGCTGTGATGCAAGGGATGCCGCGTGACGAAGTGAAAGGGCAATGGACAGTGAATGTGCTTTTCAGGCTTGGAAACTCCGTGCTGAGATTCAGTTGCGACGTGGCAGCTCTCCTACACCCTAGACACTGCAAAGGCTTGTCGCTGTCTTGGCAGCTGCAGGCAAGTATGAACAGGTGGTGGAGGACAGCACTGAGGCTCAGCCAAGCGGACTAATTACTAATTCGAGCGTAGGAGCTGAGCAACGGATTTTGGAATTTCTTGAAAGGCCATCCGGCTCAACGGGGAGTCCTGTGAAGTTTTGCGGGAGCCCTTTGAACAGCAGTCGCCGGGGTGCAGAGCAGCTTCTGTCTTGCTAAGGTGTATGCGGGGCAAAGCTCATTTTCGGAAAGGAGCCTTCCAAAGCAGCTTGGCACGGCTGTTGCGCAGCTTTGCGGAGCTTCCTTAGTCGTTGGACAGCTTGGAACACCTTCACAACACTGCCTTTTGAGGTGCTGCAGCAGATTTCGAGCGAGCTTTGCAGGTCGACCCAGAAAGCCTGGGGCTCCACTTTCAGTCAGACGAGTCACACAAAATCACTGAAAAACACACACAGGCACACACTTGCTCCGCATACATCCCTAATGACCCGAATGTCTTCCCAGGTGAGATCGCGGCAAAAATGTTGGATCGTGCAAAGCAGCAAGGACCTCAGCATCCTATTCCGCCTGCTGCTGATCTTGCTTTCTGCAATCTGGTGCTTCATGGCGGTGACAGCTCAACATCCTTTGTGGAGGTCTTTAAAGCAGCTGGAAGCCTGGCATCTGCCAGCCCTTGCAGGTGGCCTCCATTCCTTCATCGAGTCAGTACATAGTGCACAGCTGCTCCTGAAACAATCCTAAGTGTTCTAGGCCCTAAGCGAGTCAGTGTCCAGGCATCCGCAACCCAAACGCTTTTTTGTTATTTCCCCTACTGTGAGCAATGTTTGATTGCGGCGTTTCGCCTTTCGTTGTCCGACAGCCAAGCTGCACGGACCACACACGTGCTGCTTGCTTGCTAAGCAGCCACTTTCGGAATGCAGGCGCCTGTTCAGTGGTTGCTGATTTATTGCCCTAGCGCATGGGCATCATCCCTAATGGGAAGGCCTGCCCATGCGTCGGCATTGCGCTTGAGCCTGCACGAAAAGGGCTTGGATCTGTGCAGGGAAAGCAGACGGATTGTACAGATCAGAGAGAGAGAGACGGTGGCCGCAGCCACATGTCAAGCAGACATTAGCAGGCTTTTCAGCATTCTGGTCGCCAATGGTCTCAAGCCCGTGTATAACAAATAGAGCTGTGTTCCAAACATGCTCGCTGGCACGGCGTCTCCTGCCTTTGTTGCGCTGAGACCGTGCTTGTCTTCAGGCTCCAGACCCAAGATGGCATAAGGGCCAATTTTCAAGTTTGATTCTTGGTGCGAAGGCACTCGGCAAACTGTTCCAACATCTGCGGCTTCAAAGGCGACTGCGACTGTGTGTTGATGGCGTATGATGAGATGCATATCGGCCGATGACGTGCGGAGACTGCGCATGCCATGCCATCGATTGCCCAGGGGAGCCCCCTTGCATTAGCAGCGCGGGATGTTGCTGCAGGCGCCTTTGCTGCCTGAGAGCAGAGTACCCAGTTGCAGTGAAGTACTACGAACTGTCACATACTGACATACTGTCACGTTGATCATGCCAGGCACTGGCTTGCTTTTTGCGGCCTCGTTTGCAGCGAGATATGGACGACGTGGAGTTGCGAGGTACGGAGAGTATTGTTTTAAGCTTGGTCCGCAAAAGCTCTGGCAGCTAGGCGAGCCGTCGACATGCCGGTCAAAGAGCCGCCTGTGACCACAACAGTGGCAATTCCGGGAGCCAAGGTTGAAGAGGCAGTTGACAGCTCTTCAAATGCTGCGCTTCTTTTCTATAGGACCGGTGCAAGGCTTCAAAAAACCTCTATTGGCGAAGCTGCCAGGACACGAAGCAGAAAAGAGCCGATGAGTATCGCCTCGTGTTGTACAACGACCCCCTGAACAAGCGCGAGTTTGTTGCAAGGCAGGGGCGTCGGGACAAAGGGATGACGGCATGTCAGTGGCAAACATGCTCTGAGAGATTCTAAGAGGTGCCTGATGACCATCTGCTTGCTTAAAGAAGGAGATGCCTACCAGGCCACATTGTGATTACGTGAGCTCACGTGGCGATAGTAGAATGGCACAGGTCATGATGAAAGCTCACAGAGAAGGAGTTGCCGTGGTAGGCACCTACTCCTTCGAAACGGCGGAGGTGGGTTGTTAGATGGTGCGAGAGCTTCACTGCAAGGCTTTCTTTGGCAATTCCTGACAGGCGTACTGCGATGGGCTGAAGTCTCAAGGCCTTAGTGTTGATATTTTCCCTGTAGACAAGGATGAATAGCTATTGGCACGACCCCGTGCATGAACGCGATGGTGATGTACAAAGAGATCTTTTCCCAGATAACTCAGCTCGTCGCTGAACCATCGCAGCTGAAGGAGCAAAGGCAAAGCCATTCCGAAGCCTGCAAGAGACTCTCCGGTAACCCAAACATGCGCCTGAAAAAAAAAACAGCGCTCAATCACACCATATCACACCTCAACGGGTCAGCGCAGCAGCCTTCTGGACCGCCCCAGGCTGCCCAGCGACTCCTAAACCCACTCGAGCTACGAGCGCCCTGAACATCCGAACAAATAAAGCGTTGTGAAAGAATGGACACAGCCAGACAAAAGTCTTTTTTCTATCTGTCAGGGTTTCGGGTTTACGCTGCAAACAGACAGCATGGGGCTCCTCCCGGGTTAGGGGGTCCAAAAATTGCATAGGGTCCATACATAGGTGGTTCATGGGCGTTCCGTAGGACCCATAGGAGGTTCCGTGAGAGTGCATGGGGTGCACGGAGGTTCGGGATGCTGTTTGTCAACGTGGGGGATTCCTGCGAGACGCAAGGCCAGGAGGCTATGTCGGCAAGACATGGCAAGATTTAGCAAAGGTGCAGGGGCATTGGTGCGTCCCGCACGACATCGGTTCTCGGTCGTGGCGCTGAAGGCGGGAAAGGCGCGACGATGTCAAAGACATCCAGCGCGAGATTCAGGCCATCGGCGAACTCATGGGCGTGGCGGCGATTACCCGATTACCTGCTGCGGGTGAAGATAGCCGCGCTGCAAATGGAGATTGAAGCCCTGAAGCGAGGGTATGCGAAGGTCAGATGACGGTGGGTCCCAGCGGGGGTCGCAGACCCGACAGTGAGCTGGCCACCGCCCTCGCGGCCCAGACGGAAGCCTCACCGACGACAAGTCGGATGCGAGAGACGTGGCCTGTTTTACGAACTAAGAATTCGAGGACGTGTGTTGCGTTTTGGAAGGGACGGATCAGGAAGATGAGCGTGGTGGCAGTGTGGTCGTAAACGCCCTTGCCGAGCGGAGTCAGTTTTGCCGAGCGACACCGAGTGAAGTCGAGTGACGCCAAGCAAAGTCAAGTGACGCCAGACCTGTCTTCGGTCGTTTTCGCGTATCTTCGCCGTCTTCGAAAGTTTTCGCACGTCTACGACCGTCTTTACGCGTCTTCGCTCGCGTTCGCGGGTCTTCCCTCGGTCTTTGCCGTCTTTGCTGGTTTTGGCGTTTCTTCGTGTGTCTTCACGTGGCTTCCCTCGCTTTTCGCGTGTCTTCGCTCGTCTTTGCTCGTCTTCACGCGTTTCGAACATGTTTGCACGTCTTTGCTCGTTTTGCTCGTTTTCGCGCGTGTTCGCTTCTTTTCGCGTGTCTTCGCTCGTTCTCGGTCGTCTCCGGGTTTTCGCTCGTCTGCGCTCGTCGTCGCACGTTTTCGCTCGCTTTCGCTCGTTTTCGCTCGTCTGCGCGGGTGTTCGCTCGTCTTTGCTGGTCTTCGCTCGTCTTCGCTCGTTTTTGTGCGTTTTCGCTCGTATTCGAATGCTTTCGCTCGTTTTCGCTCATGTTCGCTTGATTCGCGTGTGTTTGCTCGCGTTGTCTCGTCTTCGCATGTTTTCGCTGTTTTTCGTGTCTTGCGCACGTCATATCATGTGTACGTTTTCGTTTGTCTTCTCGTATGTATTCGTTCGTTTCGTCTGGAGACGCATGTCTTCACGTGATCTTGCTGATTTTTGTGCGTTTTTGCTCGTTATCATTTTCAACCGTGTTCGCTCGTTGGGCTTTATTTAATACCTAGAACAAGCACACGCGCCAGTTTCGTTGTCTTAACTCGGTGCACAATTTTGCTTTTGCGGAGGTGGCCGTGTCGGAAATCCGGCAAAGCCAATGTTCTTGTGACCACATAACATATAATTGCTAACGTCAACCAAGAAATCGTGAAATCTGGCTTGGCGCAAGTTGTCGCAGCTGTACATGCGGTCGGTCCAGTTGAGGGAAGTGAAGTTGAGGGGTTGCAGACGCAGATGTATCAAGAATGTGCAGTCGCTTTGGTATGCTGACGATGCGCGAAGCCGTTGCAGTGGTCGCCGGCGACGGCGAATATATACCGGCCCTCGCACAACGGAAGCGGACGCTGACGAGGCCATGCTGGCGGCAACTGCGGAGGCCGCCGCAGGCGCTGCCGGTCGAGGCAGGCAGGGTCGGGGCAACGGGAGGGGGCATCGGCGCACACGTTTCCCTGCTGTGGATGAGGGGACGTCAGCGCCGAAACCCCGTGCCCCAATGCGCCCGGCTGTGAACACGGGCGCTTTCACGTCGGACCTCGCTGCGGAGTTGAGGCGGCGAGTGTACACGTTGCAAAGCACGCCGTTGCGGGCGCCTGCTAACCCCAACAAGAGCGCCGTGGCGCGTCGCAACGAGCAGTCGCTCCGGGACCTACCACTGCCGCCGATGCGGATGCACAACGGCGGGGCGACCGTGCCGTTGCGTTCGTGCACCGTGGCAAGTTGTCCGCCGGCCGCACGCCACGCCGCTCAGTCCCCCGCCAAGGGACACGTGGGTATCTTGCGAACGGAGACCAAGTCTGACGGTTGTCAGTACTGACGGTGTCGGTGCAATGTTTCAGGGTTTTTGCCGAGATGCTGAGATGCTGGCTTGGCTTCGTTGATACCCTTTGTCCGCTAATTTTACCTTTTCTTTGCCGCCAGGAAAGCACGTACCTGTTCTACGATCATCCAGGACGGGCGCGGGCATCCACCCGGCCCTTTTGGCAGCGCACACGTGCTGACCTATATGCATTCGTGTGTGTTGTGCGAGCCAGCACACGCGTGTGCCGACTTTGTCACCATGCGCACGGAGCTCAAACACCACGCCAACATCGATGTACATCTTGGGAAAACGCGAAGCTGCCGGAGCGTGCGACAAACGCGCGTGCAAGACGCATCTTTCTGACTTCACCCTTGCGTCCCGTGCGCTGCTGTCGCAGGCTGGGCTGGGCCACACTCTGCCGAGCCCACGGGGCCGTGTCCATTCCGAATGCGCAGTTCCGGATTCTGCGCCTGCGCCTGCCCCTGCCGCTCGCCCCCGCACGTGCAGCAGGCGTGGCAACGTGTGCGCTACCAGCGGCGCGCTCGCCGCGCCCTAAACCCTTGATGTTAGGAATGGCGTCGGACGTAGTTGGCAGTGCAGGATCGGCTCCGCTTGAAATGAGTGCGGCCACGGTTGCAACTTTCCGTGCCATTATGCGTGAAGAGTTGTCCGAGTTCGAGCAGTCCATTTCCTCAAGATTCGATGCTTCCTTCACACGTCTCCAGGATGAGTTGCATCGCGAAACCACAGCTCGCAAAGAGTTGGAACAGCGGGTGGCTCGACTGGAAGCAACTCCACAACCATCCACCCAGAGCGAGGATGTGGACAAAACAGTCGCGGTTATCGGAGGTTTTGGTGAGAAGGATGCAAATCAAACGGAAAGCTTTCTCAAGGAGATTCTTGCCGAAACCGACGGTCTTGTCGACGTTTACGCCACAAGTCCTGATCCTGTTGTTGCTTTCGCGCAGTTCACGACACAGGAGAAGGTGCTGAAGTTCGTACGTGCTCAGAAGACACATGTGGGAATGCGGCAGCACAAGCTTTGGGCAGCAGAAAACAAGCCTGCTTCGGAGAGAAAGCGTGGCAAGATTTTGAGTAAGATCAAAAAGTTCACCATTGAGCTCGACAGCATTGAGCCGCGCAATATTGTCGTCAATTATCGCCGTTGCAAAGTATCCGTCCGACACGGTGGCCAGCTCGTTCACGCAGCATTCGTCGCTGAAGATGGGGCTGTGGAGTGGGCAGTTCGCAATTGCCCTGTGAGTGAGCAAGTCCGCGATGCCATCATGGACTTTGCAGAAGACTTGGAGTAGGACACAAAACCTTGTCAGAGGGCCAGTCAGGTCCAATCTTCTCGCAAGAGGACAGAGCACCATGGAGGGTTTGCTTTCAGTAAGCGTGCCATGTCGGCGACAAAGGCTTTCAGAGTTCAGATACATATTGCCACCAAAAATGTACAGAGCATGCGGGCCGAGACAAGGTTTCAAGATTGCTTGGCGGAACTGGATGCTGGTGAGCACGATTTGGTTTTCTTATCCGAAACTTGGCGATCCGAGTTGCATGAGGTTTTCGAGACGCCTCGCCAAGGCAAACTTTACCTCAGTGGTGGGTTTGCTTTCCATGGCGTTGGAATTTACATTGCTCCAAAGTTTTGCAAGTCGATTTCTGGCATTTGCTTCCATGCGATTTCTGCTCGATTGTGCATGTTGCAATTCTCATTTCATAGCCGCAGATTTCACGCATATTCATGTTACTTCCCAACCAGCTGGGACAATGATGATTCAGTGGATGAGCTTTACAGTGTTCTGGATTTGATGCTTGCAAACAGCCATGCTTCTGCAGCCATTTCTGTACTTGGTGGGGATTTTAACGCACACATAGGAGCAGCAATGCCACATGATGATGTTGGACTGCTTGGCTCTTGGGGTTCTGGGGTCCGAAATGTCAGGGGTTCGAAACTGACAAATTGGGTGTTGGAGCACCAGTTGCATATTGTCAGCCGTTTTGCTAATGCACCACTACAAGACAGTTGGACGTGCAAGCGTGCTTTTGACACCAGCCTGGTTCAAATTGATTACATCATTTGTGATGTGAGATTGGGGCCACTCTCGACTTGGAACGATTTTTCGATTGCAACAGGGTTGGACCATCGATGCGTGCATTCCTTGGTTGAAATGGTTGTGACCGATCCAGTTCGCCATCGGAGGCGTCGTAAAAGTTTGAATGGGTGGCACCCTATTTTGGATGCAGAGAAAAAGCCGAGTCATTATCATGCGCTACTTCAATCCTTGCTTGCCCAGCATCTCGTTCCAAGTTTGGAGACCATTGAAAAGATGCTCCACGCGGCTGGGGAGCGTGCAGGACATTGTAGTCGTCATCGTCCGAAGTTTTCACCGTCGTTGGAGCTGCAACAGCTACGTCGTCAAAGACGCACTGCAATTAGCGTACAAGTTCGCAAGTCGTTGAGCCTGGAAATCTGTCGGCTTCACCGCCAGGAAGTTCGTAGTTGGAAGGCTTCGAATCTGTCGAAGCTTTTGAATCGGGCCGCAAAGGGCGCAAGCCTGCGACAAATGCTTTGCTCCTATTCTGGCAAAAAGCTGCCTTTACAACCTCAGCCTGACGAATTTGCCGATGACTTGGAAGCTTTGTTTGCAGGAAACCCACCGGAATCTTGCAGACCTTCGGATTTGGATGAAACGCCTTGGACAATGGGTGAACTTCAATGCGCCATTCATCGCTTGAAAGTGGGAAGAGCAGCTGATGACGTTGGTTTGGTCATTGAGTTACTAAAGCATGCTCCTGATGAAGTCCTTTCTGTGATATTGAATTCCTTCAATACATTCTTACTGCGAGGTAACGTGCCCGCTGGTTGGCGGAAAACTGTTTTCACCATGTTGGCAAAAATGACAAAAGCAAGGACCACTTTGGATTTTAGGCCAATTGCAAATGTTCGACTGATGTACAAAGTCTTTGCGCGTATGATTCTTGGTCGCATCGAAAACATCTTGGACGCGTCGCAACCAGAGGAACAACACGGTTTCAGAGTGGGACGCCGTATTGAAGAGCATCTACTTACGGCAAATGTTTTGTTGGATAAAACATTTGCTGCCAATCTCCCGCTTTGGATTGTAAGTGTCGATTTTGCTAAGGCATTTGACAGTGTTGAGTGGTCTGCTCTTTGGACAGCGCTGCGGACACAAGGTGTATCTGACCATTTGGTGTGGCTTTTGCAGATGTTATACCAAGATCAAGAAGGTGTTGTTCGCGGCGATTCCAATTTGAGCCGCTGGTTCAAAATCTGTGGGGGCGTCCGCCAAGGTTGTGTTTTGAGTCCTCGATTGTTCTGTGCGGTTCTTCAAGCCGCTCTCAGCGCTTGGAGGCAGTCTGTCGAGTTTCTAGGTCTTGATTTTGGTGATGGCCTACCACCATTACTGGACCTCAGATTTGCTGACGACCTATTGCTGTTCGCAAACTCCGCAAATGATGCCGCGCAAATGCTGGATGAGTTGGTCCGTTGTTGTTCAGCTGTTGGCCTCCGCTTGAATGCTCGAAAAACCAAGGTGTTGACCACTGAAGCGCAAGCGCCCCCCAAGTTGATCACCCCCACTGGCAACACTGTCAGCATTTTGCCGCCCAGTGACGCTCACAAATGGTTGGGCTGTTTATTGTCGAGCCGTGGCTCAAAAGCAACATCTGCTGATGTGGACTTTCATATGCAGGCTGCGTCGAAAGCATTCTTTGCAAACAAGGACGTGCTGTGTGATCGCAACGTTTCCTTGACACAGCGACTCCGATTTTTCGATGCCGTAATCACTCCCGTGGCATGTTTTGCGGCTGGCCACAGAGCTATTTTCCAAGCAGATGTTCGCCATCATGATGTTGTCTTCAGAAAGTTTTTGCGGCGCATTGTTGGTCCTCCATCCGACGTCCAATGGGACATGCCGTGGCACCACATCCTACACCAGTGGAACATGAAAGCGTTGCGGTGTTGGGAAGCTTTGCGACGGCCTACATGGGGACAACTTTGTTTGCATTCTTATTGGAATTTTGCGAGACACATTGCCAACTTGCCTGATGCAAGATGGGTTAAACGTGCTTTGAAGTGGCAGCCGATGGGGCGGCCTAACCCCGGTAGACGCGGCAGCATGTGGATGACTTGCCTAGAGAATTTTGCTCGCTTCCAACGCTGGGCCACCTGGGAAACAGCAGCTATGAACAACAATATGTGGAATGAGTCACGCGATGATTTTTGCAAATTTGTGATGGGGCAGGAATCTGCATAAAAGGTGCCTATAGAACGTTTCACCTGTACCCTAAAGGGGACGCCTTCGGGCGATCAGGTTTCGACTCGACTCGACTCGGCGCCTGCGCCTCCCCCTCCCCCTCGACTCCGCCACTTGCCGTTGCGGGCGACGGGTCAATGTTTACGGGGACCATCGCGCTGCATGCCCCCGGTCAGGCCACTTGCGTGCAGGGGGCGCGTCTCTTGAACGGGCTGCCGCTCGTGTCTGTCGCGAGGCGGGTGCAACCGTCGCCACCTCTGTGCTGCTCCGCGACCTCAGTGTCCAAGTCGCACGCCCGGACGATGGGCGCATCGAGGTCATTGCCAATGGCCTGCCTGCGTGGGGCCGTGGGGGGGCGTCCATCTCGCAGTTGACACTACCCTGGTCTCGCCGCTGGATTCGACGGGCCAGCCACGTCGCCACCAACGACACACACAAGCAGCAGCCCCCGAGCAAAGGAGCGGACCTACCCTGAGCTCCTCCACTCCCCACGCTGTCGGCGCGTCGTGCTCGCACTGGAGATTGGCGGACGCTGGCGACGAAGCAACGCAGTTCCTCCGTCTCCTTGCCCGTTGCCGGACACGTGACGTCCCCACCTTGTGCGTGGGCAGCCCGCTGGTCTGCGCTCCTCTCCTTCGCCGCAGCCCGGGCATTCGCAGCCAGCCTCCTATCTCTCCCCATTGCAGGCACAGCCAACGCCGCGGTGGCGCCAACCCCTCCCACACTTTTAATCAGGAGCTGCGCTATCGAGAGTGAAGTTGATCCTTGTCAAGAGACAAAATGAAACGGTGAGCGGCTGACCCCACAAAAGCAACCCGGCAACCACACCTCCCGGGCGGGAACAAATGAGACCCGGCCAGGCTGCCCCCGCCAAGGGTCAATACCCAAAACAGCAGTTGGCACCTTTCCCTTTCGATGCAGCTGAGAGTAGTCGGCTCAAGGCAGAAGTGAGGAAGGTAGCAGCGCCCTCGCAGTAAGCTTCTGCTCGGACAGCTGAGCAAGCCCATGATCGCAAAGGTAAATGGCTCTCCGATCCCCCTCTTTTAGTAAATGGATTTGGGGGGGGGGGGGGGCCCCCAGCCATTGGCCAATAACATTTTCCATTTAGGGGGTGGGGGGGGCGGGGGAGTGTTCCGGGGTCAACCATGCTGTATCCAGACGTTCCAGGCCTCAGAATTCCAATAATGCATTTTTGTGAGTGCTCGTTTCCTGAACTCGATTTCGTCGCTGCTGTTTGTCGGACCGAGGTCGGCATGCAATGAGACAGAAAACACAGGGCGCGTAACCAGGCAGTTACATCGCGGGGCATGTGGCCACAAGCCGGAATGGGGCAGAGACAGAAGAGTCAGATGCAAAAAACATAAACAACCGCAACAGTCATTCATACAGCTAATTTGCCTTCTGTCGGAAATTCGAATCATGGAATCTCCGCCTGAGCCACCCACTGCTAAATGGAAAGCAGGGGGGGCGTACGTCCAGTTTCCAATTAATTCCGGGATACTTGGAGGTATGGGGGGTTCAATATTGGAAAACCACGCGTTGCCCAAAAAAGTTTTCCATTTATTGGTTTTTGGCACCTTCCCAAAAGCATTGATGTTCGGTTGGCTGTCTTGCGTGTCATGCAGTCTTGTGGGAATATGTGTCCCCTGCATCCTAAACCCTAAATTCTCCCTTCCCCCGACTGCATTACCAGATTTCAGGTTTCGACATCCCCCGTCACACCCTAAAAGCCAGGCTGGCTGCAGCAGAGAGTAGGGCATGGTTGTTTTGACTTCTTCCAATTCCCAAATCCGAAGCCGCTTGAACGCTCAATAAGTCGTTGTCGCTGTGACCTTCAGGGGCTGCTCTATTCAGGGGCTGTGCTAAACTAGGAATTAGGGTCACTCTTTGATATTTTGTGGGGCCTTTGTATCGATTCTACATAACAAAGTGTCCCACAAGGAAACTGAGCCTAACCCTGAACCTTTGAGTCCTAAAACCTAACTAAACCCTGAACCCTAAACCTAGAACCTGAATCTGAAACCCTGAACCCAAAATCAAGTCAAAGCCCCTTCCCTTGCTTTGTAAGGGTTTGGGGTCCGGGGGTTGATCCCAAAGGCATAAGGCACTACACTTTCTCTAAATCTAGGAAGCGCGAATTTGTACTTTTGTTTCTGGGGTGCTCAGTAGCCAAAATCCTTACAGTGTAAGGGTGTAAGTATAAATAGAGAAACTTTAATTGGAGATAGCCTTCAACCCTAAACCGCCCTAAACCCTAATTTCTTGGGCAGTTTCTGAACCCTAAAAAGGGAGCCGAACTCCGCTTGGTGTAGAGCTTTAGGGTTTAGCACGTCGGGTTTGTGGGTTGAAGCCCCCCCTCCCCCCAAACCCCAATTTCAAATCCTAAGCAGGTTCGGGGTTGACTTGGATGCCCTGAATCCATTTTCAAGTTTTCAAGCCTCCCAGAGCCTGCCTGAACCTTTCCCTAGGCACCCCCTAGTATTGGCTGGGAATCGAAAGGTATCAAGACAATGACCCCATTTATTGGAAAATCATGGGGGGGGAGGCGGGGAAAGAGTGCCCTGCACGGCGTTTGGGTTTCAAGCGCCTGCCTGAACCTTTCTCTAGGAACCCCCTAGTATTGGCTGGGAATCGAAAGATATCAAGACAATGACCCCATATATTGGAAAATCATGGGCGGGGAGGCGGGGAAAGAGTGTTTGGGGACGTCCCCCCTGTCCAGATTCCATTTTTCAAGCCTCCAGAGCCTACCCCCTACTGCCGGCTGGGAATCGAAAGGTCTGAAGACAATGACCCCATAAATTGGAAAATCATGGGGGGGAGGTCGGGAAAGAGTGCCCTGCTCTGTGTTTGGGGACGTCCCCCCTGTCCAGATTCCGTTTTTCAAGCCTCCCAGGGCACAGAGTCTCCCTGAACCTTTACCTCAGCACCCCCTACTGCCGGCTGGGAATCGAAAGGTATGAAGACAAGGACCCCATTTATTGGAAACTCATGAGGGGGGGGGGCGGCAAAGAGCGCCCTGCACAGTGTTTGGGGACGTCCCCCCTGCTCAGATTCCATTTTCAAGCCTCCCAGAGCCTCCCTGAACCTTCCCCTGGCCCTGGGAATCGAAAGCTATCAAGACAATGACCCCATTTACTGGAAAATCATGGGGGGGGTGCGCAGCGTTTGGGGACGTCCCCCTGTCCAGATTCCATTTTTTAAGCCTCCCTTAGCCTCCCTAAACCTTCCCCTCGGCACCCCCTACTGCCGGCTGGGTGTGGTTTTCCAGTTTAAAACCCTCTCTTTCTCTGGGTATCCCGGAAGCGGAACGTTGGAAACAGATAGTTTAAGGATTTGGAAACTGGACGTACGCCTCCCCCCCCCCCCCCTGCTTTCAATTGTATCCAATTTGGACGTGGGGGTCCCCCTACCTTCGGCTTTACATCAGCACACCTTGGTTGTTTGGGGCGGGGAAGAGGACCACAAGCTGGGAGGACAAAAAAAGTATGACCGAGCGGCATTGGACCATTGCAGACATTGTTGCAGACAGGGGAGGTGGGGGGGGGGGGGGGGGTGCTAACCCCCCCCCCCCTAACATTCAGTGTATGTTGTATATCAGGCCCAGGGTAGGGGGACCCCCACGTCCAAATTGGAAATGTCCATTTTCCACCTCCCCAATCCCAATATGGTCGCCTGATTCGAGCTGGCCAAAAAAGGGGCTTGCCGGTCATGTCCGATGGTCTGCATTTGTGCTTGCAGTGTTGTTTGCCAGAGACCTGTGCATACATTCATGTGAGAGGACGTTGGAAAATGGAAAATTCCATTTCTGACCCCCCCCCCCCCCCACCACAAATAGTAGGGGATGCTCTCCGCGCTTTTTTTCGTGCCTGCTTATATAGTGCGCTTGCTCAAAGTCTATATGACCCTAGGCATCTCCAACGGCACGCCGCTTTCCCCAGCGGCTGGGCCCATCTCCAAGGTGCCGCTTGCTCTTGAGCCAACCACCAGCCAGCGCACGTGGGAGGCGATCGGCATCGCTCCTTCTCAGTGGCCCCTGCAAAGGTCTTGCCGAAAAATTTTCCCTGCGCGACAATCTACTCCTTGGTTGTCCACCATGAGGATCGCCTTTTTGTTGGAAAGCTTTGCGGTGCGCTTCGAGCATCGTGACATGTCGTAGACTAATTAGCAGCGACATTGTCGGGTCCACCGACCTTCTCCCGAAGTCCAAGGCCACAAACGGCAGCCCACAGTCCAAACGCACATCTGTGCCGCGATGCGACACGTTGTGACCAACGAGGACTGCCAGGAACTGTTCGTCCGTGAGCTGCTGCTTGGGGCCCAGGCCTTCCAGAACGGACAGACCCGGAGCTGCTCGCGACTGCGGCCCAAACTTCTCATTCCAGCTGGTGGCTTGCTTCCTGACATTCCCAGATCCTCCACAGCTCACTGACCGGTCTCAGCTTCCAGCTTCATTTGTAGGGATCACGAGGTTGACCAGGAGCCGGGCTGCCACGATGGCGGCCACGCCACTGCCAGCATATACTGCTTTTGGCCTTCGCTCACCTTCTGTTTGAAGCTCAAATGGTCCGAGGTCTAACCACATGCGGCTTGTTTAACTTTTGGAAAAACAGTCGACACGGGCTTGCCACGCATCGCTTTGAGCATGAGTGACCTTGCCGTCATCACATGGAAGCTCCGTGTCCACCAGAGTCGGGGCCGCCGGCACCGACGCACCTGAACCCCAGCCTTTGACATCTTCAACGGTGATTTTTTTCCTCGCCTCTTTTCTATCCGCAGATGTCCGGTCGGGGCCTATGCCACGGGCAGCAGCTGCCCCTAGTGGCCGCGGAGCGGCAGGCGACTCGGCCCTGCGGTGTCAGCAAGGTCAAGTACCCGATCCAGCTCCGGGCCCTGTTGCTGGCTGGCATGGGGTGGAGGGCCACGGGGATCCCAGGGCAGTTCTCGTCACGGCCTGTTGCACCGAGACGGACAGGATCGCCCACCACCTGCGCGCCCATGCCGACGACGCCGCGGTCCGCACGGCTGGCGGGGTGCGCTGAGCGCGAACCCGCACGAGGTCACGGAGCAGCTGTCGCGCGCCAGCATTCCACCGCCCTGCGACCTCTGTCCCTAGCACGACGAGCTGCTGCGGGCCGCCTGCGAGCAACTCCGGGTAAGCTGCTCGCCTGCGGCGCTCTGCGACCCGCAGAGCAGCTCCATCGTGAGCCGCGGCGCAAAGCTGGGGCAAACCCGTCCGCGAGAGCGGCGAGACCAACGTCGCGTCGCAGCAGAGGGCCCGGCCAAGCGGAGTCGCTCCGTAGATGACGAGGTCAAGGCGGCGGCGGTTGTGGGCGGACATTGGGCTGTGTGCTAGCCATTGCTGGGGGACCAGCTGCCCGTTCGCTCCAACACGCAGGAACCTTGGTTTCTTTTTTCAGCGCACCCTTTTCAACGCAGCATGTGTCTCCAGTCAATGTCGGGGGCCGGGCTTGGCGGTCGAGCGGGGACCAGCATCCGCGGCAGGCGGCTGGCGAGGGGAGGGGCGACCTCCCATTGTTGGCACCGGCTCCGCGGCACCCCGCTGGATGCCAACTGGCTGTTTTGGGTATTGGCCCTTGGCGGGGGCAGCGTGGGAGGCCGGGGCTGGAGCCTTGCGTGGCCCCATTTGCTTTCGGCCGGGAGGTGTGTTTGCCGCTTCGTGCCTTCCCTGGGCGGGTTGCTTTTGTGGGGTCGGCCGCTCAGCGTTTCATTTTGTCTCTTGACAAGGATCAATGCGAAGCCGATGCCCTGCTCCTCTCGCAGGCGGGTCCGCATGCTGCACGAGTTTTCGAGGGTCAGGGTCAGCCCGCTGGCACAGCCCTGCTGGCTGCCAGACGGGCCAAGGAGCGCGCATACCCGGAGCTCTGCCGCACCCGCCGCTGCAGGCTCACGTCATCGCGCTTGAAGTTGGGGGGCGCTGCGTCAGTGAGGCCGCCAACTGCCGCTCGGTGCCAGGCGCGGCCGTCCCAACCACCTCCAGGGCCGCATCTCTGGTCATCCCTCATCTCCTTCACAGCAGCAACGCGAACCTTCGCAGCCTCGTCGGCACGGCCAGTGTTGATGGGGACTCGCCGCTCCTCAGCGAGGTCCTTGTCAACTCTGCCCTTGCCAACCGCCTCCCGTGATTGCTTTCGAGCCCTGCTTCTGCACTGCGCTGGGACCGACCACGGATAAGGGTTAAGTGTTCATGTGTTCGTTTGTGCTGTTTGAGGCTTCACGTTTTCTGCTGCGTCATTGCGTATTCTGGAGTGATCGCCCGAAGTATGTTTTGCAAGTGCTCGAGCGCGCAACCTAGCAGCGAGTAACTCTCTTGTCTGCCATATCAAGCTTGATTGAGAGCGAAGCCAACGTCATTTCAAACAGCGCTGTGGCTTTATGTGAACGTGATGATCCACCTCGATCTCAAGTCCCTGGAGTGCCTCGGATATTGGCCAGCCAGGCCAGCGATGCCAGAAGCTACTCGTACGATGATAGCGCGGCTCCTCCAACTTTGCGCATGAGTCGCATGCGCAACCAAACACTCAGCCTTGCAGACCTCGGGGAGCAAAACTGGCATTTCCTCGCCCATGCAAGTTGGCTTCTGCCCATGGCCGAGACAGAGACTTCTGAAGAAACCTGGCCAGTGGTGCGTGGAATGATTTTTCCAGGGACGGGAAACCATCTCGGCCTTACTGTATAGCCTGGCAGATTTGTGTACTCGAAGTTTTAATTGCAACAAAAAAAGCGGAACAGAACGGAACAGAATGGAGCGGAACGGAAGGCCGGAACGGATGTGGACTCCGGAATGGACAGAACGGACGTGCCCGTGCACCGAGCCGTTCGCCTCAGTGACCAGTCTCGCCTGGCCACACACATGGCCTGCGTTCGCCGCTCTCGCCACAGTAAATGTTGCCCATAACTATAACGCCGTTTGTCCCTTCAGACGCGGCGTGCCCTTGCAACACCTGTCCGAGGGCAGTGGAGCTAACGACCGCCTATGGCCGCCTTCACGGCGACCAACCCCACGCTCCACCATCTTCTCGCCCAGCCAGACGCAGACGATTTCCGCGCCTTGCAAAGCATGACACGGTCTTGATTGGGCGTGCTGCGTGACGCGGCCCCACCCCACTGGCACCTCCTGTGAAAATTTTTTTGGGATCACGCATGTGCGGGGCTGCAATCTCTAAAGGGGCACGTGTACGTAACGCGGAGCAGTGTGCTGGCAGCCCCATCTACAGGAAACATCGTGAACGTTGGAACCCAGCATTTGAAGTTTCGCAGCCACTGTTGTTCAAGCTGTAGCTAGGCGCACGGCGCTGGATGGCCGACCGGAGCCGTCCTTTTTTCTTAGCGTTAGGGAGCACAAATGGTGACAAAGTTCCTGTAGAAATCAATGGAACCCCAGTAGAGTTCGATTCACCTGGCTTCAAAGGCCGGGACATGCGTATACCTCAAGAGAATTGCCGGGACAGTCAGGGTGTCAGGGTGTCATGTCGCGTGCCCTCGATCCCTGAAGGTTTGTTCCATGTCATCCACGACACAGGGAACGAACCGCACAACGTGAAGCCGGAGAACACGAATGGCCCAAGGAAGGGATTGATTGTACAATTCCAAGGAAAGTTCAAACACAATGCCACGATGGGCCAAGAAAACACTACCAACATTTGGGCTGGTGGCACATTGGATGGAGAGCTCAACCTTGGTTGGATCATGTCAAACGTGGTCTCCGTGGGGGCCAAGTTCGCAAAGAAAAAAACCGGTGGCCGTTTCGTGATTGACCTGGGCAGCAAAACGGCACCGTGCCAGATGGGCTTCCACATACGGGCCCTCATGTGCTTTGTACGAACCCCTGATGGTGAGGATCCGCCCCCGTTAGGCAGCGAAGAAGTGGAGAACATTGCCTGGGCGGGCCCGGGCCTGCTGGAAGTGGATACAACGAGCACATACACATTCATTTGGAGAGTGGCATATCTGGACCTTTACACTTGGGAATTGTTGAAGGTGCCTGCCATTAGTCCACTCCCTTTGGAAAGTGTTCTGGGTGAGATCAAATCTGGCTGTGCCTTCATTTATGATCTTGGCCGATGCGGTGGAGAACATGGCAACTGGAGAGACAGCTTGATTCTGCAGATCTTCTTTTCCAGGGGATCTCAGGGAGAAGACTGGCAAGTAGAGCGAAAGCCATCGGCTGCCATAGATGATGACTCTCCCAAGACTGTTTTGGAAGTAGCGTCCGAAGCATCTGAGGAGGGCTCCGCAGCAGGATCTGATGTTCAGGTACTGGTCGCGGACGATCAAAGTGATTCAGAGACGACCCAAGACTCACTCGATGATGATGATGAGGCCATTTACGACCAGGATGAGGAGGAGATTCGCGAATTGAGCAAAAGTCACTCTCAGGCGCTGCTTCAAATCGAAAGTTGGCGCCCTCGAGAGGTCGAAGGCATATTGCCTGAAGATCTTCATGTTCAAGTTCCGTTCTACATTGAAGCAATCGATCGTTTCCGACGCCGCAAGGCCAGCGTGACCTTTCCTGTTTTCTTGGTGTCTCCAGTGTCACTTGTGACTACATGTGAAAACAAGTTGGTGTATCATGACGCAGTTCCATGTTTGGTGCAAGTTCTGCTTGTTTTTGGCCTCGCGTAACCTTGTATGCGCATATTACGGTGGATGTCTCCAGCCATTCACTTGCATCATCACCTTGTAGGCTTTTAGCTTGATGCACGTGCCCAGCAGGTTCGCGACTGGTATATCTTCTCGCTTACTGATGCCGGTGGCACCTTCTGGACAGCAAAGGACTCCCAGGAGCTGGCTTCACTTTGCCGCCCGAAGCGGCGGCTCCGAACCTTCCGCCGCGGTCCAGGAGCCAGAAGGCCTGTTGCAACAACTATGGAGATGTAGAAATTAGAGTTGGCCTAAAGCTTTAAACGTTCCCACAAAAGCGGGGGGTCAGATGTGAAGTTGTTCAGGTACACGTGCTGCGCTGTGAAAACGCTGGAGCAATTCCGCAATGTCGTGTCAGTCCAGCTCGACGGAGAATCCAAACTCAGGATCCTGCCATTGTTCCAGGTTGTTTTAGCATCGGGCACATGTCCATTCGGTCTTTGTTGTGGCTTCAGCACAAAGTCTGACAACTCTCTGGCAGGAGCGTTGTGGTCCGAGCCGCTGTCACGGGGGAAATGACCCCAGAGCAGACGGATAAGTCAGTGGAGGGGAGCCCGCATGCCGAATCGGGCCATTTGAGCAGCCCTGCCAGACTGGCTCACAAAGTGCCTTGACCATGAATGAAGTCAGGCATTGGGGATTTGATGGGGACATGAGAAGTGCGTGAAATCCAATGAACACTACGAAGTTCAACATGTGTAAGTCCCTTAGGTCAGACGTCGGACGCTGGGACAGCGCAGACGAGTGCAACTCATGCCACCGCGCTTTTTCGTGGCAGCGGATAGTGTTGTTTGCGGCCTGGCTTTTGCCCATGCGCGACAAGGACGAGCAAGTGTCATCCAGGAGGAGCGTACCTTGTGCACAGAAGTGCTAAAACGCTAAACGTTCGCACATCTGCGATTCTGTAGACATCTGTAGGCGCGCTGACCGCAGACTGTGTACCTGCGAGGCCTTGGTTGGGTCTGTGCACTTTGAAGGCCGAATCTGCGAAGAGCTGCTTCGGTTATCTTCAGATGGCTTCCTTCGCTGCTTTACGCCCTATGATTGCGAAAAGCCACGAATCAGTGTGCATGCCGGTGAGATCTTGCAGATTGAAGCGCTGCCTGGGCCATGCCTTGGCCGATTTATGCTTTGGCAAGCCGGGCTCTCAATGTCTCGGGGGAAGATGTTAGGAGCATGTAGGAGCCACTGTGGCTCCATAGGCCAGTGTTGAAAGTGTAGCAGGATAGGTTCAGGTTTTGGGCACACCTTTTCCAGTATTCGCTCGGCACCCCATCTGTGCAGAAGTCTCACGCAACTACCCGGTCCTAGGTCCACACGTTCCTGCGCGTCTTCGTCTTCTGCTGTGCAGACTCTGCCGAGCGGGAACAGTGGATCTCGAACTTGAGTCGCATGGTGGCACAGGTTGGCGGTGACCATGCACCAGCTGAAGGTGCCAGCCAAAAGGACACAAAGTCAACCCCAGATCTTGGCTCTCCGCGAGAGCCACCATCACAAGAACCGCCGTCGCCGAAGACGCCCGCAACCTGGAAAAGCGGGCGATCAAACCCAGTGGAAGTGTTTGGCTTATCTATCGCAAAAAAAGCCGCTGGCAGAGTCGCAGGCGGGGCCAGAACCGGCTTGCGCGCGATTACGGGTGGACAGCGCGTGCCAAGTAAAGAGGCGATGTTGCTCATGGACTCCACAAGGGCCCGGCGCTGGGGCCACCGACGGCGACTGGTCCTTAACGATCGCATCCTCGCAAGCTTGCCAGAAAAGCAGTTGGCACCCGACTTCTCAGCGTGTCTGCTGGAGAAAGCGCTAAGTTTGGGGGAAGCACCGGCAGGGGCCGACGTCACCGCCTTCCTGGATGCGACATGCCTCTTCAAGGCCAGATTGGCTTGCGTTCACACTTCAGTTGTTCATTCATTGCATGTGGTGTTGTCGGGTCGGAATATTGTATCTAGCCAATCTAGCCGCAATCTAGCCGCAATCTAGCCACCACACCGGAACTCCACGTGGGCCACTCCCCTGCAGGCCGTGAGCTTCCAAAATTGGACCGAGGCTGAGGTGTTGGCATTTTGGATCAACACTTATCACTGCATCCTCCTGCATGGCCTCCTCATCTTTGGGGCTCCGCAGTCCAAATCCGAGTTGAGCAATTTCCGAAACAGGGTCAGCTACTTGATCGGATCGCGGCCGATGAGCCTGCGCGAGATCGAAAGTGCCATGCTGCGTGTGCCCAAGACAGACCCGCAGGCTGCCAGGCAAGCTCGCGTGCGAGCGCGGCAGCTCCTGGGCTTTTGCCTCTGCCGCGGAAAGGCCGTCACCGACGTCACTCAGCCAGACCCCAACTCTCCCTTCAGCAATCGCCAGTCAAAAGCCCAGAAGGAGCAAGATGCCAAGATGTGTTTGCCCAAGATGCCGCTTCCCAAGGGCCCATGGACCTATGACAAAATGCAAGCGTGTCTGTACATTGGAAGCCCTCCCGAAGTCTGGCTTCCACCGAAGCAGGACCTCCGAGTCGTACTGACTCTGAACCGAGGTACCTTGAGCTCCTTGTCTGCGGTTCCAATCGTCGAAGCTGGAAGCATTGACTCCCAGCTAAACGAAATGGCACACCAATTCGTCAGTACCTTCGTGGAGGTACAGCTTCGGGATGGAATTCCGCAGAAGGTGATGTTGCCGGTGTGGTGCCGAGCCCTTCTACAAGAGTTCAGGGATGACGAGGCCCAGTTGCTTTCTTTCATCTGGAAGTTCATGTCGAAGGAGGCGCCGCAGTTGCCGGACAAGAAGATTCAGCTCAAGTTCAAGAAGTTTCCCCAAGACTCGCGTCAACGTGTTCAGTTCTTCAAGGCTATTCTTGGCGCCCAAGAGGCGAAACCAACTTCAGCCTTTTACGCTCTCGACAGCGCTGCGAAGGCGACGCTGTCATCAGCTGTCATGTGCAGAGTTGCTGCGAGCGCGCGGGACATCGGCGGTCATCATTGAAAATGTACTGGCTGCCAGGCGGCACACCTCACGCTGCTGACCAGAGTCTCGTCCTCAGGTCCTGTAGGATCTGTAAACACGTGCTCTGAGACTGAGAGCCGGATGATTGAAAAGCATGGCTGGATTTGTCACGCCCGTCCCAGGGCCAGAAGTCACATGCGCTGCAACCGACAGTCGCTGAACCTGAGCCGGAGCGTGATGATGAATTAAAGGCAGCTGAATGGGGCACGGGAGTCAACAATGTCCAACGTCAGGGAAGTCAGGTAGAGCTGCTGATTCCGAATTTCTGCCTCAAGTCGTGCTGTCCTGTGGAAGGGCTAAGGCAGATCATGCTTTCCGGCATGGTGTGCTGTAGAAGGGCTTTTGCTTTCAACGGCATGGGGCCAGAGTTGAGCAGCCTGGTCGATATTGTATTCGCTTCAAAGCTGGCTGGGGGCTCACACTCTACCTGGGCAGTCATCACATCCACATGCTTTGTGGCTTGCGCAGTGCTCGGGCGGTGCTCTGGGGCAGTCAGGGGTCGTTTCTGCACGTGTGTGCGCATGCAAACGCACTGCGGGTGCATCGTGACACACGATCGTTCGAGGACTCGTCTCTTGAGGCTGTCATAGGTTGACCAGGATAACCATCTTGCGGCAGCACATCGAATGGCTATCACATGCATGCTCAACCTGGCGAATCTATGGCATAGGCTGTCTGTGCTCGTTCGGTGCCTGCTGCTCGTCCGTGTTTGTGCCCTTGTGCTTGCTTGAGTATTTGTGTGGCAGTTCCTGTAGCTCTTAAAGATGCCGAGAATGCACGAACACACAGCGGCTGCATAAGTTTAGTTGTTAAGTTTTAACTCATGTCGACTCTGTCATGCCAGGATCTGAGCCTCATCTCTCTATGAGATTCTGAGCTGGATCGTAGGTCCTCTGCCGTGTAGACATTGCTGCCCTGAATTGGGGGGTCGCGAAGCCACACTCAGCGAGATCCTTGCGTGCAAAAGTGCGACTGCGGTGGAAGAGCTGCAGACATTAGATCATTAGATCCTTGACAATCGTGCTGTGTCATCACTTTTGTTCAGCACGAGGCTCAGATGCAACAGGGATGTCCGGGCTTGATTCCGGTTAGCCGATCAGCTGCGCAGAGCATTCGTGAGGGCAGATGGCAAAAGGCTTTATGGCTTCTAGGCCATCAAGGTGTCCTGGGACATCACGGTCTCCAACCAGACGGTGCGGCATGCAGCCTGGGAGTCAAGGCTTGCACTGTTGGCGGGCACTGGGTGCTTGCCTAAGACGGCCCAAGATTGCAACAACATGTTCGCGGCCAAGAAACATCGACATTGCAACAACCGAGGTGAGGGCGGTGAGTTTGCTGTGTCAGACGCGTCGTCAATTGCAAGCCGCTTTTGATGCGATCCTGTGCAGCTCTGTGGTGGCCTCTTGTGGAAAAGGGTTAGCTTGGGAGCTCGTGTTGGACACCCTGGGCAACACCAAGCACTACGGCCTACAAATCAATGCGGGGAGCTGAGCCGTCATGGAGTCGCATAAGTCATTGCTCCCCGCCCCCCCTCAAAACGAACTTGAGGGGGGAGGTCACTCTCTGTGGGGCCTATTTGGGATTCTCCCCGAACTGACGGGGCATACTTCTCGAAATAGCCCCCGGAACTATAAATTTCAGGCCATTTCAGGGCACCATACATCCAAAGCCATTGTTGAGCTGAGCCATTGCGATTCGAGAGATAGAGCGAGAGGATATCAGAGAATCCTCCCTCGAGTACCGACGCACCGCTGACTACCCCATATGGGGGTGCGCGGACTGGGCGGGGGCTTGGCCCTCAAGCCCCAAGAAACAAAGAAGCAAAAGAAACAAAGAAAGAAAGAACAAAGATTTGGATTCACAAACAGATTTGGATTCCTCATACGGGACTGTGAAGTCAAGTGAAATTCGCTTTGGACGGTAGCTTTGGCTCGATGATGGAAGTGTCCGGGCATGCCTTGGCTATCCAGGGCTTGCATTGAGCATTGCAGGGCCTGACAACAGCCCGGCATAGTATACCACAACAAACATTCACTGGCTAGCGCAGGAGGGACTGGCAAATAAGGCTGCAAAAGGTTTTGCAGAGGCCGCAATTTCGTCTAGTGAGGGGGGGGGAGGGGGTCACTCACTCCGCCCCATTAACTTTTTCTCTTATACTAATTTATACTAAACTTATGGGAGCCCTTGCCTGCGGCGTATTTCTAAGCTGAAAGGTTCTCCCGCAGAGCTCCCTCTATGCGTCACTAGGGAATCCGAGTCTATCGGCTGTATGAGGCTATATAAGGTTATGCAGAGGCCATCTCGTTGGGGGGGTCACTCGCTCTGCCCTATTAGCTTTCTCTTAAAGTACAGGAACCTTGATGAAACCATGCCTCAACATCAGGCTGATAAGAGTCTTGTGGCGTCACGGGGTCAGAAGCCACGAACCCTCTGTTGCACATGTCTCAAACTAGATTGCGAGAGCGTCTCGCTTCACATGCAGGGCTTCCTGCAATTAGGAACTGCATGTGTTTTGAACTTAATTTCAGTGACATTGAAGCACGCATCATACCTTTGGAAGAGTCCCCCAGCCACCCAGGGGGGTCGGCCCATTCGGTTTGAGCGCACATGGGCTTTGTCGAATCACAAGAAAAGGAGTCAGAGAGATTCTAACCCCCGCTTCCGTTTATCCCCTCGACAGACTTGTACAGCACTCGGCTACTTTTCTCGGAGTGAAAGGCAGTCCGTGGTCGCCAAGTCGATGCGAAAGCAATCAAGTTCAGCTTAGTAGGACTTGCTAAATCTAAGGTCCAGTATCCAGGATTGAGTTTCTTTCGAGTGTTCACGAACGACGCCTGACATTTCTCGCAAGTTAAACAGGAAGCTGCGAGCAAATGCTTTTTGAGGGTGAACATGTTAATTCCATGTCGAATCACAATCTTTACCACTCTTCACTGATGCATGAGATTTCGAAGATGTTCATCCGCTTTTGATGCATGTGAGCTAAAGGCAGGCCCGCAGATTTGCCATCGACATTTCCATTGGGGGAGTTGCTACATCACACAGGGGCATTTGGTCAGCATTGACGCCATGCAGTGACCGCTTCTTGCCAAGGCTATCACATGCAACTCGGCCATGGCTACGTGCGGTCGGCTAAACTTGTGGCGTCGTGGGCTTGTGGTCTGGCAGCAGGACAGCCTTTGCACGGCGTAAGCCGCCCTAAATACCACAAAGACTTGCCACTAGTTTGTCCAAATAGGCATCTTGAAAATCCCTATGTCAGCTAAATTCCACACAAAGCAAGAAAGAGCGACAGAGAGGGATGCGCTGGGGCGAAGTGATCCGAGAACTCTGGTCGCACAGGGGCTGAGTAAGGGGGATGCGGGGCCAGAGCAGCGTACGCGGGAGTGTATATGTTGGTGGCGTTGTGCTTGCCTTGGCCCCGTGCCTACTGGCCTGATCAGCAACATGCTTTGCGGAGCGCTTGCGTGAGGGTGTATGTGATCCCGCGCCCCTGCTGAGTTGCTGAGAACCCCAAATAGGGGGCGCGCACTGCGCTCCATCGAACACTGGGAGGACGTGCGTGTGCGTGTGTTGCGGATGCTCCTTAAAAACCATGTACTGTCCAAAGGTGTGGGAAGGCCTCCCGGGACTCCCGGCCCGTCCCCATGCCTAGCAGAAGTGGCCCGAACTGGGAGCGTGCACTGCGAAGGGCGCCCCGCGAAAGAAGGAAGAAAGGAAAGAACGAGGATCTTGTAGCCACGGTTGCACTGCTTGGTACCTAGACTGATACTTCGCTTTGGATTTCTAGGTCTGAAGTTCTGGCTTGACTTCTTCACTCCATGCTCATGTGTGCAGATCCGCGCTTGTGGACTCCGACTTCTGGACACTAGTTTCATCGCGGCGCTGGTAGGTGCCTTTGCGGCACCTCTGTGGAAACAGGCGGAGCCGGGGGCACCAGTGATGTACTACGAGCATTACTTACAAAAGCTCCCGTTTTTACCCGTTGTACACGTGTGGCCAGTGTGTGGCGCAAAGAGGCCTTGCAGTGGCTTCGGCATGCTGGGCAGGAAGGATTCCGCAACTTAACAGGCACTAGCATCTTGAAAAGTTTGGCACCAAGATTCGGCAAACAGATGTCGAATGCTAACCATGTTGAATGTCCTGACCCAGGCAGGCAGGCTACCATTACGAATTGTGTGCTTGCTTCCTGTTCTGTTGCGTCTTCCTGGGAATGCTGCATGGGCTTACTTCGCTATGCCGATATCTATGGTTGGACCTCCGCAATTTCTAGCAGCAGCTGTGCTGGCGAATGGGAGGGAGCGCTGGAAGTGCTGACTGCAGCCTGCTATTCCCGCTTGCAACCGACGCTGGTAACTTTCAACGCTCTAGCTGGTGCGAGCGCTGACCTGGACAGCAGCTTTGCATTTCCTTGGCTTGTTGGGCTGACAGTTCTGGAGAGAGGCCAAGCTGACGTGTCTGGTCCGTTGTTTGAAAGAGTATCCCATGGCAAGAGTATCTGTAGATCAGAGTTCACTCAAGATCCAACGATGGATCTCCGTCGTTGAGGAAACCTGATAATTTTAACGCTTCGCGACCCGCCTCGACCCGGCCCAGCGCATCCGCGTGAGCATGGTGATTCCGCAGCGCCCAAGTCGCTAGACCCCAAGCAATAAGGGTTGGGTTTACTGTAGGGTTTAGGGTTCCGGGTTTATGGTTTATGGTTTGGGGTTTAGGGTTGAGGGTTTGTTTAGGATTGAGGGCTTAGGGCTCAAGGTTCACGCTTTGGGGTTTAGGGTATTTTTGGGTTTAGGGTTCAAGAGGCGGTTCGGCTTGGATTGATCGTAGGGTTGAGCCAGGCCCCTCAGCGGGGGTAGGGGGGGGGGGGGGGGAAGGGGGGCAGGGGGGAAGGGGGGGGGAGGGGGGGGGTTTGTTGAGGGTTTAGGTTTAAGGTTTAATGCATTTAGATCATGCCTCCCCGACCGTGCTCACACAGTTGAGCCTCGAAAACCCGCCCACCAGTGGGTTTGGGCGGGGAGCACGGGGGGGGGGAGGGGGGGTGGGGGGGGGGGGGGGGGGGGTAGAGGGGGGCGGGTAGGAGGGGGGTAGGGGGCAGGGGTAGGAAGGGGGGGGGAGGGGGGGGTGGCAAAAGGGGGCAATTGTGGTCCTGGCGCCTGCGGACCCCGGTTTCCTAGGGGGGGTACACATTTGAGGCAAAAAAAGGGTCCGAAATGAGGATTTGGAGGGGGGTGCCTGTTCTCACAACCTATACACCTCCGGCCCGAGGCCTCGGCGGGTTTGGCAGGATGTAGGTGATTCTCTCATCTCGTGGCAGTGGGGATCTCGTGTAATTTCTTTAGAAATTACTCGTATGAGTGCCCTGAGAACTTTTTTATACATGTGTAACAAACTATTCTTTCACACGCATGTGTGAAAAACTTCTCCTCTCAGCACGGGGAGTTCTGAGGCAAAGACTTACAGCTCCTTGATCTCCAGTGTCACCTGTGGACGAACTTGGCGTGAGGCTTCTGAGGTTTGGGATCGCGCAGTGACCAGCCGTGTTGAGGTGGATGTGGTGCTACATGGCGCAGCAGTGGCTTCGCTAGCAGCTGGTCTCCAATGGCAACGTGCACTGGAAGATGCAGCAGCAATCGTCAAACGCCGTGTTTTTAGCATGTCTGGTGCAGTCGCCAGCACTGTTCTGGGATCTTGCTTCCCGAATTGGCAGGTCGGCGATTGCGCATAGTTTTTTTGGGCTTTTCAACGTGTAAACAATTAGTTTCATATATTTTACCCAACTATTCAGCATATTTCAGCATGCTTTGCTGCAGGCTGCTTTGAGATTTTCATGCGTGTGCGCCACCGCTGATGTCGTCCTCAATGAGCAATGCATGTCAGCAACTTTGCGGACGCTTCACTTAGCCATGTCGTGGCATGTAGCATTGGCTCTTGTAGACCGTGCCAGTGCAGGAAATGCACAATTGGCAAATAGCTTTATGCAAACTCCTGCAGTAGAAGGTTTAGCCCGTTGCCTTGCAACGGCAAATCGTTTTAAGGCTTTGGTTTGCAAGCTTTGCGAGACACGCAGGCACGCGATACGTGGTCTCAGAGGAATTGGTTCTTGCATGCATGATTCGGGGGCGGGGGGGGGGGGGGGGGGGGGGGGGGCGGGGCGGCCATTTAAATGGTATGTTGATGTTTGCATGTTGAGCTTGATGCCGCTGCTCTTTGGTATGCAGCAGTAGAATAGTAGGATAGTATTTGCCAAGCTGTGTCGACAGGCCAGTTCGGCTGTGTATGCGGACATGTTGGATGTTCAGCGTAGGAAGATGTTTGCACATGAGGTGAGCTTTCAGGCTCGTGTGTGCGAGGATGGAAAACACACCGGAACAATGGTGCCTGGTCTGAAGCTTTATTGATTCTGTGATTGGAAGATATGCCGCTTGCGCTGGTTCCTGTTGCAGGTACAAGAACTTACCCATTTTAACGCGTGTGTTGGCAGGGGCCTCAGTTCGCATTTGCGTCATTCTCGCGATTTGTGTCTGGCCCAGCTTACCGTCATCTTTGGCGTCACCGTCCTCGTGCAGCTGGAGTTCCTGAACCCGGGGCTTTTGTTCCTCAACTGGCCCATGATCATTAACAAGCTGCAGGCCACCTCTTTGCGCACATAGCAACTAGAACGGCCGACAGTTCCCAGATGCAGGTTTGGCGATTGCTGACACCCGCACTTTTCTTTGGCACGTTCAGTTTCCAGTTCTTGTTGCAGATGTGCGCCCGCAGCTCGTGACATGCTTTTTGGTCATAGCACCACCGGCTTGCTGTTTGAGGTACTTCTTCACGTCCTTCTCGTCAAAGTTGGAACAGAACGAGGCCTCAAGTCTTTTCCATCGCATGTATTGAGTTTTGCACGTGGCCTTGATGAAACGGCGTGTACCTGTTCAGAGGTTTTCTCGCAGCCTGGGGACTACCTTTTCTTCCTTCTCGCGCAGATCTTGGCCATCCCACATGTTTGCTATGTTTACAGAGGATTCAATAATCTTTAGCTGTCGAGATGCTGTCTGCGCAACCATAGATCCGTACCGTGCCAGCTCCTCGATGTCATATCTTTGGCATTGATGTGGCCGAGCGGTTTCCCTACCTTGGGACCTCCCCTGGTCTTCGCAATTCTATATTACTGGAGCCGCACGCCTCCCAGACTGCAAGCGTCTGTCAGTTTTGGCCAGATACATGAGGTTGGCTGCATGAGTAAGGCCGCGAACCCTACGCCAGACTTAGCTTCTTCAGCTTCACCATCCAGGACACTGACTTTAGAGGAACTCCAAAAGGAAGCAGTGTTGACCTCGCGTGTCTGTCAGGGTTACCAGTTCCCATTCGCGCTGATCTTCTTTCAGTTGCTGATAGGCTGGCCACGATAGGTTTGAGTGGAGCCACCATGCAGTTCAACAAACATGAAGGCCCCTATTGTATTGCTTGGACCTTCCTGTCATTGGCCGCTCCGAATTGCATCTGTAAACCAAGACGGGCAGAGTCGGGCAGAGCAATAGTATATAATAGTATGGTGATGACGTGTAGACTGTGTAGACCCTTCTCTCCTTGACAGGCGGAAACATTTGGATGGACTTGCTGGGGTTGGCTTCCGGCCACATCTACTATTTCCTAGCAGAGGCTGGGAAGCGAGACTTGCAATGTCCCCTGCAACGAACGGCTCTTTGGTTCACGGGGTTGTTGGGGTGGGGGCTTCTGCAGCCTCTTACAGTAGTCCGTTTGGTGGCTGTCTCAGCAGAGATCCTTTCGTTGGTGATTGTGGCACTGAAGCTTTGCACAACCAAGTGCGATGCATATGTTCTGTTCCTGTGCATGATAGAGGGATTGTGTTGCGGACTGGCTGGCATATGTTTGCGAATGATTCAGCGCTTGTTTGTTGCGACTTCTTCTGCCCCGCCTCTGCTTGTCATGCGTTCCGTTTCCCTGGAATTCACAATCTGTTTGACATGCTTGCGTCACGCCATGCTTGGTGGCTTTATGTCTTACAGTATGTGGCTCATTTACAACTACCTCGTTTCTGTTCTGACGTGGTGGCTTTCCTGAAAGTACAAGCCT
Source organism: Symbiodinium natans (assembly GCA_905221605.1). NCBI lineage: Eukaryota > Dinophyceae > Suessiales > Symbiodiniaceae > Symbiodinium > Symbiodinium natans. The sequence goes on from CAJNDS010000127.1 coordinate 103,055, forward strand.
CAGTGGGCTTCTGAGTTTGACTGTGAGAGGGGTGTTCTTGTTGTTAGACTGTCCCTTTGTCTCGCCTGCCTTCGTCTTCAGTATTCCTTATGCTTGCAGACCTCCGCAAGCAAAATTTACATTCGGACTGTGCTTGCTGGCAGGTCGTGCCACAAGAGTACGGATATGTCCTGGTGAAAACTCCGGCCTTCTTGTCCAACTTCATGGCAAGATATACTGCTCAAGGCCGTCGCATTTACCGACAGGAAGAGTTTCATCTGGGACGACTTTGATTTTCTCATCTTCATTCGAGGAGTTGCAGCGAACCGGGCGGCAGCACCAGCACGGCCCCAACCCACCAACTTCGGGGGCGGAGGCCGCGGCCTTGGAGCCCTCAGATATCTGCATGTATGCCGCCAAACCACATGCCATATCACGGGGCCCCAGGCCAGCGGCTGGGTGGCAACTGAGAGAGGCTCCGTGAGCGGTTCTCCGAGCGGCTCCGCAAGTGGATCCCTGAATCCTTCGCCCCACCAGCGCGCACGAGTGCTCACGCCAGATGGCGTTTGCAGGAGGCCACGTAGTTTCTGCACAGGCTCATTCGCTTAAAGGACAGGGAGTATGAGCGCTGCCCAGAATGCATGCAGCTGCTGTTATTGATCGCCGAACTGCTTTGACCTGTCGCATAGCTGATCGGCTGAGAGGTCCGAGCCTCACATTTTATTTCTTATGCTGGAACAGTAGTTGGGTCTGAAAGGCTATATACTGCCGTGCTGTGGCAAAGCCAGGTTTGCGGCATGATAGAAAACGTGTGCCTCGGGGTCTGGGTTCATTTTGCCAAGGGATGACCTTTCGGTCACAACTGCCATTGCATGGCTGCAAACTTTGGCCATTTTTGATCCAAAGGTAGTGGATTAGGTCAATTTTCCCCCTCGCAGGGCCCGTTTAGGAGAAGCATGGGGTCTTCCGGTTCCAAATCGCAAGAGGCTCGGCAAAGTTCAGGGCCTCAGTGTCTTTCAAAGTCCCAAGGCCTCCCTTCTGCCATCAGCCAGGCTCCACCGGCCAAGAAGCCGACGATGAAAATGTGCTGCGCCTGCCCAGAGACGAAGGACGGGGCAGCGGGGCATAGCTGGTCTCAGGGTTTAGCGTATGAAGCTTATCAGCCCGACGCAGGGGGCGACACCCATCCCAGCAGTGAGCTTCACAAGGGCACCAGATTGTGCGTAGTTGTATGAATATGGCCAAGGGGACGACAGACTAAAGGATCTGTAATTCGCTAATCCCGATGGCAACGCTGAATCCTATGCGGAGTTGGGGACCGCACCATGAAGCCGCCTAAATGCCCGCACACGAGGAAGTTTCAATAGACTGTACATGACAACGCAGCCCCAGTGCACTCTACATTCCGGCGCATGGTGCGATGCACCTTTACGAAAATGCTCCTTCCCGGAGCCCACGTCCATGCAACGTCATGCAGCTCACGCCCCCATTGTTTGTTACGCGAGGCCGCCCGGGATGAGTGCATCGCCATGAACGGCGAGGAGAAGTGCAAAGCGTTCATCGAAGCACACAAGCAATGCTTGCGGTCAGAAGGCTTCGAGGTAAAGTGACGCTCGAAGATTAGCGGCTCGCTTTGAAACAACAACATTTTGCCCAGGCCATTTAAGATTAAATGGGGAGGCTTGTGTAGGCATCCTGGTAAGACTGGAAATAAATTCAAGACATTGGAAGGCTTCTTAGTTATTCGCTCACACGATGGCAGGTGAAGATATGGTTGGAGGTGCAGGTGCGCATGGTGCACCGAGAAACGGAAAAGGGTGAGTACATGTGTGTACATGTGTGTACCAACAAAGGTACGTTTCGAACACCCACACCAGACCAGAATGTAGGCCGATTGCTGGTCCTCTGGTTGCAGTGTAGCAGTTGGCAGAGGACTGTAAGCAAGGCCAGAAGCGAAACAGACGAATTTTGGGGCATGCGTTTGTTCGCAAGCTGTCCTGAAAGTGCTGCGCGGCACTGACAGCATGCCGAGTTCGAGCACCATGCGACCCCCTGAACTCACTGCAGCATTTGGCTCAAAGCATCCTTGTCCCAGGCAGCCTTGCTGTAGCTTCCCAGTTGCAGAAATGTGTTGGCGAAGGACCAGTGCAGCAGATCCAGAAAGTGTTTCGGGCCATCCAAGGCTAATGAGGCCATCACGAGCAGAGCCTCCTTTTGCCCCGCCCCCACGTCAAGCGCTTATTTCAAGAAGAAAAGCTTCTTGCAATGTTCGAGTCGATTTCATGTGCAAGGAGGTGCTGCAACACTAACCCTACCGTCTAAATCCTAAACCTTGCGGCAGCGAGAGAGGGCGAGTGCAAGAGTCGAAGCCCTACAGTCCAAGACCCAAAGCCTTAAAAGCCGTAGAGCAGCCCTGAAAGCCCTAAACCCCCAATCCCCAAAACCCTAAAGCCCAAGCTACTAAACCTTAAAAACCTCAGCCGAGACCCAAAACCCTGCCACCAGAACGCAGGGGGCGGATATGACGGGAGGGGGGGGGGGGGGCCTGCCTTTTCTGATCCTTTATGCATGGCCTGAAGTAGGTTGAAGTCTTGCCGAGGCCCTGACAATGATGGAAAGGTCTTGGCAGGAGATGTGGATGAGCTGCGAGCCCGTACTGCTGCGCTATGCTGCCCATATGAGTACTTCAGCATTGGCATTAGCCCAAGGTTCGCTGACTGGGAGCAGGCCATGAAAACGCCCGCTGAGCTGCGTTTGAAGTCAGGCAAAGGGCTCAGTGATCCATTAGGAGCTCGACTTGTTAGGCTTGACCAGCACTCTTCTTGTAGGTGAGCGCTGGCGGGGCTTCAACTTCGGGGCAAAGAGGCCAGCATCTTCGACTCGGGAGCTAACTGTAGAGCATGTGATACGTGACATCAATTGTCAGTGATGGGCCTGCGACGCTGCTAAGGTCAATCGCCGGCGAAGTGGTGTTCTGCACGGCCATGATGGGCTATCCCGAATCGCTGACGGACCCATCTTTCGAAGGCTTTGGCACTTTGAAGGGATTCGCCGTCCCGACACCCGCCAAAATCTCATGCCTGGAAGGCCAAATTCTTGTGCTGACATATCCAATCGTGGGCAACTACGGCGTGCCTCCTGACGAGACGGATGAACAAGGAATACCCAGGTCCGACACGCCAAGCGTCGTTCCAGTCTTCTTGGCTTGCCTTTTCTTGCCCATGCCCTAGTGACATTTGGCACAGGTACTTTGAGGGGTCGCGGATCTACCCTGTGGCAGTCGTTGTGTCAGAGTATTCTTTTGCGGCATCCCATTATTCCGCTGTGAAGAGCCTGTCGCGGTGGCTGGAAGAGCCAGGATCTCAGATGGTTGGGCATCTTCCGACACTTGAGAAAGCCGTTCACAGGGGTAGCGCAGGAGTGTTCGCATCGTTCCTCAGGCACAAGGTTCCTGGTATTTCTGGCGTTGACACGCGTGCCATCACCAAACGTCTCCGCCAAGAAGGTTCGATCCTTGCTGTGCATGTCCAGGAAGCAGACTACGCTGGAAAATGCTTGGCGATTCTTTTGAGGTTCAGCACTTGGCGCCGTTGTCGTTGGGAATGATGCAGCACCGCAGTGGGAGGAGTTGATAGCTTCACGCTTGCCCAGGCTGGTCGATGGCACTTCCAAGTCACAGTCCGAGCTCCTATAGCAGGATCCCAATCTGAAGAATCTGGTGGCCCAAGTGTCCGTGCTTGGCCCTCAGTGGATGTGATATGTATTTCCGTGTATCTTCTGTGTGAGTCAGCTTGCAACTCAGGTCCAGCCCCAAAGTTTATCATCCGATCCGTGATGAAACTGAAGAGGGTGCTTCCCCCCAGACTTGCCAAAAGACGCCACAATCGAGTCCCTCACATCGGTTGACTGGGGAGGGGGGGGGGTTGTTCTTGCGGCAATAAGAATGGCATGTCCAGGCAAGCCTCCACTGGTGGTCGCTGTTGATTGTGGCATGAAGAGCCCCGTCTAAACCTTTGGCTGATGGCTGTCGGGTGGACATGGTACATCCAGCAGGTCTCAAACTGGACCACCATCTGACCTGAGGTTCAACATCGTGCGCTACTTCGTCCACTATTTGCGAGTCCGCCTCAAGGTTGTGCCATGGGACTACGACTTCACCAAGGAGGCTGGCATATTGCTGTGCTGTGACAGACTCCGGCTGGCGGGGGCAGTTGACCCAAGTTGACTCAGTTGACCCATCCTGATCACATCAAGGAGTTTGATGGCCTTTTCATCAGCAATGGTCCAGGTGATCCAGAGAAGCCCCATGCTCAAGCAAAAGTGATCAATGAAATCCGAATTCATATGACGTGATGCTAAGGTGCGAAGCAACGGTGAACTGCCTCCGCAAAATTATGCAGGAGCGACCCCAGTTGCCTATCTTTGGCATCTGCTTGGGCCATCAGCTCCTTTCCCTTGCTGCTGGCTGCCACACCTACAAGATGAAATTTGGCAACCGGGGTGTGCCAGGAGCTTATATTGGCACTTGACATTCGGATGACTTCGCATGCTTTTTCTTAGTCATGGCCCCATGGCTTGCTAAGGAACCAACCGTGTGTCGACCTGCGCACTGGCCGCTGCTACATTACATCTCAGAACCATGGCTTCGCTGTGGACGACTCCGCGCTTCCAGAGGGTTGGCATGCCCTGTTTACCAATGCGAATGATGGTTCCAACGAAGGCATTGCTCACAAGGACGGACGTGTGCTTTTGTTCTACCATGTTTTTTCTGCACCCCACTGGACTCCTTGCAGGAGAGGCCATGGTTTTCGGTCCAGTTCCACCCGGAGGTTGGCAGACAGGGGCTGAGCACGTGTGCAGGTTAGCGTGAGTTCGACAGGCCTGCTGCGGCCCCGTGGACACCGCTTTTCTTTTCGATGAGTTTTCAAAGATTCTGAGGCGCATGAGGGTCCAGCAAGGGTCTTCTGGCAATTTTAAGTCGAAGCGTTTGCGGAATTGGCCAGCGTCCGCAGGAACTCAGCAGGGAGAAGCTTGACAACCATCAGTTACAAGCACCCGCAAGCGATTTCAAAGGCGGGGTATCAGCTGCCATCTTTTGGCCCTGTTGCGTGGAACTGTGTGGACTGGTATGGAATGAGACTCCAGGTGCTGGTCCTGGGATCTGGAGGTTTGACCATCGGGCAAGCTGGTGAATTCGATTACTCGGGAAGCCAAGCCATCAAGGCAGAACGTTTGCTCTTTGTTTTGTGTCTGCGGCTTTGTGCCTGCTTTCTTGGCAATCTGCGCTTCGTCCGGCATTCCGTGCCTGATGCACTTTGCCTTGCGTTTTGCCTTCGTGTGCTTGGTGAGGCGCTGCGTGAGCAGCACGTGCAATCGGTTCTGCACGCCTGGCATGTCTTGCTACATCAGTGATCTGCATTTTTGAAGATGTTTTCGCAGTCCAGGATCAATCCCAACATTGCGACGGTCCAAACGTCCCGGGGCCTGGCTGACCAGATCTACTTTGTGCCGGTCACGCCTGAGTTTGTAACAAAGGCCGGGAGGTCACACAAAAAACAATTGCAATTCATGGAACTCTATCGCAGTAGCCAGGGACACGGGAATCTCGGGGGCATGTTGCTTCATGTTGGTGTCTATGAGCACTCTGCTTCCCACGTGCTGGACAGGTGATTGACAAGGTGAGGCCCGATGGTTTGTTCGCCGCTTTTGGCCGGGACCTTAAGGCCTTAAGGGAGAAGCCGAAGGCGAAGCATTGGAGCCGCGGACAGCACAGGGTAGGCGAACCCTAGACATGCAAAGAGCGGCGAGGTGGGCAGACCGCCCTGAACTGCGCAGTGGCACTTCACAGAGATGGCACTCTCAAGAAGTACGGCGTCAAGGCTCCAGCACTTTCGGCATTCCTAACCCTCGCAACAGCTCGCAGCATATACGACACCGCCTGTCGATTTGCCCTTTTCATACCATCCCAAGAATTTGTTGCGGCGCTAGGTCAAAACAAAAGTTTTGCGGGACAGGGGTCGCATGAAAAGCCGCGCTTGTTCAGATTATTCAGGCTTCTTTCGTTTTTTTGTTTCCGGGACTTGGGGCTGGACTTTGAAGCTGGCACCCTCAAACGGACCTTCTTGTAGTGGTAGCCAAAATGTTTTATCAAGGAATCGGTGCTTTCGGCTGGCCCTGCAGCGCAAGGTTTTGGGAACGCAAATCGACTCCATCGTGGCAACAGAAGATCGCGAAATCTTCAAGGCATATTGCCTGACGTGAGCATGCCGCACAGTATGCCTTTGCTCATTCTGCTCATCCAGCATGTGAGGTCGGCGTGGAAAGCTTGGGCGAGAAGTGCGCGCAGTCTGCATGCGCGAACACCTTCGAGGAGGCACGCAAAGTGCGGCCCTCATGCTGGCCCTCATGCTTCTCACCTGTGTTTTTGAGGCCATCTGAAAATATGCGTTACTTGTGCCGGAGAGTCTTTTGACTGTTGTGCATTCAGGGCTGGGGGCTGGGGTCCTGGGAGAGGTTGGGGTGAGGCACAGACTTTGGAGAGGGGAGCTCACAACGCCACAGCGGTCATCGGAGTCACCAGACATCTGCTTGAGGTCGCACTGGAGATCGGGTTTCCGGCCAGGAGCCTAACTTGCTACAACCGACAATCAGTCCTCTCCGAACAGTCCACTGTTGCTGAATTGCTGAAACTCATCTGCAATTTTCCAGGTGCTTGTTAGAGCTGCGTTTGCGCTGGGTGGTCTTGGAAGTGGCTTCGCATCAAATGAGGCATTAACCTGGCAATTTACACCCTGGCCCCGTACCTTTCCAACATATCCAACATGCGCTGCTGCAACTTGTGCAGGAAGAGCTTGAGGTGCTTCTGACTCGAGCTTTTGCCACCTCGTCTCAGGCAGCTCCAAGATGCTTTCATGTCGATGGACTAGGAAATGTCACATGAAACTGCCTTTCTGCTGATCGGAGTCTCATGCCGGTCAAAAGCAGCAGACATGTGCGCGCGTTTGAAGCCTGTGAGGTGATCATCGACGAGTGCTTGAAGGGATGGAAGGAACTGGAGTACGAAGTTGTGCCGATGACTCAGTGCCTAGTGACATTCGTGACGTTCGAGTTTGAGTAGAACCTTTCTAAGCGCCTTCATCCTTCACAGGCGCGATTCCCGCGACAACTGTTTGGTTGTCTGCAACATGGAGAACCTGGATCCAATGGGCGTGCACACAGGCGAGTCCATCGTGGTTGCGCCATCCCAGACGCTGTCAAACGATGAGTATCACAGATTGCGAGCAGTTGCGATTAAGGCGATGGCCTTAGCACTTCGCACCGAACAATGAGACAACCATGTGCAAGACAGCGAAGCTGTCAGTCGCCTCCCTTTCTGGTTGCCCAGGTGATCCGTCATTTTGGCATTGTTGGCGAGGCCAACATCCAGTACGCTCTGGATCCGAATTCAAACCGTGCTCCTGGCGGTTCTTGTCATGGAACAAGAGTGGATGGCAGCTTATTGTGACAGCATGTTCATGTTCGGCGTTTCCTGAGCAGCACGCCAGGTTACCGTATCGTGGAGGTCAACGCCCGGCTTTCTCGAAGCAGCGCGCTTGCATCCAAGGCGATGTGTGTCAGCTATCTCCCACCATGTTTTGAAGTATGCAGACATGAGCTCGCTTTCTTGCACATGCTTGTCTGCAGCGATGGCCAGGCAACTGGATACCCACTTGCCTACGTCGCTGCCAAGCTGGCCCTCGGTGCCTCGCATGCAGATTCCACAAATACTCTTGCGCGTCTGGCAAGAGCCATGTTTGTTGCGTGCCTTTTCACGTGTTTGCCGGCTCAGGTCACGATCTTGTGAGCTTGAGGAATTTGGTAACGCGCTCCACAACTGCATGCTTTGAGCCTTCCCTGGACTATTGCGTGGTCAAGGCCACGGGCTGCAGTGAAATGCAGTGAAAGCATGTGAAGGCAGCACCATCTCAGGGAGAAATCGAGTTTGAATGGAAAATGAATCGAGAGTCAAAAAGCTGCATCCGACAGATACCTCGATGGGATATCGACAAGTTCCCCACCGTGGAGCGCACTCTGGGGACACAGATGAAAAGTGTCGGCGAGGTCATGTCCATTGCCAGGTCTTTTCCAGAAGCAATTCAAAAGGCCCGGTTGGGAAGTGCACCACGTGTAGTGTAGTGCGTATACTTCGTGAGGTTTGCCTTTGCTGAGCTGTGGCAGGCGCTGCGTATGGTCAACGAAGGCTCTGTTGGCTTCGACGGGTCCTGGCTTGGCTCTCAGGAGCCCAGGCGGGCACCGAAGAGAGCAGATGTTGTGGTTGGCAGGTACCTGCGCGCGCGGTCTGCGGCAGCCGTTTCCCAAAATGGCAACATTGAGGAAGAGCTGAGATATCCGGGACCGCCGCAGGCTCAGTAGAGCGGACAGGAGCAGACTGAGTTGAGACTTGCATATCCTTATATGAAGAACCATAAAAAACACCATATTGTGCTTGAAATGCCATATTCGATCCGCCTTCCACCATGGCATGCCATATTCGATCCCATGCCGTGCTCTCCAAGGCTGCGAATGTGGGCAATTGCGCATGCCTTCGAGAACAAGTACTCCGTTGAGCAGGCACTCTGCGCAATTCTGCAATTTGTGCAATGTGGCGCCATGCCATGCGGAGGGAGCTCTGCGTCCTAAACTTGTACTTGCTGCAGGTCTATCAGCTCACCAAGATTGACAGATGGTATTTGGCAAAGCTGTACTCTGTGCCCTGGACACGAATGCGTTTTACCTTCTGGGACGTTCGCGCTGAGACCTGCCCATGCGATGTCGTTGCGATACTTCTACAGGTGCATCAAGGCCGCAAGCGAATGGAGGGAATGGGCAGCCTTGATGCTTTGAAGCAGGTGGAACTTGGGTGAAACGGGGGTGCGCCTGTTCTGTTCAATCCACGCACGCTTGCGGGGACTGTGTTGCTAGACGTCTGCAGGCTGGGCCGGATTTCCTGCGCCGAGTCAAACAGCTCGGCTTCTGCGACAGGACAACCCAACAAACAACAATCATATGCCATGATACTGTCTATGAATGCACTTGACATCCAACATTTCTGAAAGGCAAATTGCAAAAGCTGTGGGAGACTCTGCCGAAGCAGTCATGAAGCTGCGTGCTGGTTGGAACGTCCGGTTGAGCCCTAAGAAGTTTATGGTTTGATATTGGTGTCTTGGCTTGTCTTGACTGGTGAGGCCCTGCGTCAAGCAGGTTGATACCCTGGCTGCAGAGTTCCCTGCCAAAACGCCTTCCCAGCCATTTTTCGGTTGAGTCTCTGGGGTCTCTACAGCTCTGTGTACTGTCTGGCTTTCTGCCAGGAACTATTTGTACCTGTCCTACGTCGGCACCCAGCATGATGTGCCTCCACTCAAGAGCGAGAAACTGGCACCCCACAAGGTGAAGCCAGTGGAGCCGGCTCACGAAGGGTGCATTGACTTGAGAAATCTGCAGGATTCCCTGTACGACAGTGCTTTTGGCAAGGGCAAACTCGACGAGGAGAGCTGCAGCTGGGAACCTCTGCCATTCTGCTACAGGGTCATCAACAATTACTAAATTACGCTCGCCTTCTATGCGCCCAACCTTGGCAGGAGTCAGGCTTTGGCCTGCCGACGAGGAAGATTGCAAAGGTGCATTCCTCTCCCAGGGGGTGGAGCCCCCGTGTGAAGAGTGCTCCAAGCAAAGAGGCCAGATCCATTTGAACTTACACTAGTAACTCACTAGTATGTTTCGCTGCTTATGCCAATGCTTACAGTGCAGGAACCTCCTCCGCTTGAATTGGGCGCGGACAAGCAGGACAAAGCAGCCTTCATCGTTCCTCGACTCATGTCGCACTGCCTTTTCTGGGGACAAGAAGCAGCAGCATCACGATGCACTCATGCACGAGGTGCTCGGGTCGGGTTGCTACCGCATCGGAGCGTCTGTGGAGTTCGACTGGAGCTCTGTCTCCGCTGTCAGGACGGCCTGGGGCTGCACTTAAATCACGAGAGCTAACACGGCATCGTCTCAGGGGTAAAGATATCAGCAACTGCAAAAGCGTGGAAGGACGTTGCGAGAGACAGGTCACCGAGCAATGGCAACTTCGCCTGCACGGTGTAGTTGTAGCCTTCGGGCATCTGCACATGTGCTGTTCTCGCTGACGGCCTGGTGCTATCTCTAAGGTGATTAACTGCAACCCGGAAACAGTCTCCACGGATTACGACGAAAGCGATCGGCTGTATTTCGAGGAATCAGTCTGTGAGTCGAAGATGGATGCTGCGCTCGACATGTTCTCGTTTTCGCTAGCTGAGCACCGAGGAGCTGACTCTTGAAACCGTGAGTGAAATCTGCAACTTCGAGCAGCCGAACGGCGCGGCTCCCAGACTGCTTCAGGGACTTGACATTTGTGTTCGCGGCATTTCCTTTCTCTTCAGTTTTCTGTGCATCTGCCTGTGGACCAATGCGCCTTCGAGGCACCATCGTCTCGGTTGGCGGCCAGACGCGAAACCGCCTTCATTTGGTGTCAGCTTTGCTCTGGCTGATCTTATGGCTGACATGCTCTGCAGAGTCGCGTGGCAGGCCCAACAACTTGGCACCAAAACTGGACAAGATGGGGATCAGAATACTTGGAACTGCGGCAAAGAACATCGACCGTGCGGAGGAGAATTTCCAAAAAATATGACATCATGTGACATCCTGGTAGTTTGGGTTCGTACACTACGGACAATACGGACAGTGCACATGAGAGCAGCTCTGTGTAAGTAAAGGACCGCTCCAAGTTCTCCAGCATGTGCGATGAGCTCGACATCGACCAGCCTCAGTGGTCAGAGTTCGTGAAGTTCGAGGACCCGTTCGGAAAGCTAAACTCTCAACATGTGTGTGTGCATTTTTTGGGTTGACTGATTCTCGACTGGAGGATGCCCTGCTCTTTGCCAACACCGTTGGCTTTCCGGTGCTCGTGCGTCCATCCTACGTTCTCTCTGGCGCGGCGATGCGAGTCATTGACAACGAGGTTCGGTGGCGCTGGTGCTCGAATGCAATCGTACACGGCTCACGCCGAATGCTGAGCGGCCTTACAGAAACCGAAGAGGAGCAGCTGAAGACCTTCTTGGGCACATCTGCAGTCGTCTTGCGCCTCAGAATATCTCGGCATCCGTTCCTGTTCCGAGCTGGTATCTATTGAGGTTGAGCAGGAGTTCCCAGTGGTCATCTCCAAGTACATCGAGGGAGCCAGGCCTTGAGCTGAGTCACGACATCTCCGCAAGTTTTTATGCGGAGTGCCAGGGAGATCGAGTTTGATGGAGTTGGCTGCATGGGGGAAATTATCAACTATGCCATCTCAGAACACGTAGAGGACGGCACAGCCTTGTCATGCTCGATGCTGAATCACCTTGCCAAGATCTCCGGATGTGCAGGATGCTGGCACGCACAGCGGGGACGCCACCCTGCTGCTCCCTTCCCAACGCCTTCATCTGGAAACCAATCGGCGCGTGATGCAAATTGCAGCGCAGCTGTGGCCTGGCATGAAGACTTGCCTTACAAGTTGCGGCCGGGGAAGTACGGGAACATCTTACGGGAGGCTGCGATTTTTCCGGGTCGTTTACTTGTTTCAGATCCCTGAGCTTTTGCTCTCCTGCAAAATGGCCCCGCAAAAAAAGCCAGCGCCCTGCCAAAAGCAACCGTCGGTCCTTTCTTTTCCACATCCGGACTTTGCTTGCTAGTTTTGTGTTATTGAATGAAGCAATAACCTTTCACCACATGGAGGGAAATAGGGAAGCCGTTTTACTTAATCTTTTTGGAGTTGCCTGGCTTGGACCGGCCATCTTACCTTTCATGGATTCCGGCGCATTTTGCATGTTTGACACATGGACCTAGGGCCTTAAGGCTGAAATCTTTCCTGCAACCTGTCGAGTTGGGCCAGCTCAGGTGCAAGGCCCTCAACATCTCTGGGCCTTTCAATGTGCAGTTCATGTCGCAGGTTCACTGCTTGCGTATGGTTCTCAAATAGTCCCATGAGTCCGAGCATGATTGGCCGGGACGCACCCACACTCCGACTCGTATCGTGCATGAGAATGTTCTACACAATGTCCAACTTGCCTTTGCAGGAAGCTGGCAGTCGATCCATGCGGACGGTGAAAGTGATCGAATGCAATGTGCGAGCATCACGAACGGTGCCGCGGGCAGACTTGCATGGATTTTAAGGAGTGCAAGAGTTGTGAAGCACCAGTACGACAGAACTGACAAATTCCAACAGGTACCGTTTGTGTCAAAAACCTACAACATCAACTTCATCGAGCTGGCCACACGTGTCATGCTGGGTCAGGACGGCATCGGCTGAGTAACTACATGAACAGAGGAAGATGAGAAAAATCATCCGACAGACGCTGTTACTGCCCCTCTTGTGATTGCCAGGAAGTGAAACCCATGAAGGTACACGTGAATGACTTTGACTTCGTGGCATGCAAGGCAAGGAGGTTCCCTTGGAGAGTTGCCAACCAGGTAATTCCTTTTCAACGAGTCTCGCTAGGCACCCATGTTCTCCTTCTTGCGGCTCAGCGGCTCTGACCCGCGCGTCGGAGTTGAGATGCAGAGCACCGGAGAGGTGCTTAGCACAGTGCGTCTCATTAGAATGTCAGTCTCGTTGCATTTCAAGTTGCCACGATCTGTCTTCTGTGCACTTTGAGCCGAAACATGGACAGCAGGTGGCCTGCTTCGGGCAAGATGCGCATGAGGCATCTTGCAGTGTTTCGTTGTGTTCCTGGTCAGTGCAGTGGCTGGAGAGAGCATTCTTCTGGTCTCAAGGCATTTCTTAAAGCCATCATTGCAAGCGGCATCAAGATCAAGTTCGATCCATGCGGGTATGCAGGGCGCTGTTACTTGTGACGATGCGTGACGTCTCTCCCCACAGAACGTGATCTAGAGCGTGCCAGGCTCCTCCTCTCGTTGGGTCCACAGGACATGCTGCAGCCAGTTCAGTTCTTATAGCCGGCAACCACGAAGAGCGAATTCAGGAGGATAAGATGGCAATCCTGGAGTACCTTCCCTTGCTAGACGAAATGGGCTACAAGCTGGATGCTCGGAAGTGAGGACGCATGCAAGCACTTGGTCGCCTCTCCTTTCGCTGAGGCTGTATGCCACCAGTGGAACGGCGTCGTTCATTCAGGTTGGGCCTGTCCTGCCACAGCAATCATCATTTTCGAGTAGGCCCGTTGATGCAGCTACTGGCATGGCCTCATGGTTGGCCGGCAATCTGTCATGTAAGCATGTTTGAGCCGTCACGCGCCCATGATGTTCCTACATCCTGATGGTGCTAGCGGACTGCATGCCTGCACACAGTCGACGATTCACGCTCATGTCAACTAGACGTCGAATTGCACAGGTGTGTCGGGTGGGGGGGCGCGGTGGAGGGGAGGTAGAACATGGCCTTTTCATTGTGATGTCTTGCGCTCGTATGGGAACTGGAATCTATGTACTTGGACCGTTGGATTGGAGACTAGAGTGCCGGTTGCAGTGATCCGACTTCCACTTTCAACTTAGGCTCTCATTTGCAGATAAAAAGTTGGAGCTCAATATGGAACAGTGCAAGGCGCAGCGGCCGAAGCGGAAAGGAGTTGAAATTCCCGTCGCAGTTCTGAACAACGCTGCGGCCCCCTCGGGATTTCGAAAGGAGACCGCTGACAGCATGATTGAGGCAGGTGTAGCCGCATTCTCTCCAGGTCACACAAAAGAAGCCCAATGTGACGGAAGCTATTGCGGACCGGCAGTCTGAAGTGTTCCGCTTCTACAACTCTTGTTTTGGATTTGACAACCTAGCTGACCTCGCTGATGCGATGTGCATTTGATGCGCCGAAGCCCTTGTCATCCTGCAGGACGAAACTGTTCGAATAGTCATTTGCACACCATCTTCGCGCGAGCAATCCTGGCCTGTTGCAGTGACGGTGACGTACTTTTTCGTGCTGATTGTACGACTGGGCACGCCTGAGAACTTTTCTCAATGCCAGTTCGGCCGGCGCCACTGCCGGGTACTTCCTGCGAAGGAGAGGTTAAGACGGTTAAAGCATTCCTGCGATTCACAAATCCAGCGAGCAATGCTCCTGTACGAGGAAGGCCCTCGAGTCCGGGGCCACCATCATAGTCAATCTGCGCCAGGCCGTACACGTAGAGTCAGCTAGAAGGCAGAAAACGGCTCCACGGCGTTCAACCATTGAAGTGTACGAGGCGCTGATGCTAATAGACGCGCTTCACCAGAAATGGAGCACTGAGCGAAACGGCCGTGAGTTTTGGACTCTGCAGTCTTGGCAGGAGTGCCATCTCATAGGCTAGTGCGGTCCGGCACCGCTATTTTCCTAAATGCCAGAATTGATTTACGCGTTCTCAGACGCAGCATTTTGATGCTGTCCTGCGCGGCTGCGCTGAAAGAGCAATGCGCTGCGCTGCAATGCAATGGAGTTGCAATGCAGTGCAGTGCAATGCTATGCAGTTTCCATCATAAAGCAAAAAAAGTTGATTCGGTGAACCATCTTCCAGCGCAGATGCCGACAGCCGTTCACGCGTGATGCCTAAACAGGCGATCAGCCCAAAGGCAGGCTAAGACCACATTAACTCTTTTGACTCTTGAGCTTTAATCTCTTGGAAGAAAATTGTAGCAAGACGACCGCTCTCAACTCCACTGGTTTCCGTCTGCAAGTTGCCACAAGAAAGCAATGGGTCGACTGCTTTGTCCTATCCTGAGCACTCGAAAGCTTTGGACACCAGAAAGTGGCAGGCACGCTAAGCAGCCAGGTCAGAGTCAAGAAGCCGCAGGCATCCTTCAGAACACTTGAGAACCCTTACACTCCAGCCAGCCGAAACCAGTCTAAGCTCATGGCTGCCCATGGCTGTGTGTGCTGTTCCGAATTGTCTGGACACGTACGTGCATGGCACGCAGAGCAAGCAATGGCAACGCCAAGAATAGCCACAAGGCCACCCGAGTCTGCACAGCAAATGGTCTTTAATGTTCTTGGTCCATGGGTGAGGCGCAGCGTGCAGGGAAGTCTGGCGAACGCTCGAACCGCCGGACTTCTGAGGAGCATGGATTTCCCTCGATTTTAAAGAGTGGCATGTGACAGCGCGGGGTCAGGGGCTGATAGCCGAATACGACTACAACGGCAGACCGAGAGATATTGACATGCACGTTCCCATGTGCTCTTTTGTCGCGTGGTGCTCTGCCGCTATGCCGCTATGACTTTTCTGCCTGCGAAGGAGGCAGAAATCAGGTCGCTTGAAGCACGCATCCGTGCGGAGTGCGGCTCCCGCATCGGTGCGGCGAGCAAGGGAAAGGCGACCCCAGGGCAGGCCCCCCCAACGGCGTGCAACATATCATAACATATTGCAACATATTGCAACATCGTGTTATTTCATATGTCGTGTCTTGTCAGGGACCGGCCCTCACTGGCCGTCTCTTCCGCGAGCTGCCAATCTCGGAACGCACGCTGCGCGGCTTGGAGGTGTCGTTTCTCTCAAAACTCCCCCCCGAATCTTCGATTCCAGCAGCAGTCAGGACAAGGGGGCCAGTTTGACAGAGTTTGACGGAGGCTTCAAAGTTTGTCAAGATGACAGAGATTCAAAGTGGTGCGATTCCGCTCGCGCTTTCTGGCTCGGCTCCCAGATGCTTCTGACACGAGAGAGAGAGAGAGCACAGGCACAGAGAGAGAGTCACCAATTTTTGTTCCCCAAGTTGCCAGGGAATTATGTGCACCTGCCCGTCACCCTGCGTTGTTGATTGTTGTCCTCTGGCTATTGTTTTTGTTTGTTTTGTTTTTAATTCCTGGGTTTTAGGGCTTAAGGATAAGAATTTGGGGTCTAGGGCTTAGGGCTAGGGGTTTAGGCCGTTCAAGTTCGGGTTCGTGTAAAGTTTTGGGTCTTAGGGTTTTAGGGTTTAGGGTTTTACGGCTTTTTCTTTCTGACTTGCCTTCTTTCTTTCATTTTGCCTCTCGTTGCAGACGACCAAGCCAAAACACCTTACGGTGTCCGCTTGAAGTCGGAGGGTTACATGTCTTGGGGCTTCGGCGGTTGGGAGCGGACGATCAATCGAAACTTTTGGCATTCGTTCGCCGACTTGCGCCCTCCTCAGTCCCCACTCTGTCGAGAGGCTGTGGTGTGTGTAATTACCCCGTGTGTGTGTGTGTGTGTGTGTGTGCGCGCTTGGAGTGCTCTGGAGAGCTGCCGTCCTCTTTCAGGCATCTGCCTCGGAGAGGCCCCCTGTCTAGTACCTGTCAAGTCTTGAGGTCCTCAGGTGCGAGCAATTCAATTGCCGTTTCTTCCAAGCCTAAGTACTACGAGCATAACAGGTGCACAAACATTCGGCAAAAAGCAAGTCGTAATGGCAAACATCGAGGAGACCAGCAAGAGTTCTCTTCCGCGCTCGCCTGCTGAAAATTTTGTTTTGGGAATGCAGGACGCAGGTTCGCGTTCGCTGGGTGTGGTGCCAGTAATAGCGGCTCATGAACTTCTGGAGCTGGGCTGCTTGGGTCCACTTTAAGGGAGGCGCGTTCGGCGGGCTGTTGGTGCGTCCAGTACAAATCCGCCACAAAGTGAATGGTCGCACAATGTCGGGCCAACGGAAGGCTTTACACTGACACTTTACTCCAAATTAGCACTACTTGCGACGTTCACGTGCTGATTGACTCACGCAAGCATGATGTTGTGGAAAGCTGGCAAGCAAGTGGTTTGCGCACCGGTGCTAATCCGCTGAGCCCACGCTCAGTCAATCAAGCATCTGCCACCAAGGCCGTGACATTTTGGGCGAGGCAAGGACTGGCTCCGGCAAAACGCTGGCATTCCTCGTGCCTGTCATTGAGTGTCTTTACAGGCGCAGGTTTTTTTTGCTTCAAGCCTGAGAACATGCCAAAGATCAGGCTTCAATCGCAGTTGTCAGCAGAAGCTTCAGGCAAAACTGGTCCAAGATGGATGGTCTTGGTGCCGTGATTGTCGTGGGCTTGGGGAGCTGATGCGTCTGCTGCGTTTGCACCACAAACTGTCAGTGCTAGGTTTCTCCAACGCGGGAGCTCGCGTACCAAATATTTCAGGATGTGGCCTCAGCAGAATGCAAGATATCTGGAGCTTCAACGCATCTCCCGCATGTGCGAGGTCCTTACTAATGTGGGCCAGGAGCATGAGATATCAGCAGGCTGTTCAAATGCTGTTCAAACAAGAATCAAGCGCCTTTTGCTTGCCTCTTTTCTCAAATCATTCACCCTGGCAGGTTGCATTGTGGGTGGGCGCTCTCTTGCCGAGGTGCGTGGCAACATGTGGCAACCTAAAGGAACGAGAGGCTAGGCGTTGACCGTGCCCTGAATTGCGAGGAGCAACATGCCGTCGCCAGCATGAGTGTCTTGGTGGCTACGCCAGGAAGGCAGGGCATGGCTGGGCAGTGCATTGCCGGGCACTGTGCCTTGAACAATCCTTGAAAGCCTTGAACACAGTTTTTACAGAAATGTGGGAAGTCACAGGCTTTTGCAGCACTTGGATGAGTCTCCCGGCTTCGACGCGTCTGCCTTGTTGGCTCTGGTCGTCCCGCCACCCGTTGGCGCTGTCAAGCTGGCGCGTCTCATGCCCGAAGTCTCATGTGCAGGTCATAGACGAAGCCGATCGGATTTTGGACTTCGGCTTTCAGGCACAGCTGAAGCTGAGATTTGTTCTTGACATCTCAGACAGAACGGACGGGCGCGCGCGCCCACACACACACACACACACGAAGATCGGTTGTCAGCCGGAACCTTTTTCCACCAATGAAAGCAGCACACGCGCGCACTCGCACACCTGCGCACCCGCACGCGCCCGTGCCAGCACCCGCGCCAGCACCCGCGCCAGCACCAGCGCCAGCACCAGCCCCATCACATGTTCATGCATGCATGAGAGCGCGCTCGCGCTTGTTTTGACACGTCTTGATAAGCGAGCTGTGAAACAGGAGACAATGCACAACATCTTGCAGCACATGCCTACGAATCGCCAGACGTGAAGCCCTCAGGGTGACTTGACTTGGCGGCTTGTTTTGTAGGACCAGAGTTGGGCACAGGCTTCTCTTCTCTGCCACTCTGCACAGCAGCGTGCACCGACTTGGCCGTGCTGCATTACGGTCTCCGGAGGCAAGCCCTAAGTTCTGTGAATAATTCTAGCGAGACCAGCAGATACTGTAGACTTTTCCCATGTCAATTGTCAATCGATTCAATAGCAATCATGGCCGGTTGCACGGCTGGCTCAGTTCTTTGTTGCCGCATCTTACAGCAGCTCATTGCATGATGCCCAGAGGTGGTGTCTGTGCATCACAATGCGAAAAGTCGCACACCTGAAACTCTAAAGCCGCATCCTGAGCCGGCACTAGCAAGTGACTGCATGAGCAAACGCAGGCAAAAAGTTGCACTTGCCTGCGAGGCAGATTTTCATGGTTGTGCCTTTGGAGAAGAAGGTGGACACGCTGTTTTCGTTCCTTCGACGCTCTCTCAGCTGGCATAGCCCAAGAATGTCATGAAAGTTGACAACAGCCGGCTTGAATTAAGACAGCTTTAACAGTGGATAGGTGGTTTTGGCATCGTCGGCTAGCACCAGCAGGGGGGGAAGGGGGGCGGGGGGGGGGGGGGCTCGTGCCGGAAGGTTTGGGGGCGTTGTTCAGTCCCTGGACAGGGGGCAGCCCAAAGTCACAAACTACGCTCGCAAAACAAGCAGGGCCTTGATCACACAACGCAGGGCTCACAAAACATGCCCTTGACGGCCCTTGCTGCACAAAACCACAGAGTTGCAAAAGACCTTGCCCTAGCAAGCCTGCAAGCATTTGTTGCCCTTTGCACCCGATTCGGCCCAGCGTAGGAATTTATAAAAGTTTTGTTCCGTGTCTGAGTTGGTTTTGAGGTTTTTGAGCCCTGAACCCAGCGCCGGTTGTTCATCAGGACTCGCTGAAGGCAGTTAGGTTAGAGGCTACTAGTAAAGTAATAAAGGACAGTTGCTGGGACAACTGGTGACACTCATATGCATGTGGACAGCCTCAAAACGCACGATTTCCCGTTCCGGTCTGCAGTTTCAAGAGGCCCCAGAGTTGTTTTGAGATGTTACACCAACTTTGAATAGGTTCCGCAAAGCTCCAGTGATGTTGGCACTCCGTGAGGTTTCCGACAGGTTTCCTACGTGAATCAAACCGTCGAAGTCGACAAACATGGATGAGGATGTTCTTCAGTTTCCCAAATGGGAGTGCGCTCAAACTTCATAAAACCGGTTCAGTTCTTGAGACCCTTGAAATTGCAATCGAGGGTTTGGTTCCCACTTTAGGGGTTGCAAAGAATTTGTTGAGGGTTTAACATGGCTGAACTGTGGAAGAGTTCAATAGGCTTCCAATTCCACGTATCTGAAAGATGTTAAGGTTTTCTTCTATGAGAAGCTAAATACGTGCTCAAAGCCCCTGGGGTTTGGTCGAAACTTTCAAGGGTCGAAGGAGAAGGTATCAAGTCACGATAGATCGGTATTTTTTTCGAGCCTTTTAATTGGCGTGATAGGTCGGTTCTGATGTTAGCAAATACCGAGAATAAGAACAAACATTGAAGCTGACCATTTCTTTCGAAACGGCTATAGTGCTGAAACACCACCCGGTACAACCTAACTAGAGGCCTATGTTAACTGGGCCGTTAACTGTACTGGGATGCGAATCGGCATTAACGGTTTTACCGGATTTTCACGCAAGATACATGTTAACACCCAGTGTATTTTGACAGGTATTGATAGGAGGGCAACCGCGGTCTATTTGACATTTAGCTACAGCTCAAGTCAGCCCGGAATTCCCATGAATTCTACAAGGTTACTTGTACATCGTTCAAGTTATTTTGGAATCTTAGACTCATTAAGCTTGTGCTTCACTGAATGTCCCATGGTCTCGCTGTCCGAGCTTTAGGATTGTCGGATTTCAGGAATTGGGCCTATTCCGAAATTCCGAGAGTTCTAACACCTTGGAATTTCTGGCATCTGTAATGTCAGGTAGCACGTCAAGGAGGTTGGTTGATTGCTTTCCATGATTTCTGTGTGTCCTCGTATGAGTTGATGCATGTCGTGTTGTGTTGTGATCCGTGGTGGGGGCGTTCGGGAGAAATCAAGGAGGGCGTAGGTGGGGGGGTTGTGCGGGGTGGGGCATGTGGGGGTTGGGGGGGGGGGGGGGGGGGGGACGGCCAAGAAAGTTGTTCTGCCGGTCCTGTCAAGATCTTGAGGTCCATGCTCATTGCCTGAGGGTTAGGCTTCGCAAGTAAGGTCCAGAACCAGATGCTTTGTTTTGTAACATGTCTTTGAGCATGGCTTCGCTGCTTTACGATCAGTGGCTACTGGGTTCTGCGATCCTCATAATGTGAAACCATGGCCAGTGTGAGTCCAGTGTCTGAGAGGGGGAGTGTGGCGGCATTTAGATTCAGAAGGCCCACAAGGTGCAAGAGGACGTGGGCCTATGTTCACCTTGACGGTACATGCACGGCGCGGTATGGCACGTTCTTGGATGTTTACGATCATGGCGACAATGAGATGCCAAGGATCACACTCACAGAAGAAGACGATTGTGTTTGTGTCCACCTGCAAGCAAGTCCGGTGTGGGCCACAGAGCCTCACTAGCCAGTCCTGGTGAGCAGTGGTGACTGCATGGCACAGTTCGAACTCTTCCGACTACGACAAAGGTTTTTCTACGAGGCCTTCAGAAAGTGCTTGGCTTACGAGATCGTACGAGTGCAAGCAGTGGTTTTGTCCATCTTCTTGCTGAGCTTCCGCTCTGCCAGTGGAAGTTTCTCAGCTAGGCCAGCGCTGCGAAGTTCGAACGTGGGTAAAGTTCTGTTTGTGCATGGTAGCGGTGCGGGATGCGACGGTCGTAGTCTGTAGACTGAGAATGGCTTGGAAACGTAGGCCACAGACATAGTGCCAACGTTCTGGACGCGTTTCCGACATCCACACCCTAAAGAATAGAGGTGCCTCTGGAAGACTAACTCTGTCACAGGCCCCACGTCTCAACTCAATACACGCATGAACAGAACCAACAAGGATCTGTAAAGAATATATCTCCTCCCTTGGACAGGCTTTCAGGATTTGTGGAGCTCCCAAGGAGGCCTCTTCTGTGTCGGTGTTTAAAAATAGAACCCAGTTTGCTATTTGGAACAGTTGACTAGACGGCCTGGAGTCCTCTAGAGTCCTAGAGTCCTAGAGCTCGCTGAGGTTGAAGCCAGGTCCTGCAGTCATGGAGTTGCACGGTCGACAAAGTCTCACGAAGCGGATGATGATCTTTCAGCAGTTTACGGAGCGCCCTTGACTCAGCGGCACCAAGTTGAACATAGTTGAACAGCTCCGTGTTCTTTGGCTTCACATGAGGAAAGCTAGACACTGACAAAAAGCTATGCTGGGCTATGCTTACTACGCTCAGCGGATTCAGCGGCTCCCAAGCCTAAGCAGATCGAAGATACAGCGACTGAAGCGGAGGTTGAGGAGTCTCCTCGTCTCCATTCTCCTCTCACTGCCTCTCAGGAATACCCGTTACCCGACTTCGGTTTGAGTTGAAATTCGCTTGGTGAGGCGAGCGTGCTGTTGCCCTCTTCTGCACCGACATCGCTGCCCGAGGCGCTCTTCGCAGAACTTTTTCGAGCATCATGGAACATCCCATTTAGGGTTCCGGAACTCGTGTTCTTAACAGAACACAACACGGCACGACACCACACAACCCAACACAACACGACACCACGCAACACAGCGCAGCGCAGCGCAGCGCAGCACAGCAGACGTCACAAGGGCAAAGGAGAAGGTCATGGCAAGCAAGCAGTTCTACTTGCGCACTCCTGTCCAGGTGTCGATTTTCCAGCGGTTGACTGGGTCGTCCAGGTGCATGGCTACTGAGCTTTACTCGCTTTACTAAGTACAGAATCGCAGGCTGACTGCCCCGACACAGTGGACTCCTACATCCATCGAGCATGACGCCTAACTGCGGTGGGTCTGGCGAATGGTTCTACCTCGGGATACACGCTTGACTGTGAGTCCCGTTGCAGGTCGGCCGTACGGCTAGATATGAAAGCCGTGGCCTTGTTAATATGCAAGTGGTCTAGGACTTGAATGACCATGGCTGCTGGCTAATTCCTAAATCCTAGAACTAATCGTCCAGGCGCAGGCAAGTCGGCACTATTCCTGTTGCCATCTGAGAAGCCCTTCGTGGACAAGCTGCTGCAGGCAAAGCAGAACTCGACTGATTCGAACGGGACAGGGGTGACATGGGTGACTTGTGAGGCACGCGTGAGTGTGCGGGCTATCAATGCGAAGCAGTCGAAGCTTGTGTCTATCCAGCAGAAGCTAGCCTTGGCCTTACACTTCACTTCAAGGTCTTTTCCGGACTCAATCTCTCTTTCGTATGTTTCGGAGCCTTTCTCGCAAGGCCTCGGTGCTTGCGGAATCCAGCGACATCCGCCACCTCGCTCAGCGGGCCTTTGCTTCCTACATCCGTTCAGCGTGGGACCCTGGATCGCCGCAGAGCTCCGCTGAGCCCCCGAGCCCCCGGCCAGTCCGGCTGTTTTTTTGGGTGTTTCTCCAGGTCCGCCTTATGAAAGACAAAGAAATCTTCGACGTCCAGGACCACCTGGAATCACCTGGATTCCGTGCACTGCATTTCACTGCATGGATCTTGCGACAGTTCCCTGCCAGGCTCTGTCAAAGACCGCCTTTGCAGAGTCCTTGGGCTTGGCTGACATGCCAGAGATGGGAGCCGAGTGGGAGGCGCCTTTGCCAAAGCTCTTCGCTCTGCGTAGCTCTGCGCAGCTCTGCGCAGCTCTCCACAGAAATGCTCTTGCTGTGCTCTGCAAGGCGCAGGGCGAGGACACAGAGCACAACAAGCTGAAAAAGCGAAAGAACCAGTCTGCTCTACAGAGGCTCAAGGACAAGATTCGAGAAAAGAAGCAGGCCACGGCAGCAGATGGAGCTGGCGTTATGCGATGCACCACAGCGGTTCGTCAGGCCGGAAAACCAGAGCCGAAACAGGTCGAGGACATGTGTACAATTAGCGAGTCGTTGCAACAGTGTTTGTGGAGCATATTATTGCCTTATTGCCCAGTTCGGCAACAGAGCTGTTCGCAGTGCAGTGATGACACAAAGTCTTCAGGAAGAGGAGGCGGAGGAGGAATTAGAGCTTAGCCAGCAAGACAGCTCCAAGAGGAAAGTTGGCAAATGGGAGCGTCGGCAGCGACGCATCGCTGCAGCCAGCAAGGCAGCCCAACAGCCTGCAAAACAGGAAGCTCCAGCTGAAGAGGAGTTCTTACAGCTCGTTGAGCAAGATGGCCGCGATGGCCCCACAGAATCTCAAGCTGAAGTGCTACCTCCAAGCAAGAAGCGCATAAAGCTTCGCAAAGATGGATCAGCTGTTCATGTCCCTGTCCAAGCCGAGCTAGGTGCGTTTCCTAGACTCTAGACTCCTGTTACAATATCAGCACCCTAGGCGAGTGGCCAGCACACCTTCTTCACTGGGAAGCATGGAACAAGAGTCAGCTCCGAGTTGGCGCAGCTACTTGCTTATTAGCACTTTCCGCGTCATCATTGCGCATCGTATTCAGCACATGCACTCTGAGGTTGGCAGACGAGCTCCAGGAACGTTCAGCTGTACCAGATGAAGGTCTGCAGCAGTCAGCTGAACATGAACTTCGTAGCACATGCATTGCGATAGCAGCCAGACTCATGCAGGAGACCGGGCCAGTTTCTTGAAACGAGTACAGCAGGAACTTGTACGAGCCCGAGAATGCAGAATGCCGTATTGGCAGCAGCTCTTGAAGTAGATGTCTAATGAAGATCCGCGTGGCCCCCAAATGCCACCAAGTTGTGGCTGTTGCCTTCAGGCTACACGGGATTCCTCCGATGCGGCCTTGAGCCGTTCGCGCCTCCAGAAGCGCCACCAGACCATGCGACGCAAAGAACGCGCAGCGAAGGGCGCACAGGAGGACGACGCAGATGATGCAGGAAGTGCCTGAGCCAATGTAAAGTCTTTCTGGTCCAATATGCTCGAATTATTAAAAATCAGGAAACTCGTCATAGCAACTCGATGATTTGGACGTAATCGTAATCCGTCGTAGCTCATTGAGATTCAATGTACATTGTACATTCCCTCACCTTTGTTTGTGGCCTTGGCCTGGAGCTCAGGCTCCGAGTCCCCACAACGTCCACAAAGTCCACCTCCTTCACCGGTAGCAGAAAAAGCAGAGACCAAGCCAAAGAAGAAGGCACCGCGCGGCACAACTGATAGGGCTAGAACTGCAGAGTGCGGTAGACATGAGCGCAGCTCAAGCTGTCGCAGTGCCGGAGGCTTCCTTACCTGTGTCCAAGATTGCAAGTTTGGACGACTTGCAGGATTTGGAGAAGAAGGCCTCAATGGCTTTTCGATGTTCCGTAAAGGGGATCAGAGGTTATCAGGGTGTTCACTGGGTGGGCACATGTGGGCGCCCTTTTCCGAGGCCTTGAGTCGCTTGGGTGGCCTCTTCGCATGAGCACGGCGAGTGTGTTGCGATCAGTTGCCAAACGTTGAGTCCGATGAATCCGTTGTTGAGTTTTTCAGTTGCCATATGCTGCCATGTTTCACAACAGTGGTTCACCAGATCGCTGCCTGAAAAGATATCACGTTTTCACCCTGCGGAGTTGCTTGCGTTGCAAACCGATCCCACCTGTCGCTGTATTTGACAGGTCCCACCCTTCCTTTGCAGCCATTCACGGCTACAGTATGACTTTCTTGATTCGGCATGGCTGCAAGTGCGGCCATGGACATGTTGTCAGCTGCCCCCCTATGGCGGACTTTGCTAAAGACTCAGACGTTGTTGCAACCTGCCGGGCCTTTGGTACAGCCGTAATGCGTTTGAGTTCTTTGGGTGGAGTAAGCCTCGTTCTGTGAGAAATTTCGCAGGCCTTGTGGCCACAGCTGGCAACCAAGTCAGGACGTCGCACGTCGTGTCTTGCGCTTCGCTCCGGGCATTGCGAGTGGCGAGCGTATTTGCGACGGACAGGAGTTGGTTTCGCGATCTCGGCAAGATGATCCAGAAAGACAGTGGAAACCTGCCAAATCTGGGCTTTGTCTTGGAGGTGCTGCGCTTCTTGGAGTTACTTGGCTTCAATCCGCTGCTAGAAATGACATGTCCTTCGACCTCTTCCGCAATGTTCAACATCTTGAACCTTCAGTTGCTTGCTAAAGCTGCTAGAGGCTTCTTGCAAGAAGCGAAGTCGTGTGAGCCTTCAGGCTGGCAACCTGTGCACACCTGTGCACCTGTGCATTGTGTTGAGCACTGCCACCTGATGCGATCGCAGGTGCGGCGACGGCAACTCCCCATTGTAAGAGAGAAGGAAGTCATCGCAACGAAGCCACAGACCCAGTTTGTCGAGGCTCTCCTCATTTTAGGCGCCGATTCGTACAGAAAAATGCGGCTTCCCAATTGCAAGGCGACTTCCATTGTGGCAGCTCTCCGACGAGATGCGACCCAAAGTCAATGGCACACTGTGTCATCTCACAGGACCCCTCATCCTTTTGCGCTAGGTACATGGAGAGGCAGCTGGCTCCGGATCCCAATCTGTCCTGGACCGAGGCAGCTTCGTTTTACTCTGCGGCTGAATCGGTTGACTCACTTCCATTGCGGGCAATGCCGACTATCATGACGAGAAGCCCCAAATGCTGCATTCTGCTTCTGCTCAACTGGCTTGGCTTCGTAGAGTCAATCAAGAGCCAGGGGGGAACATCGAAGTTTGTACACCCAGTTTTAGTTTTGTGGTTTTTCAGTAGATCAAGACGGGCGGCGGGGGTGCAGTTGCGAAGTGGTGCGGGCATCTCAGGTCAGCGCACACATTCGGATTTGGTTTTGCGACCGACTCGAGACAGTTGTGCACCTGCATGGGTTAGACATCGAAATCCCGAAACATGCAGGGAATTTGGCATGGCATGCAGGTATTTTAAGAGTAGATGTGTCGTCAGTCTGAAAGCGATGGTCTGGAAGATACGGGTGCGTACGTCATGTGCGTCAGTGCGTCAGTGCTGGCATCTCGAACCACCTTCTTAAATCTTCTCAAACACTTAACCTCGCCCAATCACCCCGTGATTCGTGAGTAGCTTAAGCATTGCCTGCTTTTGTTCAACGCCGCTTTGCAGCACAGCAGTCTTCATTCAGAGGTGCGCAGAGCCCAAGCACGCATGAAGGAGCAGGTCATCGCAGTCGCCTCAGCGTCGTGTTCCAACTGCCAAGACCATACTTGCACACATGATCGCTTGAGCTGCTAAGCCATGAACAAGAAGATCATCCCTTTTGTTACATTGTTTGTGCAAAGACTCTGGAAGGCACAGCAGTTCCGAGATTTCAAAAAGATCGAGCGCGAGCTTGGTGGTTTCCGGCTGCAGCCGTCTGTCCGACCAGTTTAACTTTCGGAAAAGGGGGCTCGATACCGATCCGACACATGACCTGACAGGCAATATCACATAAGTGAGCTTCGTGCAGGAATGTGGTTGGAGGCACGCGAACGGCCTTGCGACAGATTTATGCGCCAACAGGGGCACAAGGTGGCACAAGCATCTCCCTGATCAGGGTCGTGTGTCAGCGACACATGACAAAGGAGTGCTGGTGGATGTGGGCGCTTACACTGAAAGCGGAGAATGGGTTGATGGCTTCCTCCACATGGGTCAGATTAAAGACGATGGAGGCTATGTCCGCCAGGCGGTCGAGCATGCCGGTGTGATTGCATGACTGTTTGTAGTGTCTGCGAAGAGTATTCAGCATTCACTTGTCCATCTGGCCAGGACAAGATCATGAATTTCGTGCACTTGGGGGAGAGCGTGCGGGTCAGAGTCGTGGAATGTGTGCCGGCTACTGGGCTTCTGAGACTGTCCATGCGGCTGGAGGAGGAAGCGGCGCAGAGCTGTTGTAATTCAGTCGTGGCCCGACCATCCCAGAATTCTCTGAAGATCAGCACAGCCTTTCAGGACTTGCCTGAACTATTCATGGGCAAGCCCAGACCTTACAGTATCCACGACATCGAACAAGGGATGAAGGCTTCGGGCTGAAATTCTCTCTGAACATTTCAGAACAGAGTGTCAGAAGGTCTCCAAATGCCTTGAAATTTTCTGAAATGCTTTGACGGAGGTGACCGGCATTGTGCGCAGAGTCTGGGACAAATGGGCCCTTGTCGATATTGGCTGCGACTGTTTGGCCCGCCTCCACGTGCGAGAACATCCACGGGAGAGAAACGAGTCAGTTCCTCAGACTATGCCGAGAGCCTTCGCACCACCATTCAGCGGAAATGTGCTGCGGAAATGTGCTGCGGCACAGTGACAAGGTACGGCTTCTACAAATGGGACAGACTACACAAATATGCCTGGAGTGCTTTTACCCGTGGCGCTCAGCTTGAGCTGTGGGTTGAGAAGGCAGTGATTCAAGATGAAAGCCACATTCATCTGCATTCTGTGCAAACAGCTGTGACCTCTGCCAGATCAAGTACCAGCGCCAAATCACCTTAGTGGGCAACAAACCCCCGTCTGCCAAAATGGCTGACAAGGCTTGCTGGCCAGCTGCCTGCTGTGCAGTTGCTGTTTCGGTTGTGCTCGCCTGTTGGCTTCCAGGTCAAAGCAGCACGGATGACTGGCGCACAATTCGTTAAAGGTCTCGACAGAGGCGAAGAACGCCCGCGACTCAGGATGTTTGCCTTTTTGCGAATGCGCCTCTGGCCTCTGCTTGGGTATGCCAGGCATGACACTGGAACAGCAGCGGGACCGAGAAAAGTCCGAAGCAGAGAAGGTGCCGGCCCCGATAAGTTTGGGGCAGTGTGTTGACAGTGTGTTCTCATGAAATCTCATGAAAACTGTTTCATATTTGCATTTTGCAAGCTCAAAAGATGCCAGGCTCACTGGAGCCCGTATGTGCCGCACGTCGATGAGTGGCTGGAAGAAGCAGCAGAGCCAGATGAGGAAACAGACAGCTGGGTTGCAAGGCCCGCCAGCGTTGAACTACGTTGAACGATTAATGAAAAGTTACCCATTTGCAGTATACTGGAATTGTCATATGGTTCGGCTTCCTTGAGCGAGACTGTGGGGCAACATGTAAATGCCCCGGCGAAAGAACCAGGACGGAGCGCGAGATCTTCGAAGAGTTTAGAGAAGAGAATGGAGAAACCTCCGCGCAGGATATGCTGTGCTGCTTGATCGCTGCTGTCAGCTTTCGCGGGAATATTAAACTGCACGCCAGGAGGGCATCGAGCTAGCCTCCAACTTCGTTGAAGAGGAGTGGTACCGGCAGCCATGCTTTGGCGTATTGACTGCGGCAGCCAAGTTGATGTGCGCAATCAAGTGGGTCACACATGACACAACCCCAGGAGTTCGACGAGGCAGATGATTTCGGCGAAGATGAGTTCGCAGAAGACGACTTCGCGGACGATTCCAGTTATGTCGCAGATGATGTTCCCTTCAGCTTGGGAGCTCCAGGATTCGAGGCGCTTTCTGAAATTCTAGAAATTTGGGGCATGCCGTGTCGAATGACGAGTGAGCCTTTTGATTCGCTTGACATCACTTGAGGATGACGCGTGGGAGCTCAATGATGGCCCCGAGTCCTCTCAAGACGATAGCTTGCTCTACTGAGAGGCCAGCTGCGCATCAAGCTGGTCTTTCAGAGGGGTTGCCATGCGACAGTCTTGCACAACCTGACCCCTGAGCCCGGTAGACGAAGATATTTCTCCACAACAGAGTATCGTTTGGTGCCTTCGCGTCATGACAGGTAGTGCCGGACACCGGTGCTCAGGAAGGGCAGCGAAGGGCAGTTTAGTGCCTTTGTTGCAATCACTGGGCGCTACCACTGCTGCAGGAGGTCAACATGGCCTGAGAGTGAGGTGGAGGGTGCTGTGAAGGGCAATGATGCGACGCAAAACAAGTGAGACGACTGCCAATTTGGTTATGTTGTCTGCACTTGATGGCTTCGATTTGGCTGCTAAAGCTTGTTTCTATGCTTCGCATCTGTGGTGTCTGCTCACAGCATTAAGACGCTGGCTCCCTGGTCCGGCGCAGCTTCAGCCTGACAGACTCACCATACATTGCACTGTATTGCACTCATGACTGGAGAGTAACCGCATGAGAATGGCTTCCTTCGTTATCCTTCATTTGAGTGGATGCTCGCCCTGGTGCTGGGCTTGTGGCCATGGAAAGATTCGACACTTCCAAAGACCCTCGCTTCAAGCGCGCTCCCAGACATGTCCGACGAGTTCAAGTCGATGGGCGTTTTGCGCGCATGTTCAAAGACAAGCAGTTCGTCGAAACTCCCCAGGTTGATTCTCGTGGCCAGAGGTTGAGCCGCAAAGCTGGAAAACAGAAGCTGCAGGAGTTCTACGATTTGGCCGGTGTGGAAACAGATAAAGGGATTTCTAGAAAGGACCAGGCGGAGCTTGACTCCGAGGCAGATCTTCCAGAAGAGCTGGAGGAGGAATCTGCTGTGGAGGCCATGGCTTGCAGAATTCAACCTAGGCGCACTCGCGATGCCCACTGGTGTGCTTGCCTCTTTTCAATCTGAGGGTAGTTTCATGGGATTCATGGGCCCTTTATGTGGTCCCGAACCTCCTTTAAAGGGTTCTGATGTATGGGCCCTTAATTTGTATAGAGTATATACGGGGTGTATAAGGGGTACCCGTTTGAGGGACCATGCAAACACCCTAAGATTCAATCGCAGACACAGGCGTGGGTATTCACAACCACAACTGCCAAAACAAGCCAAACATTCTAAACCTGCCTAAGGCCCCAAACTTTGAGCCGAAAACCAACCCTGAAGAAGAAAGCCCACACCCAGAACCCAAAGCCAAAATGGGTGCTCCCCCAGATATTTTCTGGTGGCGAGCTTCCGACTTGGACAGCAGTTGCAACAAAAATGGGCTCAGGAACGTGCTTTCATGCGCACCCAGGGGCCGCAAGCCAAAGCCCTTGAAGTCCCAAATTTTAAAGCCCTTCAGCCATGCCCAAAGCCTTGTGTAACTTGCGCGCGAAAACAGACAAGCTTATTTTTTCAGTCAAATTACGCAACCCTAGCCCATGAAAGTGGACTTGGATCTGGGATGCAGTGGTCCTCGAAAAGCTTCAATGCTTCAAGATGCTTCGAGCTTTGCAGAGTTCGCAGGATGAGGATGACGAGTCGGAGGAAGCCGATGAAGATCCTCAAAGCTCTTCGGCTTGGAATGTCGCTCAGGAGAATGTTCCCAAAGGAGATGCAACCCGACGGCTTGCCGTCATGGGTTGCGACTGGGATCATGTTGCCGCAGGCGATCTCATGGTGCGCTGGGCTATGATTAAGATGCAGCAAACAAGAAGGAAGTAACTTCTTCGGTTTGTGCACAGTCAGGGCAGTGGCCAGGTCATGTTCCGGACTTATCTCAGCACCGCTCGATCCAAGAACCAAGCTGGCAACGCATCTTGACCGAATGTCCGTCCACACGATTAGAGGATCAGTTCATGCAAAAAATATAATCAATAAGGGTGATTTGGGTGCAGTCACTCGTATGGGCACTTGGAGGAAGTCTATCTATCAAGAAATTAGCTGGTCTCAGGTATGCAAGTTGGTACATCAAAAAGTTGGACTAAGCCGAGTGTTGATTTCGCAGGACAGAGAGTCTACCGCATGAACGAAGAGTGCCGACATGAAATGTGCGCAAGTTGACTGTTAGTTGCTATTAGGTTCCTGGTGAAGCCGACGTCATGGGTCATTAGGCACACGTCGGCAAAGCCGGTAGAAAGCTTGACTTTGTCGCCAATGTCGATGTCGACGCATTACTCAAAGGCAACCACAGCTGGCCTATTGCATCCAACTGAAGGATACTGACAGGAATAACTGCATCATGAGCAGTTTTTTGGCGCCTCTTGTATGCTCATACAAACCTCCAAAACCATCCTCAGTCTGAAGGTGCAAAAAATCAGCGTTTATCCATCAGACTACGGCCTGCAACGAACGCAGCGTGAGGCAGGGTGTGGCAGTTGATGGCACTTGCTTTCAGCACGGAATCCAGAGTCATGCGCTGAACGAGGCTGTTGAAGGTCCCTTGATCGCAGATGAGATGACCAGACCGCACATTGATGAGGACAACGAAGAGGCAGAACAAGAAGCACTGCGACGCCCCGACATGATTGTGAGCTTTGCCTCGTTACAGGCCATTCTGCTGCTGCCTCTTGGGAGTATACTGAAATACTGTGACACAGATTGCCATGGTTTGCCATGGTTTGCCATGCCACTGTGACCTCTTTTGCCAGGGCGGTACCAGATGGACCGCACCAAGTATTTCTGGGCGCTGGTCGAGTGCGACTCCGAGTCCACCGCCGCGTGGCTCTACGACGAGATGGATGGAATCGAGGCGGACGGCCACAGCCTTAATGGAGCATCGCATCATATCGCATATCGCTTCAATGGAATGTGGCTTTGCCGCTTTGCCGCTTCGAGAGCACGCTTGGGTATGCTTTGACTGTGCTTCCTGCGCTTTTGCTGCAGGTATTTGCCCCGCGACCTTGGATTTGCGCTTCGTACCTGACGACTTGGTACCCCCACACGAAGCATCCAGCGTGGCAACTGAAGTTCCGAAGAAGTTCTCGGGCCCAGCCATGTTGCGGTCTGCCACTGGACATACCAAAGTGAAGTGCACCTGGGATGAAGCACCTCCTCAAAGAAAGAAGGATCTCATGAAGAAGAGGTTCTCTGCAGCCGAGCTTGCTGACATGGACCTCCGGGACTACTTGGCCTCTAGCTCAGAATCTGAGGCAGGTGCCAAAGGTGCAGCAGCACAGGAATTGAAGGCACTGGTTGCAAACAGCGAATCCGAAGGTGGTGAGGGTGGTGAGGCAGGTGAGAGCGATTCGGACACTCAGAAGCCGAGCAAAGAGCTAGGAAACATGGAAGCGACCTTCAACCTCAAGACCACCAGGCTAGAGGAAGAGCTGGCAGAGCGCGCCCAGAAACAGGGCGGGCGGGGAGTCCATACCCTGGGATCCGAGCAGCCACAAAGTTCTTGGCAAAAGTACTTGGACAAGCGGAAGGAGAAGAGGCGAGAGAAGAGACAGAAGGCCAAGGAAGAGCGGGCAAAGCTGAAAGAAAGTATAGCACAGGAAACTGGTAAGATCAAGGGTCACAAGAGGCAGGACAGCTCTAAAGAGGAGCCCGCAGGTGACTTGGAGCTGCTCGTAGAACCACCAGAGATGGAGGAGAGAAGTTTCAACCTTCGAGGTCCACAAAGGCAAGCCCATGACCACGGCCTCAAGGACTCGAACGCTTTTCAGATGGATGTCCACGACCGTCGCCTTGAGAAGGTCTTGAGCAGCGCCGACTTCGAGATTGACCCGACAAATCCAGAGTTCCGGAAATCAGACGGGATGTCCGCTCTGCTTCGAGAGAAGCGAAAGCGCAAAAGCGACAGAAGTGCAAAGGCTGGGTCCACAAATTCCGCAACAGGAATGTCTGCTGGCAAAGAGGCGCCGCTCCCCTCTTTGCAGTCCGCAGGGCTCGCGGAAACCACAAGCTCGACAGGCTTACAGATCTTTGCGTCTCAGAAGAGACCCGCCAGGCACGTTAGCAAACAGGAGCCAGCGAAAGCTCCTAAAAAGACCCGGAAGAAAGCAAAATAGCAAAAAGAGTGAATCGCTGCCTCGAGATCTTGCCGCTGAAGCCTCATCTGAAGGAAATGCAGTACACAAAGCAGTCTCATGATTTTCGCAATTCTGTGGTTCAAGTCGCAGCGAATGGGGGGAGATGTCCTGCCAGGCAGCTCTTCGGTGGTCTCTGGGGATTTGCGCACGTGTTTCATACACATCCTATGGTTCCCGGCAGACTCAGCCTAATATTCCATCGCCTGACCGTTCAGGTTCTGTAAACGCACTCTGGAATGTCCGTGCACCTCCCAGAAACCCATTCTTGAAACCTGGAACAGTGCTCAATCCCCCAACGAAGCTCAGGTTTGGTCAAGTCTTGCTAAACACGGGCATGGCAAGCTTTACAGACAAGGGCTCTATATACAGCATTGCAGCAGAATGATCCGCCCTTTCGTGTTCCGCCCAAGCCAGGTGAAGATCGCCTCATGACTTCCACTCCAAGATCAACACGGTCAACGCTGCCTTTCTTACCTGGCTACTCAGCCTGCCCTGCATGTTTTTTGCACGTTTCGGCACTTCTTGTCGCCTGACTCACTGACTGTGCATCGCCAGGCCTACGACTTTAAGTTCGACAGCCGGAAGCCGCAGACCCTCTCATGGGGTCCTGGCGGCTCGACAGATGCATTCCACAGATTGAAGAAAAAACCTCACAAGGCCCTGCGATCCGTGAACCGTGTTGCCCAAGCTCTCTCTCTCTCTCTGTCTCTGACACTGCCACAAAGGCATGGTCCTTAAAGTCACTCACTCATGATTAGACTGCCAGGTTCCCAAGCTGAACTTGGCCATTGTGGAGAGACTCCGAGATCCCTTTCATCGCTATGACATGTCATACAGGCCACGGTGGACATTTGCGTAGACAGTTTGCTCGGGGCCAGACAAGCCATAAAAGACTTGGCCATTGTTGGGTTCCTTCGCGGCATGGCAGGTCGCCAACGCACGATGAGAAGCACTCCATGAGGGAGTCCGCTCGAAACACGTATCGGCCGGCCATCCCACCAGCGCTGTGCTGAGGCTGAATGCTATGCTACGCGACACGCGGTCCAGAGTCGAGACGTGCTGTCTTTCGCTGCCGGTGTTGCTGTGCATTCTCTTTCATCATTCGACTGCCGAGGCCTGGTTGGAGCATGATCGGCAAGTTCTGAAGTTCAGTGCGTACTCTCAGGCGTCGCCTCGCATCGCGAAGTGGCTTTTGATGGCTCAGTGCTGATCACAAGTTTGTTCACACAGTTTCTTTTCTGTCTTCTTTGAGAGGAGCCGGTCTATGAAAGCCCAAAGGAAGCCTTCAGGATACGGCGCTGCACGATCTACTTCTACCTGGAAGATGGGACGATGATGGCCCACGCCTCTGGAATGGATCGAGCGTTGGTAAGGAATGAACATAGAAATAGACGCTGCGTTCTGACTTAAGGTGTCAGAGCCAAAGGTGGAGAACTCCGGCATGGCCCAAGGATGGGCAGCTGTGATGTGTGTAACCTCGTGTGATACAGGGAGCTGCCTCATCCCTCGTCCAGCTGCATGATTTACGTGGCCGCGCGTGGCTGCGCGCGACGTGCAGGAACATTGATAAAGCGCCATCGTATGCCCAAGCCAGACTGCATGGGTGGTGGTCTTTATACGTATGATGACTTGGGGCCTGAGTCTGAGTCGGCTTCCACATGCTTGAGTATGCAGTGTCCTGCTGAATATTGCTGAATGCTGTCAGGGTGGGATGCACCATCAGCATTTATTCCAAGCTCTTCCGCCTTGTTGCGTGTGATCAGTCTTGGCCTGAGCTCTTGCGTTTTCTGATTGGCTGCCCTCTGCGTCGAAGTTTGGACAGGTTCACCAGAGACTTCTATTTGCATGTGCTCGGCGTGGTGCTTGAGGCGGATCAGGAGCCCAGCTGCTTGTTGCAGTCGTTCTGGCCGTTCCACTTCCAGATTCCCAGAAGTACTGGCCACTTGAGGGTTCACACGAGGCGTCCGATGTGTCCCTTTGACTATGTTCCGCTGGCTTCATGCGGTGTGTGTGGACCCAGTGCTCTCTCTTTTTTTGCTTTCCTCACATGGATTTCCCTTGGCACAGCCAACGGCATCAAGACGACAAGTTAGAATCTGTACTTCATCTATGCCTCGAAATTTGTCCGAGAATTTATCCCAGTTTTGTTGAGCAAACTAAACTAAACTGGTCGTCGGCGAGTTCTATTGGCAACAGCCAGTGTCCAGAGAAAGCTGCACGAGAGACCCCGCTGTGGTTTCTCTGTCCATCTCTCCCTCAACTCTCTGACTCTGCTTTTTGCTCGCTCGCTCGCTCGATCGCTCTCTCTCTCTTTCTCTCTCTCTCTCTCTCTCTCTCTCTCTCTCTCTCTCTCTGGATGGATGTCAAAAGTCGCGCAAGACCAACCATAAAAAGGAGTTGACGGAAGGAACGCAGCAGGCAAGGCAGGAAAGCAGAACAGACAGGAAAGAAGGAGGAAGGAAGGAAGGAAGGAAGGAAGGCAGGAAAACACGAGCCAACAGAAAGAATGTCAGCAGTGCAACAACAACCAGAAATAACACAGAAAGGAACAACAGAATGGAACATATTGGAATACAAAAGGCATGAAAACAACTGAGACCGCCGTCAAAAAGAAGCAATAAATATAGAAGCACGCAAAGCTTGAAAGAACATTTGCTTAAAAATCTGTTTGCAGGGCAGCAGCCGCTTCCTACGTCTTATCGACGTTTCGAGGAAGACCTTTCTGCACCTGCATAAGCTGTTGATTCGATTGGCTGTTGAGTTTTTTTTTGATCCCTCCCGCCTCCCTCGCTCGCTCTCTCTCTCTCTCCCTCCCTCTGTCTTTCTTTTCTCTGCGTCGTTTGCCAAAGTGTTTCGGCTTTGGGTTCGTTCGTGGCATCGGGGCCATCTCGGCCTGTGAATCTCCATGGCCACGGCTCTGTCTCCAGGAAGGCCCGAAAGAACACGCATGAGAGCTGATTGCAGCGTGGCCCATCTAAGTACGCCTGCCCATCCTGCAGCCTGAGATTGTCTAGAGTCTAGAAGGCCACTCCAAACCCCAGCCGAGTTTTACCCATGCTTGCCTTTGCCGAATTGAACTGCTACTGCTGCTACATTCAAGGTCCGTGAGTAATGCGGCATTGCCCAAAGAGCTGCTGTGAGCCGAAGTCTTGAGCCTTGCTTCAGGATGCCCCGCTGGATTCCTTCCAAGCTTCCGAAATGGAGGAGATGTTGCTGACATTAGCATGCACCAGCACATACTCCAGCATGCAGCGCCTCATGCAATAATGCTGAGATTAATGAAGATGCAGGAGAATGCGTGGCTGCCTCAGGCTGTTTGCTGCTCCTTTCGCACAGGTGAAGCTGTTCCCTTTCGCAACCTTGCGGACAGTCATCACGCGCAACCTGCTCCAGCAAACCTTCAGAAGGTTAGCCAGTCCAGAGGCAAAAGCGCACTTGACTCAAGGCAAAATCGGTCCACACCCGAACCAAGTCGGCCAAATTGCCAGGTGAGCCAATGCCGCTGCGGTCAAGTCCCCTCCCCCCGAGTTAGGCCAAGCTACAGCAGGAGCCAAGCATAAAAATGCGAAGACTCCGCGACACCACTTCCGCGGGTTTCGATCTCTCACCACGTCGCCAGAGCCAGCACATTAGGCTCCACTTAAGCTGTGTAACTTGCTTGAAGAAATGGCGATGTTCGAACCCTCCAAAGGCTTCTCGTGTTCTGTCTGTGTGTGTGTGTGTGTGTTTTTGTTTTTTGTTCTTTGGGCCACATGAGTCACATGAGTCACATGAGCGCAAATGGGCCAGATGGGCCAAGAAAAGGGGCAAGCAGCACTAGGCCCTCGACGAAAGCGTTGATTTCTGCAAGAAGTGCGAGTCTGGCCGAGAGCAAGGAGGCGCATAGCACATGTATGCACATGTGCTCTCAGCACATGCTCGCTCAATCTCGCTCAATCTCGCTCACGCTGCGTACCTGCGCCTCTGCATGTCTCTGCACTTTCGTTTCTTGTCGCTGCAGTATCACCACCTCTCTGCGGGTGGCAACAGAAAGAATGCCAAGCTGGAGCAGTACCTAGAGAACGACCGGAAGGCATCATTGGAAGCTGTCCGGGGAGAGTTTCTCTTCGGTTGTGCCTCAATCCAAACTAGGTCGCAACAGATACGATGCTCAAACTGCTTCTGCAGAGGTTCTCCGCTTCAACTGCTACTGGAACGATCACACCAAGTATGGCACACGCCAGTGCCCCATAGCCCTAATGCTCGAAAATGCTCGAAGTGGTACGTAGCGATTCCGCAGAGCTTAGCTCAGGCGTGCTTCGGTGTTTCAGAGTAGGGTGAGGTATGGTCATTGTGAGATGTGTCCGCAGCAGGTACTACACCTTGCACTACTACCTTGCGGATGACACAGCTGAGATTTTGGAGAACATGTCCAGGCCTGGAACTACATGGGCAGCTGCTGAAACGGCCTCTTGCACCATGAAATCAGCACTTAAAGATCTTAAAGCCACTTTGGTCTCAGGAACTCTGGCCGTGATCCGTATCCAACCTTCTATCGCCGCTCTCCCTTGCGCAAGACTCCGGCCTGGCCCTTGCAGTGCCTTGCAATGCCTTGCAGCTCCTTATCCTTGCTGCTCTCCGTGCTCTCCCCCAGTCAGCCCCCAGTTCTCCGCCTCATGCGCACGATCTTCCAATTATCCCAAAGCCCTCCCGCCAGAACATCAGCGCCATTCCGGGAATGGAGGTCGAGTCAGCCTGGCCCCGGGTGCTTCCCGTGAACGCTGTAGCAAGGCATGTCATGGAGTGTAGCACGCTGGAATTTCTTAGTTGGTGTTTCGAGGTGGTGTACAAGCCGGAGGACTTGCTGGTTGGTGAGGCAGGCTTCGCTGATTTCACTGCCTCCAACTCTTCGTGGTATTGACTCTTAATGGTCTTCACGTTCTCACCGCCATTCCAGTGTGTGAACGTGCTGGGCCGCAACATATTTCTCTATGACTGCGACTCCTTCACTCGGGACCGGGCACACGGGTTAACACTAAGTGCCGGAATGTACGTTTCCTTCCCCAGCATGTGCCCGCATGTGCCCTACTGTACTTGGCATGCCGAAGGACTTCTATCGAGAGTACATGAATCTGGAGCAAGATTCCATTCCTCTCGAGAATCCGCAGCTGGTGAGCCATTGAGTTGAAGGTTGTCCAGTCACGGCCGCTGTTGATACTTGCCGATTTCAGGTACACACCAAGCTGAGTTTCCCACCTTACATTGGCTTCGGCTCAGAGGAGGCAGGATGATGTTGCAGTTATCTTTCCAGTTGTCTTTTTGCAGTCGCACAATCACGCATGCCCGTGAAGTGAAGAGCGCAAAGACCCTGTGCCAGTGCCAGGATTCGCTTGCCAGCTGTTTAAGATTGAGACCGCGGCCCCCGAAGCGGGCATGTGTCAAACCCAGCTAAGTGCCAGCACTTTTTCGACCTGGGGTCCAGCCGAGTCGAGTCGAAGTCTCACCCGGCACACTTTCCAGATCGTTCCTGACTGTGCTGTGCTTGCCATCTCACAACCAGCTCAGAAAAAACAACGTCCATACCAACGCCATCCAACACCTGAGCCATGTGAGCAAATCCTCTCTTTCAGCAGTCATAGCGCCCCCAAAGTGTCCTCCAGAAGTCGCCCAGCAAACATGCAAATGGCCTGCTCTGAAAAACTGCAATGCCCGATCCCCTGAACTCAGAATCCATGAAACGATTCAGTACTTATTGCTATCAAAGGTAGCAGTAGGAACCTCAGGAACCAGAATAACTGTATGATATTTGTACGAGACGCAAGATGGATGAGTATTGCTGTCCAGCTCTTATCCCGGCCAGGAGCGCAGCAGGTCCCATGCAGTCCCAATGCTGATCCGCGCTTGTCCCCTTTTCCTCCCCCTCCCCCTTTCCCCCCCCGCTTCCTCCCCCTAAAGTTAGAAGTTGGGAAGAGGGGACCTCTCAATGCCATCTTGCACATATCTTGCAAATAGCTTGCCTGAACTTCAGGAGCAGGACAGGTTTCGGATCAGGGGCTGGGAGTTGCCACAGTGTTGCCTACAGTGTTTGCCAGGTGGCTCTTTCCGAGCTGTTCTGATGTCGTTGCGCTTGCCGTTTGCTCAAGGATATCCCACTCCCGGCTAGAACACTACTGTAAATAGCATTCCTAAGCTTTCTGGAAGTCCCGACTCTTACGGCCTGTGGCCTTGCCAGATACAAAGACATGGCGGAAACAGCCTCTAGTCTTTGTTACTGCTGTACAAACTGTACTACATCTGGTTCTTGCCTGCTATGGAGTGAGCTGAGCGAGAGGGCCCGAAGCAGCTGGTTGATCTTTCTGCAGGATGAAGAGCGAGTCCACAGCAGCAACTCCTTCGCAGCACCTGCCACTTTGCGACCTGGGCTTTGGACCATTTGCATGCTTTGTCACTCTGAAGCCATGCAAAGCAGCACACATCAGTACCAATTCCTCAGATTCTCTGGAGATTGAAAATTCAGATGAAGCGAGGGGCAATGGCGGCAATGCCCAACAGCTGCTCATTGTTCAGGATGATCATCAGAAGGGCGCAAACTCACTGGATGCTTCGAACTCCACCAAACACAAGCGACACCTCTACCAACTCTCGGACAACGACTCCCCATCCCTGCAAAGCTTCAGCAGTGGTGGCAGTAGCCCAAGCTCAGCACGACCACGACGACGCCAAGGCCAAGGCGTGCCAGCGCGGCACCTCACAGGAGATACAGGGAAGGGCCTTTTGAAAGACGCCTCCAAGACATCAATACACCACAGTGGCCACAGCGGCCATAGTGCCCACAGTGCCCACAACATCAATCGTGAGCATTCTTCCTGGAAGCACGAAGGTGCCAAGACGCATCCCCCTCATTTGCACGTAACGGGGAACGATGAAGCAGATCAGCAGCTTCTGCTCGATGCCTGGCACTCGTGCCGACTGATGGAGGCAACGCTTCTTGAGCAATGAGCTTATTCTTTTCGGCAGTCGACCTCCCCCGCAGAACCCAACTTGGAACAGGTAGAAAGTTGATGGAAGCGCAACATGTGGAGGTTGTTTCCTGCAAAAGGTTTAACGGCATATCCGTATAACTTCGATGTCTAGACCACTGTTTTGCCTAAACCGCGAATCATGGGCCATGATGCTGGTAGTTGCAAGGCGACCCTTGCTTTCCGAATTCATGATTCCAGAAGAAGCAAGTACACGCCAGGCAAGCCGCTTGGTCCAGAAGTCCCGCTCGTCTAAGCGGCACTTTCATGAGATTCTGGACGAATCTGCATTGGAAGTCATTCACCGGGTGGAGGCCAGCTACATGCAAGAGCCTTGTCTGAGCTAAACTTTGCTTTGGCGGTTGAATGTGGGGAATAGGGGGCGTGGGGGGGGGGGGAGGGGGGGGGCTTACATTGAGTACCTATTTCCGGTGCCCATTTTGTCAAAGTGCGGGAGAGGTACAGAGGTACCATGTATGCGCTTGAGCGACTTTCAAAGCAGGCAAAGTGTCAGTCACCTCGCAAGAGTCAAAATAGGTTACGCCCTGCATCGAAGTCGAAAGCAGAAATGGCGCCAACATGGGTTCCTAGTAGTTTTTGAGGCGGGACCGAAGGGCCCCCGAGATGGGCCCGAAATCGACCGATGGTACTGAGGGGGATGGTCTTGGCGGGATTGGGGGGTGGGTTTCGCATGCAAAGGCTCTGCTGTCTCTCTGAAGATCGTGAGGGATGGCATCGACGGGTCGCGGGCAGGTTGGCTCTTTTGAAACGGGACAACAGAATTGCAGACTCAATCCTTGCTGTTATTCTGGCCCGGTCCTTTTTGATTTCTGATTCGGTCCATGCTGTTTTCGACTTGATTTCTCGACTTGCCACGCAGTCCGTAGCAAAACCGGGGAGAGCTTTCCGAGAAGGAGGGGGGCTGTGTGCGGTTCATGCCGGGTTTCATAGGAGGCACAGTACAGTGGCCCCGTCAGCAGGCACCAATTTCATTCCCCCGACCGTGAGAAGAGTGGTCATCCCCCCCCCCCCCCCCAAACTCACAAGACAAAACGAAAACAGTTCAGGCTACCGTTCCTGTCCCCCTCCCCTTCCACCCACTCCTCCCGCCCGGAAATACAACTTAGGGGGTATGCTTCACCTCAAAGTGACGGCGAGTATCTCGCTAGCTGAAGAAGCTGATCGGCAAAGATCGGCTAGGGCTAGGGGCCGGCATGGTAGACTACGGTAGACTCGTTAAGTCTGCTTTGTTCCTGTAGAGGTTTGGGGACTTTGTGACTAGCTTAGTGGATGCCGATCGTCTTGCTAACCCATGCAGGTAAGGCAGCCCAACGATGCGAGACGACATTTCAAAAGACGAACCACCATAGTCACCGGCTTGTGCGCCGTGCATTGAGAGAGCCTACTATAATAGTTAATATAGCAGCTCTTCTTTTTTGCGAATAAGTCAAGGAACCTATACGAACGCAATTCTTTGAGCATCTTTGAGCTCCCATAGTTTGTCGACACAGGGTTGCAGCCAACTCCCAGATCTCTGAGAAAGCGTAAAAACTCAATGGCTGTCTAAACTATGTTCGTGCCGGGCTTGGGAAAACTAGGAAGCGGGGAGGGGGCAGAAATATCTGGGCTTTGAGACTTATGGTTGCGACTTGTCGGTGAGAAATGTGTGAAGTGATGTCTTGCAAAGTGCACATGTACTTGGGGAGGGGGGTTCTGGGGACGTCTTGCAGAGTCATGGTCCCAAGCTGAATGGGACTTAAATTCGCCTGCCCACTCAGTATGTTTCGCATCGACTGCTGAGTCTTTGGACGAGCTGGTGCAAGAGCCTGGAAGTGGCTGGATGAAGGACGCATCCAGAAGACCTAGAGAGCCCAGCATCAGGTAGCGTGCCTAGGGTAGCCATTCCTCCTCGGTGCTCGTTATGCATGCGGTCAGTGGGGCTCACCGGGGGGGGGGGGGGGGGCGGTAAAACGAAGAGCGCTATCATGTGCAGGATCGCGATGAGAAGCGTGATCTGGACATGGCCTTCAGGTTAACTCACGACACACTGCAAGCTGTGGCGACGACTGTCTGCCCTGGCTTCAGCCTCATCGACACTTTTGATGCCTTGCGCGAATATGTTCAACAAGATGAGTACAACGACGACACGTACGTGGGGCAGTCGCGACCTTGATTGCTACCCATACTGGGGTTGTATTGTAGTGCGGCGTGCCTACCTGGTGCAAGAATCGCATGTTCCCACAAAGGCTGGACAACGAGCTGCTGCAGGATTCATTGCTCCACGTTCGTCGATCTGGACACGGAGATGTTGAAGACAACATCCTCCACTTCAGCTGCATGGATGCCTTGGACGAACCACTTGGTGCGTTGTGGTACCGCCGTGCTAAAAGACTGCCTGTTCATTCACTCGCGAACCAATGTTGTGAAGACACGTTTAGCCCTGTCCCTGGTGATAGGCTTTCCAGCTACACGCCGCCCTTCAAGCGTTCACGGAATGCCAGAACCTTTCGGGGTGTTCCTTTACCCAAGCCTCAGACAGGCGGGGAAGTGCCTGAGGGAGCGCAAGGTCTAGGTGGAGCAAGGCAACAAGCTGCTGTTCAACGCAAATATGCCCATCTGTGCCCACGAGGTGCTGTGCGCTTGGCATTTTGGCGAAGCTCCTTCGCGATTGCTCCAGTGTGGGGCAGCAATGACTCGACGGCTCCCAATGCGAGCCCTTCCGTCAGAGTCACTTACGCGGTTGCCCGACGACCATCATCCGCCGCCTGCATTTTCCCAAGCATAATGCACCGCGAGGCGCGGGTTGCCGTAGGTTGCTGTCGTACTGAGGGTGAGCAGAGATCCAATTGGTGACAGGTCAGTAACAGGCTGGCCAAGTTCAAGGACTTCCTACAAGGGCGCGAACAACGCGGGGATTGTGATGCGTACCAACGTATCGAGAGGCAAACCGCCACATGAGCCACTCTGCATTCGACGATGTGAACAGATGTTGAGCCATGAATCGCCCGGGCAGGCACCTTCTGGAGTGTGCACCCAACGCATCTCGCAATGATGAGGTGTCTTTTCAGGACGCTTCTGGCATCTTCTGGCCTAGTGTGAACTTTTCACGTCTCGTTGCACCAAATGCCAGGAGCTGGCTGCTCTTCTCCCCGAGGATTGGGCAGACTACCATGACGCCGAGCATGTTAACGACTTTCGCTGACACCTGACCAGCAGTCTAAAGTTCACTGCTGGAGCAGCTGTGTATTGTAACTGCATCGCTTCCGTGCGAGGTCAAGCTGCTTTTAAGCAAATGCCTTGTTCCTGCTCGAAGTGCTTTAATGCCATGTTGGCCCGTGCCAAAAAAAAGCTCACGCGTGCAACATCATGTGACGGAATGACGCACAGGCACGTGCAGCGTGGACTTGCAAGATGCAGCAGTCATTCGTGCTTTGCTCTGCAGGCATATTACTCAGAGCGAGACTCATGACATCTTAGCGAGATTCAGAAATTCCGAGACAGATGCGATTTCTCATTTTCAATCTTCGCTCGACCCAAGTCCTGGATCCATGATGGTGTCGTGATTCGACGCCGCGGATGAGGTTTGCCCGTGGCCCGTGGGCTGGCCATCGCAGGTTTCGCGTGAGGGCACGCATCATGTCAGGCTCTTGAAACGGGTTGGCGACTTGCTGGACACTGCCGATGAAAAAGCAACGGAAGCGAACCTTGAGACGCTCACCAGGACCCCCTGACGGCTCGAAATGCATAGAAGCTATGCATGTCGAAAAATTGTTTGGTGGAAGTTGCAGTGAGGCACGTGGGAGACGCCTTCGGCACAAACGAGGCCCCGTGAGAGACCAGCAACATTAATATGGCAAGGGTGCTGCGTACACATGCTTGGTCAGCTATGCCCAATTCCAGGAAACTAGTACTGAACAGATTTTGAGGCCTAGCAGCATATTGTGGCTAGAAATTTTACCATTTGTACCTGAGAAAAGGGGTGCAAGTCCGGCCATTTTGGTTTGAGGCTTCAAGCGGAGCGGCCCGTGATTGGCCTTACATCTTGCAGGGCTAAATATAAGGGCTTTCGGGTTTGGGAACGTTTGGGGCTTAGGAGGTGTAGGGAGTTTAGGCCAGGGTGAGCGGTGGCGGCCTTGACATTGAGTTTGACTGAGCCAAAAACCCCGCGTCCTCAAACTGTGAGCATCGGCGGGGGTG
This sequence comes from Symbiodinium natans, assembly GCA_905221605.1. NCBI lineage: Eukaryota > Dinophyceae > Suessiales > Symbiodiniaceae > Symbiodinium > Symbiodinium natans. The sequence goes on from CAJNDS010000127.1 coordinate 146,873, forward strand.
GCCCTACAAAGCGGCCTTAAAGATTTAGCCCATGCTGATGCAGCTGATGCTCGCCGCAGCAGCTTCGGATGATGCTTACCCCGAAGCTGCTACAGCGTATAGGGACCTCCTTGGGCGAGCAGAATCTGCCGGGGCACCGGCGACATGCGTGAAACGCGCGAGATGCTTTTAATGCTTTTGTCCTTTTGGGCATTTCCCGCGAGCCCCGGGCCCAAGTCGCTGATGCTCATCCTGCTTGGGCTGCCGATACCCCCCCCAAAATGAGTCATGGCGCGAGAGTTCTTTACAAAAGTTGAAAAAAGTTCGATGTTGTTCGCGTGGGGTCGTTCCAGACTTCAGTGGTGGTGTCTGGACTTGGCCCCGTGGCTATATAAGTGGCATCTTCTAGAGCTACTAATGCTTTGCAGTTCAGCATGTCGGGCCTGGCGGCAAGTGCTGGCCCTGCCCTGACCCAACCCCTGGCATCATGAGCATCACCTTCGTACCCTTGAAGCCCTGGCCTTAGCCCTTCAGGGGCTGTGAGGTTGCAACTTAGGGCAGATCGGGCACGGTACCGGTAGCCTCTGCTCTTGAATGGTTGATTCGAATCGGCAGGCTGGAGGAATCAAGCTGGACTTGGGCATCGTGGAGGCTCCCCATGCTGAGCATGCAGAAGAATAAGGAGTCAGAGGTAGAATGGGAGAGCCGTTGAGCAGAAGAAGAAGAGTGGTTGACAAGACTACGTAGGACTGCTTGCTGCCAAGTTGGCGCATGCTGTGCCTTGACATCCCAGTTTGCAAGTAGCTTCTGCAAGGGCTTAGCCGACCTGAAGCACCAGATCGGCACCGACTTCAAGGAGAAGGCCGAGCTGTGCGGTCGAAAGCTGTGCTAAAGCTGTGTGAAGCGAAATTGGTGAAGCCAGGGCCTTGGTGTTCTGCATGAAGGCCGAGCGTTGATGTCAGTGATTTTGCAGCAGGCCGCTCTGTTTTCTTGGAACCGTTGCTCTTGTAGGTGGTGCCGACGACACTCAAGCGAGGCAGTGGAAAGTGTGGAAACTCAAACGCAGTTTCAAGCACTCGCCGGGTGCCGCTTGACGCAGGCTGGCCCTGTTGAAGGAGCGTGTGGAAGAACTGCACGCGAAGGAGGTGCGGCTGCCAATGCTCAAAGGTGGTGTTCTATGTCTGGGTTATGCCCCCGGAGGCCGAGAGAGCAGAGCAGAGCAGCCGGCTGCAGGCAAACTTGCTGGAGGTGCCGGACTGGGAGTGAAGTTGTTTCGCTTTGACCAGTTCAGACTTTCCACAATGCTGAACCAGAAAAACGAACAAGTAGCTGGCAGCCTCATGGTTGTTGTCGCTTTTCTGGAGAGCGGGGAAGATTCAAAAGCTTGTTTGAGTGGAGTGGCGGGATGTGGTGGGTTCTCAGTTCGTTACGCGTTGTCATAAACGTGTTGCCATGTGTCCGCTTGTCGGTGCGGTGGGCATGGTGTGAGTGAGCTGTCACATAGCCCAAATTGACAGATGCACTATTTCGGTGCCAGGTTGAGTCTGCCATCAAGGAGCAGAAGCTCGAAGTCCAGGCTGGGTGGTCGTTTAAACACGATGCCGAATAGGATAGAATAGGGAGCCAGGAATGGGCAGAAGACGAAAGAGGGGGGTTCAAGGAAAGCAAGAATGCGTAAACATGAAAGCAAATACGAGGTCCATTGAGCGGGGTAGGGGGGGAGGGACAGCCGCGAGGGTAGAGTGGATGGGGCGGGAGAGGAGAAATAGGGAAAAGAGAGGTAGGGAAGGGGGGGGGGGGAGTAGGCAAACTTGAACTTGCCTAACATGCTGTCGAGGTAAAGCAAGGAGACGTACAAGGAAGCAATGCGAGGCGATGGGGCGGTACCGAAGGGGCGGGGAGGGGGGGAGGGGGGGGGAGGCGGGGGAGGGGGAAAGAAAGGAAGCGGGGGGGTAAACTGCCGTATTTGGTGCATTGTCGGCCCCAAATGCCCACTGGTCCGGTCGGTGCCTGTGGCCCGAGTCCTCGGCGGCGAGATGCGGCGAGTGTTGTCCAAGTGACGGGGAAGCGTGGCGAAGGAACCCTCGTGGTTCCTTGCTTGCCAAGTGGGGGTTGAACAAGTTGCACAATGATGATGTTGCCGGGATTACTTGTCGGGAGAGTGGGATAGCATGGCGCACAGCCCTGGGGACAGCAATGTAACCAGGTGACTGCGACCGCGACGCAACAGCCTGTGCAGTCTTCTCGACTGGAGGCTTGCACCACCAGACAGATGGAATTGGAAAAGGGGTTCCAACCGCTTTAGGACCTACGGCGTGAATTTCGCGAACGTGAGGCGCGGTGCAATTGCGGTGCAGTTTGCTAGAACAAGGCTTCGCACTGCTACCCGTAGCCTTGTGCGTTCTGGTGCCCACCAGCGCTAGAAGATAGTAGAAGTCCCGAAAATCGTGCGCATCAAGAGTGATGCTCCAAATCATTGCAGATAATGTGTGGATTTCGTAAGAGACCTTATTTCGTAAGAGACCCCCAGCGAGGCTCAGTCGTTGCAACGCACGGCTCTTCTTGCGGCTGCTAGTACGCAGGCGCAAAATGAGCAAAAAACCCAGTTCAGGTTTCTCCCACCATCTCGCGTGCCAAGCGAGGCTGCGGCAACCAATGAGCACCTATCACAGCAACTGCAGTTCTGGCAGGGGAAGGCCCGACGTACTAGGGAGACTAATAGAGGTACAACAAAGCATTGAACACCAGATCCAAATGCACTGCAAGAAATCCGAGTGCCATGGCCATAGTCAATGTTCAGGCTGAGAAGATGTTGGCTGCTCTCGGACTGGAGGCCGTGCCCAAGGAGCTGCCGTGAAGCGAAAACCATGGTTACCTGGTGTGGGTCGTTGTTGTTGCTGTTGATGCTGTTGAGGACGTGGCGCATGCGATTGAGCATTTGGAGTCAGACCAAGAACATACGGAGGAATCAGAGGACAAGGTGCGCCCTCAGCGCCCTCCATGCCCCATCTTCGGTACCCTGACATCTGATTCCCCCCAAGGCAAAGGATGTCTTCACATCCAATGGAAGTGTTCAAAAGGCAGCGGGGCGGGGCTGAGCATGGCATCAGTCCACGACGTCAGATTCACGTGTCCAGATGTCGGTGTGCTGAAGCAGGAGCAAGCTGATGAACAACGTGCGGTTCAGGCAAAGAACTTTTACTGGCTAAGCTATCTGGGCTACTGTACTGCTGCTGAGATGCAAAGCAACTCTGTGAGTGTGCTCGAATGTCGTCGTGAGTACTTTTTCGAGAGCCCCATGTCATGCAGGACTTGGAAGGGATGCTTGCTGAGTTGATGCGGAGATCAGAAGAGATCATGGGCCGCGTTGAGCAACAACGACACCAAGAGCGAGCTCCACTGGCATGTGATTTGCATGATGGGAGTGGCGAGAATACTGGCTATTCATGACTGCTGCCCGCCAAGCTATCGGGCATGTTGTGTTGTTGGCAGGACTTAATTTCACAGCTCAGCCACGCGCAGGAGCTATTGCCATGAAAAGCCAGTATTAGCTGCACTCCCACGGTATGTTTTGGATTGTTTTACAAGGAGATGGCTGCCAGCGAAGCCAAAGCAGCTGCAGACTGCCAAGAGGCATTACAGCGGGCAAAGGCTCGGAACAGCTTGGACTCTTGGGAGTCACTTCGTGCCCAGCCTGCAGGCGGTGGAGGCCCATCCTAGGGCAGCAGCCTTACTGGGCATGAGGCTACGCGAGAGCGGTGCTTATCCATTTGAACCAGCAGGTGTGCGCAGAATGGCACAGAAGGCGTCGCAAATCTCCCAAACGTTCACAAGGTCAAGCAACTCTTCAGGGCAAAAAAGATCGGGTTGATACTGATTCAGCTTATGCCAGGTTAGACACTGCAATTTGACATAAACTGCCTACCGGTCAGCTGGCCTTGGTCATTCTCGTTGTATCAACCTGCTCATGATTTCGGCGTGATTCTGAGGCGAGTGCACAGGCATCCGCTGCCAGGATGAACGAAGTCACGCAGTTGAGAGCCGAGGCGGCCTCGGAGAGACGCCGTGAGTTCTGCGGTCAGCTTTTGACAAAGTCCTCGAAAGTTCCTCGAACTCCTCGAACGCAAGCAGGTGGAGTCCCTTCGCGTGCGCTTGGAGTCCAGCAGGAAGGAGTGCTCGAAGCTGGAGGCAAGAGCAACATTTGACACACCTGGGACAAATGCGCTCTTCGTTCTGCTTGACTGGGAAGAAGTTTCAACCTAAGTCCTTCCAATTCATTCTAAGCAAAGCGTAGAACTCATGTCGCCCGTGCTGTACTCGCGGAGGTGTTTTCTCTCCTGTTTTCCATGCTCTTGTTCCAATGCACTCCGGCGGTCAAAAAAGCACTTCTTTCAAGAGCGCTCGGGACACGAGCATGTTTAAGTGGACGTCTTCGAAGATATTTTTTAAAGACAGATCAGAGCTGGCTTGTTTTGGAATATGCTACCCACAACCTGATTTTCTGAAGCAAAGAGCGATCAACAACCCCCCCCCCCCAAAAAAAATTGAGAACTTTTGTACCAGAGGTTGTCAAGGATTGGAGACGTTAAGGTTTGTTACAGGGATGTTTCCCTGGCACAAGGCGCGCTGCCTCCTAAGGATCAAGTGCTGCAAAAATGTACGTTGTCGTATGGGCAGTTCATATTCAGAAGATCCATCACATATCCACACAACTCGAGAATCCTTGGCAAACCTCGTTTTGGGATTGGCGAGTCTGGAGAGATCGTTTTGCCCCTAAACCTCCTCGATAGAACCGCATCATGTCTTGTGAGTATTGGCGGGAAGTCGTTCGCAGAAGGGAGACGAGTCCTTGTTCATATGAAATGCAAATACAAGGTCGAGTAACTATACACATCATATTGAAATCGAAAAACTACATATAATATATATATATATATATATATATAGGTATATGAGAATGCATGTATGCTTGTGTTATGATTTCATTAGGGTCTGCTTGCATGCGGGACTACACGAGACTACCTACACAAACAAAAGAAGAAGTGCAAACGGGAATATTGTGAGCAGATAGCGGGAGCTTTCACCTCAGGATCTCCGGGGGCAAGAAGTCATAGACTCCTCTCTCCAAAAGTTGTATTTGCTTTTGATTTACTGCCCCCAACCCTCCCCCCCAACCTAGAGCAAAAAGCACTGACGCATGTGTACACATCACCATATGAACTTCGAAGTCACGGGCCCGTAGTGCGTTGTTTTCTAACAGAAGCCACAGGCACAGCTCGGCAAGCACCGCGCAGCAGCGGCAGCAGACCTGGAGCGGGCGGTGAGCGCCGGGTCCTGTCAAGTTGGGGTATGGCGGCTTGAGAATCTTTGCAGGTACCATCATCGGCCATGTCTTGCTGGACTTGGCTGGACGTTCCGCTCATGAGGCGCCTACACGCACCGATCAAGCACGCCTGAATTTCTACAAGAAGCGGAACGACGTTAGAGGCTGGTAATGCTCCTGGTGAAGTCGACCTGCTTGCGAAGATCCTTCGCTTTGCACTTGTTTGCCACGTGCGCCACCTGACACAAAGCTTTTGATTTCTGGGAACAATTGCAAGTCCGTGGATGAAGGCAAACTGCACTTTTCTGATAAATTCTCCTTCCTGGACAGCTTGCAGAGCTTATGGGCTTTCAACTGATCAAATCACTTTGTTGCATTGGGCTGCGCGCTTTAGCTCAGAAAAAGATGCCACAACAGACTCGAAAGCCGTCGTGTGCTGCTTTCCAACGGCCCAAAGATCGAGAGGGGTGCGAATGCGCGCTCAGAATGGCCAAGCTTGGTGCTCAGCGCCATGAAACTGTGAAAGAATAGTCAGAGTGCCAGCCTCAGACTCAAGTGGTCTCCAAAGAATTGCGTGCGCAGCTAAGGGAAGGAACGCTTGCGGTTCGCAGCGGCAATGCTTCCAGGAGGTTCAAGGCAACATGCAATCCGTTCATGCTGCGATTCGGTAGCTATTCGCTTGTAGGCATCTCTGGCCGGAAGCCGCAACACAGATTTCCTGAAGCTGGTGGAAAGGACCGAGGTGCAACAGTTTTTCATTTTTGCGGATCTGTGGGTTTAGCCAAAAAATCGATGCGGACACTTGCAAGGGCGCTTTCCAGTCTGGCGACGACACAGCTGTGGAGGACATGGGTTGAACGCAGTGGCACACTCTTATTACTCTGATGGTCACATGGCATACAGTCACAGAGAATCTCGGGGTTAAATCATACAGGGAGTTTAGGTTAATGCAAGGCGCCGGACGAGGTATGTGCTGTAGAAGGGTTTGCAGCTGCGTGCATTGCCCGTACTTTGCCCGTTGCACAGACCTAAATCCTGGGCCAGTTCCCGCTGGAAATCATCAATCCAGGGCATGGACGGCAAAGACTGGCGTTCCGGAGGCAGATAACACACGCGTTTGCAGCAGTGCTGGGGAACGCAAGCCGTGCAACTCTAAACCCCGAAGTCTGAACCATCAACCCGAAGGCTGACATCCCTAAACCTCAAAACGCAAACCGCAACCGAAGAAACCCAAAGCCAATGAAACCTAAACCTGAGAGCCGCTTCCGAAACGCAAGAAATCAGCACTTAAACACTCATCGTACAAGCCTCGGCCATGAACCCTAAACACCCGTAAACCCCCAAACCCGAGAAACCCTTGGCACCCTTGTGAGAAGCAAGAACCTAACGATCCAAACCCTTGATACCCTAAGACCGGAGCAATGGTCCCCAGGCTGCGGCAGGTTCTGGAAGGGGATGGGAGGGGCACATCGCCTGGGACCTCTAAAGTGTCCGCATTGAGCGAGGGAAAGAGCCTTTTCCTCAGTCCAAATAAACCATTTCCCCCCCCCCTCTGCATGTAAAACAAAAAAGCACACCGAGCAGAATGCGGACTGAAACACCGACTAAGAGCACCAAGGTTTTGTTTGTGTCATGGGCAGATTTGGGCCTGTCCATTTGATTTGCCATCTCAGTTTTGGTTGGCGCGCAGCTGGTCAAGGAAGTTCGGTTGTTCTGTTGCTTAACTTCAGAAACTAGGAGTCAGGAAATTGGTGATGGCTCGGGGTGACATTGCAATGCTCCCTAGCATGGATCTGAAAACGAAGTGGTTCCTGGCTGCCGCCCAGATGTTTTCAATCGCTCGCCTCGCACAAGGGTCGCTCAGCAAACGTCACTCAGCAAATGCCTCCGCAATCGCTTCGCAAGCTCGGTGAAAAGTCTATCGAAGCCATGCGCCCTGAGGGCTAAAGCTGGCCAAGTGATTCCGGAATGAGTTGGCTAAGCTGGTTGTTTTAAGAAGCTTCCTAAATGGTTTGAGCACTGTCTGTGCCATCGCCCCTGCACAGGAGGCCTAACCCGCTTGCTGTCCTTGCGTCATACAGTCTTACTTTTCAGGAAGTTCGGCGAATCCTGGCAGATGTCCGGGCTCAGTACGATCAAGTCCATCTCGAAGCTGAGCGCAGGGAGGCCAGGATGTTTTCTCACATCCAAGGAAACGGCACCACGGCATGGGCCAGATGTGGACCTCACAGGCTGAAATCTCCAAGCTTCGAGAGCAGATTCGTGTGGCAGATCGAAGTCACGGTTCCGCCGACGAGTCCTCCAAGAAGGAGGAAAGGGAGCAACCATCAGAGCAACCCAACGAACTGCACCACTTGGAGTTTCCGGCAGTTTGCGGTGTTTGAGGACTCTTGGCACGCCGTCGAGAAGCAGCTTATCGACACCTTGAGAGCACAGCCCTTAGGCCCTCAGGCCACAGTGATTACAATGTGTGAAGCAGGCTACTGTAAGTCTTGGCAGTCCGTACTAGACACGACCTGTGCTTGGCAATGTTTGCCTAGGCGCTTCTTGAGGCCAAGACATCCAAGAAGGTCTACAATCACATGTGCGAGAGGAGCGCATGGCGCTTGCGAACCCCTGACATTGCACCAGAGTGACACCCTCGAAGTGGAAGTGTCGGAAAGGATCACGAAGGAGCAGTCGCTGCTGAAAGAAAAGCTTCTCCTAATGGAGGCAGAAGAAAGGTTTTTTGCCGAAGTTCTTACAGCGCATCTTTCCTCTGATCAGGCCCATTTAGAGAGAAAGACTGCCGAGTCCCAGAGAAAGGCTCGACGCAGGGTCACAGGGTCAGAGTGCCGCACTGTCCGAAATTCCGAAACCCATCAGGTCGCAGTCCAGGAGCGTCTGGTCAGGAAAGGGGCCCAGTGCTCGCAGGACTGCACACGTTGCCTCAACAGCTTGTGTTGTTCGAGGGAGATGTTTGCATATGTTTGCATCTCCCATTTCGAGGACTTGGATATTCTGGAGCAGGATGTCGAGCACGAGCGGGTGGTACGTTCCCTACAGCTCCTGCCTTCTGCATTCAAGATACCTGAGTTCCACTCCACGAATCTCCAAAAGGTGCGCGACGAAGCATTGGCAAAGATGAATTCTTGCTTGCAGGCCTTGGCGATAGTTTCGGCCTTGCGTGATGTGGAAAGCAGTGACCGCAATGCCGAAGAGATGCAGGCGAAGATTGAAGCAAAGGAACGCCGAGCAAAGTTCGAGTTCTGGCGCCATGAGGTTGGCATTGAACGTTCCTTCGCGGTGGTGAGCAGCTGCAACGCAACTACACAATTGTGCAGGTCGCATTAGATGCCGCGAACGAGGCGTTTAACGCCTCTGCCGGTCGTCTCCGCAAACTTTACGCAGCAAAACTGGCAATGTTGAATGCTGGGCTTCCCGACGCAGACAGTGGCAATGAACCACGCACCACAGCTGTGCAGATGTCTGCCAGGTGGAGAAACTTGCAGGCAATTGCTTACAAAAGGTAACATTCGAGCAGGCAGCTGGGCTAGTATTAGCTTATAGTAGCTTGCATGGGCAGATCTCTCATGCGTGGATGTAGTGCCACTGCCAAGGTGGAGCGGTCACAGAACACCGAGGACGGATTTCAGAAGATCCGCGAGGCAGAGCGTAGAAATCAGAGAATGGTAGCATGCAGCTTGGCCGGAGAGAAGTTCTAGAAATAAAGAAGTAGTTGACATCAGACTTAGATTTCTACACCATCTTGGGCTTGCTGCTAGCCCTTCTTTGATGCTTCACCCGGCGCCCTCTAGCCCCTAACGCGGAACCCGAAGAAGCCTCCAGGTTCTTAGAAAAGGGAAGGTCTGACCTGTCTGCAACTTCTCTCGGAGATTTGGCTGTGTGGCGAGGTGACAGGCCTGGCCGATGTCATGGACATCGTCCATAAGCGCCTTGGTCCCCACTAGCTCCAGAGCTGATGTGACTTCCTAAACGGAGTTCACAGAAGTTCAGAGGTTCCTCAACAGGGACGTGGAACACGAACAGCTGAAGAGCTCAGTGAAAGAGGCGGAGGCGCGGATCAGATCACACGCGGTGTTCATCCTTTGGCCCTTAAGCTCAGATGCGCAAGGTACGATTGGACAATCTCCGAGAGCAATTTGAGCGCTTCAAGCGTGACACCGATGGTACGGGGCTTGCATGTATCTACTCATCGGCGTACATTGCTTTTCATGTCGCTTCCAGCGGCTTGCAGCGCGTTCTGTCATGAGGTGCCACGTTTGACCCAGATACCTCCAGCAAGTCGCGTGCCATTTACCTGGAGGCTTGGCAAGTTGCTGACAGCAGCCTTTTGCGAATCGTTTCCCGTGCAAGTGGCAGCGTTTGTACTCAAAGGTGGAGGAGCATGAAGCCAAACTGAACTTGTTCCAGAAGGAGAGAGGGGTAGAGAGAGAGAGAGAGTGAGAGAGAACTTGCTCATGCTTTGCTGGAGCTTTTCATGGGCTCCCTGCACAGGAGCATGAGCAAAGCCGGGAGAAGCTTCAGCAGAGCACCTTACAGGCTGTGTGCGAGTGAGTAGACCCGACTCTACGTGACATGCGCTCCACACACACCGAGACACACACACACACACTGTTTTGAATTGTTTGTTCCCGAAAGCATCGCGAAGGGTTCTTCCGTGCGGAGCCCTCTGACCCAACAACATAGAGCGAAGTACATAGAGTGAAGTGCATAGCGTGAAGAGCATGGAGTGAAGTGCATAGAATGAAGCGCATAGAGTGAAGTGCATAGAGTGAAGTGCATAGAGTGAAATGCATAGAGTGAAGTGCATAGAGTCAAGTGCATAGAGTGAAGTGCATAGAGTCAAGTGCATAGAGTGAAGTGCATAGAGTCAAGTGCATAGAGTCAAGTGCATAGAGTGAAGTGCATAGAGTGAAGTGCATAGAGTGAAGTGCATAGAGTGAAGTGCATAGAGTGAATTGCATAGAGTGAATTGCATAGTGTGAATTGCATAGAGTGAATTGCATAGAGTGAAGTAGAAGTTAATAGAAATTACGAGATTTACGTAGAATTTAGTAGACCTGCGTACCCAGTCCTAGATTTCTAAATTAAAATTACTCTTTCTAAGGCGGCAGGGTTGACATCGCCAATCGGGATTGCAACCCTCTGCGGGTTTCGGCATGGTCGCGGTGCTAAAACCGTCGTTTTTTTACGTTTCTTGATTTGCGCGGACAACCCTCTGCGGGTTTCGGCGTGGTCGCGGTGCTAAAACCGTCGTTTTTTTACGTTTCTTGATTTGCGCGGACAACCCTCTGCGGGTTTCGGCGTGGTCGCGGTGCTAAAACCGTCGTTTTTTTACGTTTCTTTAGGTCCGCGGACAACCCTCTGCGGGTAATCGCCGGGTCGCGGTGCTAAAACCGTCGTTTTTGGTACTTTTTTCCGTGGCCGCAGACAACCCTCTGCAGGTTTCGGCGTTGGCGCGGTGCCAAAACCGTCCTGTTTTTGCGTTTTGTGACATACAAACGTAACCCCTCTGCGGGTTTCGGCGTTGGCGCGGTGCCAAAACCGTCGTGTTTTTGCGTTTCTTGACATGCAAACGTAACCCCTCTGTGGGTTTTCGCGTGCTCGCGGTGCGAAAACCGTAGTGTTTTTGCGTTTTTTTGTCGACTTATGTAGTACAGACGTGTAGTACGCCGGGGACTTCCGTGGCTGGAAAATCGACTTTTGTAGTACAAACGTAGTACGCCGCGGACACGCGGAGCTTCCGTGGCTGGAAAGTCGACTTTTTGTAGTACAAACGTAGTACGCCGCGGACACGCTCAGCTTCCGTGGCTGGAAAGTCGACTTTTGTAGCACAGACGTATAGTACGCCGGGGACACCCGGAGCTTACGCCGCGGACACGCGGAGCTTCCGTGGCTGGAAAGTCGACTTTTTGTAGTACAAACGCGGAGCTTCCGTGGCTGGAAAGTCGACTTTATGTAGTACAGACGTGTAGTACGCCGGGGACACCCGGAGCTTCCATGGCTGGAAAGTCGACTTTTGTAGTACAAACGTAGTACGCCGCGGACACGCGGAGCTTCCGTGGCTGGAAAGTCGACTTTTTCTAGCACAGACGTAATACGCCGCGGACGCCCTGGGCGTCTGAAAACACCGCATCGCAAATACCACGGTCCCCGAATTCGCTGTTTCCAAAACCATCGCAAATACCATGGTCCCCGAATTCGCTGGTTCCAAACGCATGGCAAATACCATGGTCCCCGAATTCGCTGCTTCCAAAAGCATCGCAAATACCATGGTCCCCGAATTCGCTGTTTCCAAAACCATCGCAAGGAGCTTCCATGGCTGGTTCCAAAAGCATCGCAAATACCATGGTCCCCGAATTCGCTGGTTCCAAAAGCATCGCAAATACCATGGTCCCCGAATTCGCTGTTTCCAAAACCATCGCAAGGAGCTTCCGTGGTTGGTTCCAAAACCATCGCAAATACCATGGTCCCCGAATTCGCTGTTTCCAAAACCATCGCAAGGAGCTTCCGTGGCTGGTTCCAAAACCATCGCAAATACCATGGTCCCCGAATTCGCTGTTTCCAAAAGCATCGCAAATACCATGGTCCCCGAATTCGCTGTTTCCAAAACCATCGCAAGGAGCTTCCGTGGTTGGTTCCAAAACCATCGCAAATACCATGGTCCCCGAATTCGCTGTTTCCAAAACCATCGCAAGGAGCTTCCGTGGCTGGTTCCAAAACCATCTCAAAATACCATGGTCCCCGAATTCGCTGGTTCCAAAAGCATCGCAAATACCATGGTCCCCGAATTCGCTGTTTCCAAAACCATCGCAAGGAGCTTCCGTGGCTGGTTCCAAAACCATCGCAAAATACCATGGTCCCCGAATTCGCTGGTTCCAAAAGCATCGCAAATACCATGGTCCCCGAACTCGCTGCTTCCAAAAGCATCGCAAATGCCATGGTCCCCGAATTCGCTGTTTCCAAAAGCATCGCAAATACCATGGTCCCCGAATTCGCTGTTTCCAAAACCATGGCAAATACCATGGTCCCCGAATTCGCTGGTTCCAAAACCATCGCAAATACCATGGTTAATAATGAGTTCGCAAAATCACATGGTGCTCCAATGCCGGGCGTGCGAAAACATCGCAAATTTCATGGTTGTTTAATTCCCGGCGTGCGAAACTCACTTCGGTCAGATTTCACTGTGCTTCTCTGCTCTTTGAAGCTCCAAGGTCTTCTTGCCAACCTCGCTCTTCTGTCCTTTTTTCTTTGAAAGGCGCTCTGGAGTGTGAGCTTGGACTTCAGAGCGACTGCCGATGATGCTCATGGCTGACGGCTCTCGCGTTAGATGTTTTTGTCTTTTTGTTCATAGCATCGCGTTGACAGGACGTGCGCAGCCGAGTCGGGTGCATGCAAGTGAAGTTCATACAGTTCAAGTCCGTTTACTTCAGATCTATTGAATGCCAATGAAGTGTATAGAGTTGACCACAAGTGCATGGCATTCAACTCAACACACTTGAATGCCATGCAGTTCGAGTGCATACACGTCCAGTATACAAGTGCAGTATACAAGTGAGTATGCAACCATATAAGTGCATACACTTAAGTGCATACACTTGTCCAAGTGCATACAGTTCGAGCGGACAGAGTCAAGTGCATAGACTCAACGCACCGCAAATCGATGCTTTCGGGCCAATCGTCTTCTAGTTTGTTTTTATAATCGCTCAGTTTCTTGCAGGTGGAGCACATGAAGCGCTGGGCCAATCGCATGGGCAGGTCTTTGTCAATGTTCGAGGCACGGAGAGTCAGGTTTCAACTTACGAATCGCAACGTCCCCTGCAACCTCTCCTGCCATCGTCTGTCTTTGTGCGAGGACTGCGTGCGAGTTGAAAAGGCATCTGATCTTCCAGCCAATACCTGAGCTTGCGCGCAAGCGGGAAGGCTCCTGCCAGGACATCTTGACATCTGGGGCCGGTTGGCTGGCAGTGTATTCTGTAGGAAGTGTCCTCACATGTCCTCATTGCTGCCAGTGCCACTTTTGTAAGTGCTGATGTTGCCGGCCTCAGGTGTTTTACCAGCAGATGCAGCGTGCAGTTGATAAGTTCATCCAGAACATCGCTCAGCTCATTTCTTCTGGCAAGGCGATTTCCTTTGGTTTGTGATGCGACAGCGGCCCATTGTGTTCCAGCTTCCTGTTGCTAAAGCCCCTGTGGGTCATCAGGTGCAGAGGAAGAACATGTCTCAAGTCGCCAGCAAAGAGTATCACGAGGACTGGTGTTTTGGCGACTTCTGCTGCGGTTACAAATTCAAAGGGATGCTCGTCACAGGCGCGCCGGCTCCTGGCGGACAAGGACTTTTTGAAAGTTTGCGCCCAAGTTGATCCAAGTGGTTCCGACACGTGTCACTTCGACAAAGCCACCTCGACGAAAATTGGACCGAAGATGAGCAAAGCTACTTACACCAAAGCCACACTCCAGACATGTTCGGTGCTGGTATGCAGGTCAATTGCCGTGTGCCGGCTTCTCTGGATGCTGGCCGACCACCATCTCGCCAGGACTGTACACTCACCGAAAATGCGCGTGCCCATCCCTCGCCCGTCACGTGGCCTTGAAGGCATCCATTCACTGCGTAAATGTTGCAGGGCCCCAGTGCTGCTCCGGAAGAAGATGCAGACGATGTTCAGAAGCAGGATAGAGAGAGGCTGGAAGAAAAAGGATGATGAATTCATCTGCCGAGTGCGAGCAATCTGAATGCTGCCAGGTGCAAGAAAGAGTCGGCGGACCGCGTGTCAGACGCCACACGAAAAGCTGAAATGCAAAAGAAGAAAGGCGGAGTCAAATGAACACGTCAGTGCAAGCTGCAGATTTCCGGATCGAACTTTACCACGTTACCGTCCAGACTTCGCCGGACTTCCAATCTTCTGTTCCTCGTAAGAGGCAAGTTTCACCATGGCTACACGGTTGCTGAAGCAGGCGATTGAGCGTGGCCCAAAAAAGTGCTCTTGAGATGCTGCGCGACTGACAAGCTGTTCGGATGCCCGCAGGTACTCCTGGCTCTTCTTTTTGGTCTTCTGGCTGGAGAAGCACCCATAAGAGCACAGCAGTCGGTTCGAACGAAAGGCTACCACCGGGCCTATGGCGAGACATCGCCACGATGCTCCCTTCAACTGCCTGGCCGATCCAGCAGTTTCAGAATGGCCCTGTCTCCTTCACGGCGACGTTCTGACGAGAGTCTCTTCTGCACGGTGCAGGCAAAGCATTGTGGAGTTCTGCACTGCGACCAGGAGACCTTCCCCAGCGCCGCGTAAGGCATCCCGTTCTGCAGGGTTTTGGACTTCAGCTTCTGAGCCACTCCAGCATACTGGCGATATCTTCGCCGCATAAACAGTAGGAAGCGATGCCTGCCAGCAGAGTAGGCCGAAAGACTCACTGGACATTCTCGAAGTGCGCCCTGTGAAATTGGACTCAGCTTGCAAGGCTTGCAGTGCAACACCTTGTAACAGAGTATCGGAGAGTATCGGCTTTGTTTTGAGTTTGTCTTGAACCAGAAGCTGGCCAGCTGAAGGGCCGGCCATGGAAATGGAGGTAGAACTTGACAAAGAACAGCCAGAGCTAAAGCCCACAGAGGCCGGAAAGGAGAGATTGCAGACAAATTCTGAACCATAGGCAAGGAGGCAACTCTGTGGAAATTTAGTCGAAGTCCGAAACTCGCCCTGAGAAATTCACGCAAACACAAAGCACATAATATGAACAAAGGCACAAAAATGCATAAGCCAAACAAATGACGCAAGTGATCGGCATTCGCCCAGTGTACTTGGCAATTCGACCTGTCAGCTTTGCAAGCTCAAATGCCAACATGATGTGCCGTTTCACAAGTTACACCTGTTCTCTACTCTTGTAGTTCTTGCGGCGCCGCTCGGACTACAGAATGTATGGTGGCGAGCGAATGTGTTCTGAGATTATGTTTAAGTGCTGCTTTTGGGAAAGAAGTCCTAAGTTGTGAGTCCATCCAAGGTTTGAACAGCGCAGATCCCAAACATGGAAGTACAGTCACGGCCACCTCCTCCGACTTCGCCACCACCCCCACCAGAGGCACAAAAGTTGGTGCACATTGGCATCGCATGATTCACTAATGTATTCACAAATGCACAGAAGCCCTGGGGGTATTTGGCCGCCAAGAGGCATATAAGCCTCGGGAAGCTGCCTTCTATGGGCGGTTGAAGGAGGCTCCCGGGAATCTCTTTGCTTGTCGCTCTTTTTTCGTAGCATGTAGATGCATGTAAACGCATGTAGTTCTCTAGCTGGTGCGAGCTGAATATCTGGATGCAATCCGTTTGTAGGCAACGATGGACCTGGGAGCGGCACACATCGACTCCCTGCGTTGCTTGGCATCCCTTTCTGTGACACTATGTGACCTTGTGTGGACACCTGGCGTGGTGCGAGAATGTCTTGGAAACTGAGCAAGGTGCCATCTTCACTTCACGGGTCGTACAAACTCGGGCCCGCCTTCACGGCTTCACAGCAAACACGTGGCGGTCTTAGACTCGACAACTTGCATACCTTGCTATACCTTGGTGCATTCCGTCACATGGGGTGCTCTGGCGAGCTGCTTGCTCCGCTGCACTGTAGGCACGGAGTGCAGGATCCAAAGCTGTCTGGCCTTCGAGCACGCGCCGCAGCATGGGGAGAAGTGTGTACATGTCGGAGAGAACGTGCTGCAAAATGTGCTTTTAACTGGCATTTTGGGAGGGCAACGTCCTCGCCCTTGGGCTCGGACTTTTAGAGAGGACCGAGGCAGGAGAGGAATTCGAGCAGTCGAAGCATTAAGTGGGATGTTAAGCTCATTTTGCATCTCTCTCTCTCTCTATCCTATGAAAAGGCCGTCTTGGACTTGCTGCTGCAGCTGGCAGATACGGAGGGCCAAGAGCACCAGGCAGAAGAATGGCCCATTTTCGCCGAGTTTCGGTGTGAGCCTGTGGCAAAAGCCTTTGGCAAGCTCAGGTGGCCGCCATTAAGGAGGACATGGAGGAGGAGTGCAAGACTCCGAGAGTAGCAGACTTCTATCGTTTGCCATGTGGATGTCATTGACAGCACCTCAACGGCATCGGATGCCCAGGTGAACTTCAGGACCGCCGTCTGGGCGGCTTCTTGCAGGTGCCTCGCGTTCTGTCCACGCAGGCGGTGGTCTCAGACACATTTATGGGGCATTACGGCATTACTTTACAGTCACCGACAATGTCGCTTCATTAGATGCAGTGGGCTACAGAAATTTAATCTTTTAACTTAGATACTTAGATTCAGCCAGATCCAGAGCCGTGGGTAACAAGGTGTTTCAATCGTTTGCCGTGCCATTGACAAGATCTCGCACGGTGAAAGTGACGATCATTGGCGTGCAGGCCCGGCAGGGCAGAAGCTGTAGGAGTTTGTGAGCATGGCATATGGCGGGGCATTTCTCCCTGAAGTGCCTAAAACGCCTAAGGATACTTGCGTCTCCATTCTGCAGCTGCTTCGGGTGCAAGAGCTGTGGCAGACTCTTCGTGGTCTTCACAGTTGGGCTCAGGACACATGGACGGTAGAGATCGCTTTTGCGACATCTGCAGGGCGTCACTTGTGGCGTCTGGATTCGGGTCGCAGCTTTCCGAGAGGTTTCACGAGTTAGACGCCCCGAACCGGTAGTGGGAGTGGGAGGGCTTATACCGCAAACGGAGAAGCTTTGAGGTGGAATCTCCAAGGTTGGTTTTGATTAGCCCGCGAAAGCCCGAAAAGGATAAAACCCGAGAACATGACCTGAGGCGGTTTTTGCTGAAGCAAATTATAATTCAAAAAATGCCGTGTCGCAAGCAAGCGCCAGCAAATGCCGGGATGTCACATCGCTCATGGTCCATATTGTTACGTTAGAATCTCCAAACGGGACCATGGTTCGGAGAACCTCCTTTTTGTTTGAGTTCTGATGAAGACAGGAGAAGCAGAAGGAGCTGACAGATAAAGATCCTGCAGAAAAACCGGCCGTAGCAGTTCGCGCTGCCAAGTTTGCGTGCAAAGCTCAGGAGGCAGTTTCTGTTTTACGCTCACAAGCGATCATTAGTGCGCAGTTGAGGCGGCGTGGGTGCGAGAAGCTGCTGGGTGATAGGTTAGGACGGCTCCTTGACAGCGCCGGCCCCACTTTCTTGAAGCTTTTTTTATCCTTGCTAGCAGCACCTACTAGACAAGCTGAGCAAGCTTCTCAGGTCATGTTTTTGTGCACATCTTGGGGCGAAATGCACCCGACGCTGCTGAGGACATCGGCTAGGCTTCATGTCACTCGCCTTTGTGGATTCCATGGGCTGATCTCTGCGAGGAGGTCCGAAACAACCTCGAGAAAGCTGCGCAGATGACCGGACAGGCCGAAGTGCGAAAATCCAAGTGCAGCAAAGCTTACGATGGCGGCATAATGCATCAAGTTTACTGCCTTTACGTGCGTCAATTGTGTTTCTACCCATTCCACCCACTAAATATGCTTTGTTACCTTAAGATCTTCTTTCGTTTCATCTGGTGGGTTCTCTCAATTATTCGGGTACCCTGAATATTCGGGACCGCCTTATCATAGTAACCACAAAAGGGACCATATTTTCGAGAAGTGACCATCTGTCCTCTCACCTGTTCATACCTTGCAATTTGCAAGGTTGTCTCCAGTTTTAGTCAAGATACTTTGTCTCAACCCATTTTTTAATGACGACAGTTACAAGGACTAGTCTACCGGCAGAAGTGCCCGCAAGTTGGTTGAGCGGAACACACAGGCTCCAGGCCTGCTCGTCGAGGAGATCTTCCAAGAAGTTTCTCCCGGCGAACATGACATAGTGCAG
>CAJNDS010000127.1:170000-220050 GCA_905221605.1 Symbiodinium natans
GCGCGCCCTCTGGGGGCCTCCGTGGCGACGCAAAAAACCACGAAAAAAAAACCGTTCACCGGCGGCACGCGGGGGTCGGCGGCACTGGCGTCCGGCCTAATTCTGCTTCGCAGAAGGCCAGAGGCCAGCAAGGCTATTCCCGGGACGACCCGGGTTAAAAGGTCCGCATTTGCTCGGTCCTTTGGGGACCTCGCGCTGCCCGATTTAATGGCTACCGCCAGTGCCGCCGACCCCAAAACGGCACGCAGGCGCGTGAAGCTTGAGTTTTGTGCGTGTGACGTGATGCCAGAAGTGTCAAGATTGAGGACCAGTGTATAGGGTTTGGGGTTTAGTGTTCGGGGTTAAGGGTTTAGGGTTTAGGGCTCAGGGTATAGGGTTGAGTCGACCGTCTGGTCATGTAGGGTTTTAAAGTCGATCTGGTCGCGTCGGGTTTTAAAGTCGACCGTCTGGTCGCTTAGGGTTGAGGGTTAAGGGTTTAGGGTTCAGGGCTCAGGGTTTAGGGTTCAGGGTTTAGGGGTCACGTCGACCGTTTGGTCGCTTGCGGTTTTGACGTCGACCGTCTGGTCGCTTTGAAGGGCCTAGGGTTTAGGGCTCAATCGGGTGCAGCGGTTTAAGGGTTTGGAGGGTTGCTAAAGAAACTGGAACACTTCATCTCCAAAGTTAACGCCGAGTCTTGGGGTTCTCCATAGGGCCATGAGGGCCATGGGGAGCGGGGCAAGCGGGCATGGAGTAGAGACGTGCCATGGGGCCTGCATGGGGTTGTGGGACCATGAGGCCGCAGGGGCATGGGGCCATGGGGGAGCCGAAGCGGGCGGCGTACCGGAGCCCTTAAAACTGAGCTAAGTGGGGCCGGCATGGGGCCATGGCGGAGCCCGACCATGAGAGCGGAGCGGGCGGAGGCAGCGTAGGGGCAGGAGGCCATAAGGCCATGGAGCTACGAGGCCATGGGGTCATAGGGCCAGGGACTCTGGCGAGTGAGGGGAGCGAGGGGAGCGGAGCAAGGCCGTAGGAGCATGGGGCCATGGAGGAGCCGGACCATGTGGGCGAGAAGCGGGCGGAGGCAGCGGGGGCGGAGAGAGCTAAGGGCATGGGGCCGTGGGACCATGGGGCCGTGGGGCCGGCATGGGGCCATGGCGGAGCCCGACCATGCATAAGGGCAGAGCGGGCGGGGGCAGCGGGGCAGCGAGGGGAGCGAGGGGAGCAGGGCAAGCGGGCGTGCACTGGAGCCCTTAAAACTGAGCTAAGGGCATGGGGCCGTGGGAACATGGGCCGTGGGACCATGGGGCCGTGGCCATGCAGCCAGGGGGCATGTGAGGCCATGGGGCAAGGAGGCTACAGGGGCAGGGGGCCATCAGGCCATGGAGCCACGAGGCCATGGGGCCATAGGGCCATGAGGGCCATGGGGAGCGGGGCAAGCGGGCGTGGAGTAGAGAGGCGCCATGGGGCCTTGAGGGCCTGGGGCCATGTGGGCGGTTAAGGAAAACTCAGCTCGTAGGGGCATGGAGCCACAGAGGAGCCGGACCATGAGGGCGGAGGAGCCCGACCATGAGAGCGGAGCGGGCGGAGGCAGCGGGGGCAGTGCGGGGAGCAGGGCAAACTGGAGCCCTTAAAACTGAGCTAAGGGCATGGGGCCGTGGGAACATGGGCCGTGGGACCATGGGCCGTGGCCATGCAGCCATAGGAGGCATGGGCATATAGGGGGCATGTGAGGCCATGGGGCAAGGAGGCTATAGGGGCAGGGGGCCATCAGCCCATGGAGCCACGAGGCCATGACCCATAGGGCCATGAGGGCCATGGGGAGTGGGGCAAGCGGGCGTGGAGTAGAGAGGCGTGATGGATGTCGAATGATGCTTGAAGTCTGGGCGATCGGTTTTCGCAAGAGCTGTTGTTGCAGTTTGGAGGTATTGGTTGTGCTTTTGCTTTGGTGATTTGGTTGATGTTCAAGAGCTTGGAGTTTAATTGCCTTTTGATGTGTAAACTAAGCTCAACAATTCCTGGTGTTTCCGGAGCATTTAAATGGCAAATCGTTCCCGTCTGTCAACTCCTTAGTTCCAAACAGCCCACACTGTCCGGCTTCAGTCTCTAAACAAAGGGGACCCGACAAACGTACAATGACCGGCCAGTACCGGAAAAGCCTGAAATAGTTCGAAAGAACCGAACCGGAATTTGTGCTGTTGGGCCAAAGAACGCGCTAATGTTGAATTACAGCTTTCCTGTTAAGCGGACCTCGGGTTTGTTGAGCAGCAATGCGCAAACTCTGCCGTCGCCCTCCTGCACTTTATGATCGTTCATATTGGGACGGACTGCTAAGTGCCGTTCGAGTATACGCGGCGTGTTCGATGGAATGTGTTCTGCGGTAGTTTGAGGGCAGATGTCAGCAGCATTGTGGAGCTGCGCTTGATTGCATATGAAACACTCATATGCAAGGCTTCAGGCATGAACACACATGCAAGCGAAGGCCTTATGACTCTAGACCCTCCACGTCAGAATCCTATCAGACGCAAAATTAGAGTCGTCTGCAACTTCGGTTGTTCTACTACTTGTTGTGTTATTGTTTTTTTTTGCTTGGATCGCTGGGATGATTTTGCGACTTTGGTTTCATGATTGCGATGTTGGTTTTGTCTTGGGCAGACCATGGGCATAGTCACGCGCAGGCGTGAGCTGCAAACGCCCGTCCGTCCACGTCCAGACATGGGTCATAGGGCCCATGTCCGGATGTTCCTGGATGTTGCGATCGTGCTTACAGTGGAAATGTGTCTGAAGCTGTTGCCAGTTGTATACAGTTTATTTCTAGAATTTGGAATTTGGAGACACTAGGCTCGTTTGGATGTTTGTACTCCATGGATGTCACCAGCAACTTGATCTTGGGTGTGGGCCTGGGGCTTGAGAATAACTTGTATAAACACAAAACAAAGGGCAAATACATCCATATGTATATATATATACACACATATTTGCTTTCTTGTTGTGTGTCTGTGAGTCTTCGTATGCTCTGTGTGTCATCTCGAGGAGAAACCAAGAGTCATTGCACAGATTGCAGACTCACTCATGGCAAAGGCCTCATCGAGGTCTTGATGGTCACATCGAACGGTACAGAAACAGCTGTGTCCTGAGGCGGCCCGTACTGCCTACTTGGTCGTGTACACTAGTACACATGAGGTCCTGTCATGCACCCAAGCATGCCTGACGAGTACAAGGTTGGCCTGCAACCCCGAACAGAAGCGTACAGAGTTGTGTCCCTTTCTTGCCTTCCTGCGGCAGCCCGTGATTTTCGCCAACGGCGAGCGCATTGACTTTCCGCCCCCTACAAAGACAATCCGAGCTCCACGTATTCGGCATCCGAAGACACAGCGGCGGCCTCCAGGAGAACTGCAACCATGCACGACATGACTACACACTCGTGGTGCCCACTGAAGCATCAAGACTCATGCAACTTGTGTCTTCCACACTAGCCGCTGTCACTGAGAAACTAGATGCTGTTGCCACCTTGATCTGGATTCGCTCATGTCTTGGATCCTCTTGATTTCGCAGGACTTCAGGGGCCACCAGAGTTTCTGTGACAATGATGGAGCCACTGTCGGTGATTGGTCTCGGATGAAATCCATAGCATGCATAGCCCTTGGGGACCCACGTCCGCTGATCTTGCAAAGGGTGATGACGAGTGGTTCCGTCTTTGGCTGTCACATGACAAGAACAGGAATTCGCAGAAACCCGACATGTGCTGCAATCACATGATTGTCCGTGTGCAAAGATGCCGTGTTGTATTGATCTGTGGCCGTGCGCTCTTGCTGCGCCGCAGACTGCCTTGCTCCTTTGGCAAGTTTTAAATCACGTGGACATGCGGGCACTTGGTCCTCCCACGGCCGAACCTAACCCTTGCCACCGTAGTTCTGAGTAGTTACAAGTAAGATGTATGAAGTG
Source organism: Symbiodinium natans (assembly GCA_905221605.1). Classification (NCBI taxonomy): domain Eukaryota; class Dinophyceae; order Suessiales; family Symbiodiniaceae; genus Symbiodinium; species Symbiodinium natans. The sequence goes on from CAJNDS010000127.1 coordinate 173,922, forward strand.
CAGGTTGCTTTTGGATGTGTTGCACGGGCTGTCTTTTGGTCAATACAGAGCCAGCGGCACGCCCAAGCAAGCTCTGGTTTCCCAGTTTCTTTGCAGGAAGCGATGTGTAACTCCAGAATCCGCAAGGGAAACTTGAGCTTGAGAAGAGCTTACGTTTGAGCAGAAGCTCCATTGCGCCGCGGCCATCCATCAATACTTCACAGAAAACGAGCATTGCCCACGCAGATGATGCACATGCTGCAAAACAGGCTTGGCTATATCTTTGAGCTCTTGCTTGCAGCTTCTGGGCTGTTGTACTAGAGCCATGCTGGATTGCCCATGATATGCCATAGCCATGTCGTCAACACATCCCATTCCAGCAACTACCAACCGCACCAGAACAATCAGATAAACAGACGCTAGCAACACAGACACGAGCAAATCTGGAATCGTGTGTTACATCGAAAAGCAGTCGCGACTTACATCAAACAGCCAGCACTACTTCGTGACTGGCGGTTCACAAAGTAATGCCTTGTCAGAGATGGTGACACCGTAGCGATGGTGCTCAACTTTGATTTTCTGCGGAAGCCTCGGGCATGGCTTGCGCTTGCATTGCAAAGTGCTGTCTAGAAGTGCTGGAAGTGCCTGCGAATGGCGCAGCGGTGGAAGGCAAACTTCCTGAAACCTCGGCAGTGCTCGGCAGCTCAAAGAGTACGGCAACCAAGGAGCGGCTGGAGAAAGCCCCCGGCACCTCAGCAGGTTCCGCTCATTCCAGCACACCGCTTGGGAAAGTCACCTTCGCAACTTTGTGACCTTGACTTCGACAGTGCAGAGGTCACAGTCTCGGAGGAAGGCATCACCGAGGGCGATGACGATGCACAAGGTTTGTTTTGCAGTAATTCTTGCATTTTGTGTTGTAGCCATCCCAAAACCTGTCAGGTACGCCGCTAAGACCACGTGGACCATTCTCTGCAGATGCCGTTGGGATCGACACCCGCTCATGGCTGAGCACCGTGCAAGCGAACGTTCGTCGTATTCGTGGTGAGTTGGAGCAGTAATTTAAGCAACCTGTCAACAGCACATCGAGTCTCCGCGACTGCGCCAGGTCAGGGATTGTGGTGGCTAGTGCAGGCAGGATGTGCCAGCGGTCTGATGCTGCCGTGTAGCTTTGAGATCAGAACTATTCAATGACTTGTCTGCTGCAGGACTCTGACTTGCTGTTCTTCCTGTTCCCAGGGCAGCAGCGGGCTCATTCAGTTTTTCTCTCACGTGAGCTCGCGTTTCGTTGTGGTTTCTTCTTTGCAACTACATCATGGACAGGGGATTGTTAGAGCCTTGGTCCAAAAATAGGCAAGACTGCGGCAAGACACTTGTTATATTTCGTGCACAACGGTCGCATTCTGTCTGTTTGGGTTTCTGTGGAGCGCTTCTGTCGCTTCTGGGCACCTTTCATCAATCCAAAGCCCCAAAGTGCTCTTGACTGCAAGCTGGTCAGCTGATCTGCAAACCTGGCGGGGGGGGGGGGAGTATGGGATGTAGAATATGGGCCTGATGGCCTTAGTGCACCTGCCATACAAAAGCCCTCTCTCTCGACAACTTTTCTGTTTCTTGAGATGAATTGAGTTTCTTGCATCTCAGCACATGGTTCCCTTGTAGGATGCGCGTTATGAGAATTGCGGCAGGCACCACATGCGTTTTGCAGCGAACCTGTGCAGGGCCGCATATATAGAGACTCAGAGACACCCTCCGCCACTAGATGTGGGTTTTTGTTTTAGAATTGTTTGGGTCCTTGTTCTAAGGGGGTCCTGGTATTTTGGGGCGACGTCAGGGGCAGTTTCCGACGCACGTGAGAATCAAGCGTGCCTGCGCGTGTGGTGATGCATTGTAGTTCACCAGCCAAGCCAGTCATCAGGCATCACAGATCCACAGTGCCATGCCATCTGCCCATGAGACTGAGACATCACTGTGGGACGATGCAACCGGTGGACGGATCTGTGGCCAGATCTTTGAGGTTGCAAGGCTTCGCGGGCTTGACAGACTTCAGGTGAGTGAAAGGAAAGGAGGCCGTTGCAAGGTCCAACTGGAAGCGTGGATCGATGAGGCAGCGTGGGACACCTTCGCCACTATCGATGCTACAGAATCAGACTCACAGGACAAGGGTGGCCAGACAGAGCCAGTGCCGTGCTTACGCGAAGTTTGTGACGTCCGCAAAGCAACCTCCAGCACGATGAGCGAGGAGGGCTTTTGGTTCCTCCGCAGCTCGGCTCACAGCCTGTCCTTGTTGGCAAGTGCCTGTCAGTGCCAGTAAATGCCGTCTTTGCGATCTAGGAATCTAGCTGCAATGAAACTAAGGAAAAGATGATTTCCTGAAACTGCCGGCGCGCTGTCCGCGGCACCAAACATTGAAGGAGCGGAAGTTGCTGGAGTGGCGCAGCATACCATATCGAGACATTGTGAGCGGCGAATTGAAGAGGTCCACAGCAGCGATCACCCACGTCTGGCTCAGCAAGAAGCACTTCGATCCAGATGGGCTCAAACTTGCCAGACTGAAAGGCGTGCTTGCAAGCGAGGCATGTCGATGGATTGAATATGTCTGGCTCGACTTTGCTTGCGTTCCTCAGCCATGGAACGATGACGGATGTTACGAGCAGCTCTCCGTCGAGGATGAGACCCTGCTCAAGCAGTCAATTGAGCATTGCCTTCCATATCTGTATCTTGGTGCCACCGTGATTGTTCTTTGGGACGATGGCTTCGATATCCGGTTTTGGCCAGCTACCGAACTTTTTCTTTCTTGTAAGACTCCGACGCTCCTCGGGCTAACCCCCAGCTTGGCGGAGCATTACCGGACAGTATTCGCATGCATGCAAAGCCACGAGGGGCAGGAGGGCAAAATCCAGGAGCTGGTGATGAAAGTGTGGATGGGCATGTCAGCTGACACGGCCTGTGACCTCCTCATGCAAGAGAGATTTGTGACAACCATTGGGAGAGACAAGACGGTGATCATGCGTGTAATGAAGCACATGGAAGAGAATTTAAGGCAGCTCTTCCGAGAGCATCCCTTGCTGATCACGCCTCGCCACGCTATTGCTGGATTGAGCTTTGCGAAGGCACGTTGCAAGCTTGATTTCACGGTTGATGTGATGCATATCAACCGCGTCTTGAACCGGAAGACTGCCATCATGTTGGCCGCTGAACAAGGCCACAACGATGTGCTGCGATTGATCCTTGCAGTGCCTGACATTGATGTCAACGCAAAGGACACTTCGATGGGATACACAGCACTTCATTTTGCTGCGCGCGAGGGGCAGGAAACGGCTCTGCAGTTGCTCCTTGCCGACGCGCGCACGGCCATCAACACAAAAGCAGACAACGGAGACACTGCCTTGACCCTTGCCTTGTCAAGCGACAAGTTCCGCATCACACAGTTGCTTCTGACCCACACTGGTGTCGACGTCGACACGCGATCTATGCGCCTTGCTATAGAGAAAGAGCTTGATGAAGCGCTCTTCGCTCAAGTCCTCAAGTGTCCTACCTTGGACATCAATGTAGACCTGGGGGCAAAGTGTGGCAGCATCGGTGGCTTCAGGCCATTACATCTAGCAGTCCAGCGTGGCAACGCAAGGATCGTTGTGCAAGTTGTGGAGACGCCGGGCGTGGATTTGAATGCCCGGGCGGCTGGAGGGATGACCCCGCTTCATGTGGCTGTGAAGCATGGCAAGGTCCTAGTTGTCGAAGCCTTGTTGCCAAGACCTGGCATCGACCTGAATGCTTCCACTGATGATGGCTTCTCACCCCTGTCACTGGCGGCTGTCAACGGGCAGGTGCAGTTGATAAAGATGTTTCTCAAGAAAGCAGACATGAGTGTGGGCCTGAAATCAGTGCTGGCTTTGACACTGCAGCAGGACTCCAAGGAGTGTGAAGAGGTCGCAAGTTCCATTCTTGCAGCCAGAGCGGAAGTTGCTCTAGGCACAGTCACTGCTTTCAGAGACCTCGTCAAGAAGGTTCAAGGTGTCAGAGAAGAACTGGTCGCAGGGATTGGCTTCCCGGGCAAGCTTTTGCGGGCGGCCATGCAGGAAGGCGATATCGAACTCCTACGATTGGTTTTGGCTATTCCCAGGTTGGATGTCAACTCGAAGGTATTCTTTGTAGAAGGCACAGCTCTGCAATATGCTGCAGAAGGAGGGAGAATTGAACTGTTGAAGGTTTTGCTGCAGGAGCCCGCCATCGATGTCAACGCTAACACCAGTGGCTGGACGGCACTGCACGCAGCCGCAGAACATGGCCATTGTGCTATCGTGGAGCGTCTCCTTGAAGTGCCTGGAATCGATACGAATATTCGTTCAGGATTCTATACGCCACTGGCCATAGCTGAGCAAACCTGTCAAGACCGAGTAGCTGCCATGCTTCGGCGTGGGGGAGGAAAGCGCTGGTCCAAGAGCTGGCTGCGATCCGGGCCCTAACAGCCCCAACATGGCATCAGAGAAGCAAACCTCTTGGGCTGTTCGCTGAAACGTCTGATTCGGCCACGTTGCACCATCCCGCTCGGAGTTCCAGCGCCTGTGTTCCGCCAATGTCTGCCCGCCAGCACAAACTGCTCAGGATCAAGCAGTTCGTGTATGTTCGTAAAGCCATCATCCACTCGCAGCGCCTTGCACGAAGAAGGAACCCTTGGGCGGTCTTGTCGCTCTGCGACGTTCGCAGAACTGCGGCGACACGGACGTCCTGGACATGCCCTCATCTACTTGCGGCGGCTACGGTCAGCATCACAAAGAAGGCCGTCAGAGGACCATGATGAACCATGCCTTCAACAGATGTGCTAGTGCAAAGGAGAAGCAAGAAAAAAACATGTGTAGCTTCACGAGTCGGATTGGCATGCTTGGGGTAGGTAATTAATTGACTCGTTCATGAGAAAGAAATGCATCGTGTCGACTTAACAACGCACTGGCGCATTGTTGTGCCGACTCTTTGCCAAGGCCGTCGTCTCCGCTTGCTGCGTACGTACCATCCTCAGATCGCACTGCATACATGTCTTAGAGGCTGCCTGCAGAGAACCTGCTCTGGTGAAGCATACTGACGCCTAAGCTGAACTGGTAGGTTTAGCTGGTGGGTTCAGGCATTGCCTGCTGACGCAAAGCTCGCAGCAGCCTGCGTGGCCCCTCTCACATCGGCAGTTCACAAGGCGAGCCTCACGAGCCTGTAGTTGCAGAATGGTGCGGATGCAAGGCAATGCAAGGCAATGACAAAACCTGGTGCAACGTGTGGTGAAGACGGAAAGTCATCCTGTCTCGTCAAGTCATCAGGGATCTTCCTCCATTCGGAAGCCAACGTTGGCAGCTGTATGCGAGGGCCTCAATCCTGAAGTGGCCTCGCCAGATTGCAACACTTGCATTGCAACCGAACCTTGACAACTTCGGCCTCAGTTTCCGATTGGCGAATCTCTGTCTTTCCGGATGGACAGCGCGTGGATTTGCGCAGCGCTGAATTGAGAAGCACTCGTCGTAATGACTTCGACTGGCATCCCAAAGCTGCACATGTTCCAAAGGCCGCCGCCGCCCGGAATGCCTTCGGAAGAGGCGGCAGTTAAACCAGAGAAAATGTGTGATGAGTTTGTGATGACCTCCCGCCATAACTCTGCTTGCCAGGTCCCAGCTTTTGTTTGCTCCGCGGCCCCACATCCTGGTTATGGATGTGTTGGTGTTGTCCTTGTCGCGCTGCGCTTGGTCTCCATGTTTGGCCAGACGTCGCCTGTTTTCGGTTCTTACTGTTTGGACGCTTGAACTCTAAGAAACGAAGGTCGGCACCCAGTCTGGGCGTTTGTTTTCCTTATTCCTCGCGCAAGAAGCTGGCGGCTTCAAGGCGAGGGAAAGCACGGGGAAGCAATGAAAGCACACCCTGCAACTATCTGAAACTCACTTGTCTGGAAATTGGTGCCCGATTGAGGCCGAAGCTGGCAAGCTCTGGCCAATGGTTTCAGAGCACTGCCTCTACAACTTCTTCAAGAGAGTTAGAAGGACTGTGCAGACTGAGCACTGGATTCACTGCATGAGAGCTTGAACAGCACAGTGGACATCGAGGTACAGGACTGGCGCCGATGTGTCTCAGGATCGCCATCTTGAGGAGGCCAGGCCAAAAGCTTCAAGCGACCCTCCTTCCAGTCTCCTCCCCCTTTTTCCCTCCTTTCACCAACAACGTGCAAAGGAGACTCCATTCTTGGCTCAGAAGGTTGAGATCATCAGGGACCGGTCCTTAACCCTCAGTGATCAGCACCCTGGCTGTTGTTCTGCCATACCCCATACCACACAGTGCCACGACCAAAGGCAGGCTCCACGAGCAACCTGTTTGCCACACTCGCCTGGAATCAGGACTTTGCGCCGGGAATGTCAGAAGGGTCGCACTCACAACATGCCTTGCAGGAGCGACTGGCGTACTATGCGCATCCGCGTCGGTGATCCTACATCGCGCATGTTCATGCAAGATGTAGTATTGAGATGTTAAACGTGGTCCAGGTTGTGTGGGTGCTGCAGATTTGGCCTGGACAATCTCCATAATGCAGTTGGCATGCGCCTCAGGAAGCAAGTAGCAAAGAAGAAAGACATGCAGGCAGCATCAGCCAAATCAATGCCGGACCGATGTTTGCAAAACGCAGCAGGTTGCCGGAGAACCATCCACGCGGCTGTTGTCGATCTGTCTCTGTCACAGTGTCTTCAACCTTGCTGACTTCAACAAAGTTAGCCTGTAGTCATCACAAGGTCACACTGGAACGGACGATGCTTGCGATGATTCACTGCTGGTCCTCTACACGGGCAAGGAGCCTCATCTGCCGAAAGGCGCTAGAAAACGAAGTTGCCGTAGATGGTAAGCCCGCTTGAACAGGATGCGAAAGAGGGTGATCAAGCATCGCTGCTCTGCAGTCGCGGCCCTGTCAGTTCACTTGTTCGACAGCCGTCTCATCTCCATCACCTGTTGAGGACTGGCTTGGCCTGCCCACACAGCTCCGCCACAGTCTTCATGCGAGCAAGCCCATGCCTCAGCTATCCTCAGCTTACCCAGAACCTGGATTGCCGTGTTCAGAGATATACGGAGCAGCTTCACGTTCCTAAGGGAGAGGTGGTTGGACCGACCGCGCCGATGCATGGACCGTAGTGCTCTTGGAGTAAGAGATAGTAAGAGCCATACAAATGCCATACAATATCTGGGCCATTCATTGAAAGCCACGCAGATCCGTGCAGGACCTGGTTTCGTGGCTGCCTTTGGCGACATTGCGGTGTGCGCGGTCAAGGCCTAGACACTCATAGGATCTCAAAGGCGGCACACATTGGCCTTGCCCAAACCCTGGCAGGCCGAGGGAGATGAGCGCTTTGCCATCTGCATGGTTGGCATTGCCGGACAGCGCTTGCAAGCTGGGGTGGACACCTGAGTTTCTGGAGTTCAGAGTGCTGTGAAGATTTGTCAAGAGGTTCACATGCTGCATACCTGAGCCAAGGTAAGTCAGATGGTAGAGTATGGTATTCTAGGCGCTTGCCGCCGACAGCTGTTGCGAGCACAATGTGCGGTGCCCCGTTCCCGTTCTGCACGTGTGGAAAGGATTGCTACTGCTTCCAGAAGGCATCGGTGCTGCCCATTTACAGGCTGGATCCTCCGCCCAATGTGCTCAGGGTTGGTGTGCATTGCGTCCTGCATTGTCATTTTTTGGTTCAGCTGGGTTCGGGTGCGAAGTTCGGGCATGTGCAGTTACTGCGTCAAAGGCGAACAGGCCGTCTCTGGCATGCTGAATCAGCGTCGTTGCGACTTGAAAGCTGTCGTGGTCGAGGTGTTGACACCTCACGGCCTACTCAGTTGCCCGCAGGACCTGATTGGTGAAACATGTCGAATCAGCAAAGTCTCGCGGATCCTCACAAGTTAGAGGCTAAGAGCTGCGACTGCTGCTCGCAGGATATGCTGGCCAATGGCAAGGTGCCTGCAAAGCATTTTTAGATGCCAATAGATGCCATGTGATGCTGTGCAGTGAATCCTGTGGAGGATGAGCTGCCTTCCACGGCGGATGCCTTCATTCAAATGGCTTACGAACTCTTCGATGCTGGTCAGGAGGCCGAGATCTCCAGCAATGCATGCTGTGCGCGGTGTGCGATTCCTTGTGCAATCTTTCTTGCAATGCTCTTGTGCAACTGCGCCGCATGCTCTGCGCGCAGGACCAGGCGATCTCCATATCGGTCAGAGCTTTCTCACAAGTCGGAGCTCAGCCAATGCTTCTTGCAGCGCCTGTGCTGCAGCTGAAGTGCCCAACATACGAAGACTGACCGCAAGCACAAATGAGCTTGAAATACTTGAAACCCTGTGCCATGTCTGCCATGTAGCGGCCCAGGCCGAGGGAATCAACAAACATGCGTTAGCTGCGTTCGCCCAGGCTCCGTTATAGACATTCGTTGCAGACATGGAAAAGGCAATCCACCTCAGCCAATCAGCCTACAGGGAGGGCGGGGGGAAGTTCGGCAGACGTTGTGCAAAATTTTGACAGCAACAGGATCTACTCCGAAACGTAAGACTTACACCCGCAGAAGTGAATGGCAGACAACCGTTGAGGACCACCTCCTCCTTCTGAAGGGACGCGCGAGAACAAACTCAAGACAGAGAGCTGCAGGTGAGCGATGTCTCAAGAAATTGAGTAGAGTGTCGTGGTGGCCTCCAAAACTGCTGATTGTTCTGCGATTTCTGCGGCGACGCATCTGCCTTTGACAGCATTCCACATGCAGCTGCTTGTGGCAGTCAAGGTTGAGCAACGAACATTGCAACTCCTGGATGCAGACACAAGCCCGAAGAGGACTGGGCGCCCTCTCCTCATTTGAGACACTTTCTGGAGACTGTATTTGAGGGATATTCATAGTAGACTTGGGGTTCGCTCTTTTTCGCGAGGAGATAGGTTGCTTGAGATGCAAGATCGAACACTGAGGCGAACAGCTTGATCTCAGGCAAATGCTCATCACCAAAGCGCGTAGCCTGGGACGCTGGCTGCAGTTTCTGGAGAAGGTGCCTGCTGAGAAGGGAGACATGCGCAGAAAGACATGCGCAGAGACGTTGGAAAATCGAACCCCACATACATGCGCGCCGTGGACATCGAAGCGCAGCCCGGAGAGGTCGGCATTTGGATCCGCATGGGAAACGCTCCGAACATCACGTCAGCCCGACAGAAGGTGGTCGAGGCCAGTGACGCTGCCATTGTTGACACCAAGTGCAGAGGGGTGTTGCGAGCAGGCTTGTGAGCGAGCCGCAGCAGCAATTCGATTGCTCGAGTATCACGACACAGCACCTGATGTCTTCGCAGTGCGCCCATTCGCCTATAGTCACGGTGATCCTTACCTTGAGAGCTGGGGCCGGCTAATCATTGCTGGTCGCCTAGGCCAGCGCAATACACAATGCCCTGGACAAAGGCACGAGTAAATTTGTTGTGGCCCACCCCATAGTTCCTCCGCACGTTCTATGCTGTGCCCCTCCCAAAGGCGCCGACGAAGGTTCTGAAGATGACAGCCGAGTGTTTTACAGCTGTCTCCGCCTCACTGTAGGGCTTGAGCCTAGCATTCGAAGGTCCAGAAATTTCAGAGCAGAGTGAGAGCAGAGCAGTCTGTTGACGTCACCCGGGTCCTCTGTTCCGTCTTCAGTCAAGGCCTGAGCAGCTGCGAGCGCCTTCTGGCAAGCTTGGCTGAGTATCCCCGCACATTGCCATTTGGCCAGGTGCCCAGGATTTCGGAGGAAGGGGACGGTCATGGAGATCAAAATGTTCAAATCATTCAAAATTCAAGAGATTGGTGAAGGGATTGGGGATGGTTGGAGCGGGGAGGCAGGCATCGAATAGCTGTGTAAGGGCTTTGCAAGTTTGGGGAGTCTCGGACCCAAGATGACTTAAGTCTCGCTGTTTTAGGTTCAGGCGGCGCCTGGGACGCTGTGATCTTCGTCCAAACGGTCGTCTGCGCCTTCTTGGACGCAGCTTTGGCAAAGCTGGCATGTATTGGCGAAGTTACTTGGTGTGGGGATTACCCTCCCTGTTCCCAGAAAGCTTAAGTGTGGGTTGAGGGCTCTCTACCGTTCCCAGGGCGCACTCTTTGATATCGAGGCTTGACTCTGTGCCAGGAGAAGAGATCACAAGTCTTGGCCGCACATCCCATGGCACTGATGCGAGCTAAGATTGGAGAAACCTCTGTGCATGTCCTGCGCGTTGCCTCATTCTACCTTTCGGGTCACAAGGCCAGCTGCAGAGCCTCAGATGTTACGGAGGTGAAACCTGCGCACATGGCATGGCCGCAGCCATGGCTTGGCTTGCACTGCGTTGCGGAGGTACTTGGTGACCCGGCACGGTCGAGTTCCGTCATCAGCTGTAGGAAGTGGCTGCGTTCTCGGGAAGCCCATTTATCAGAAGTGAAATCCATGTTGCTTCGACAGCTTGAATAGCCAAGGTTGGCTGATGGCACTTTCCGTCCAGAGGGCTCTTGAAGACCTCCGGGTCGTGAGCGCCGTCCCTAGGGCCTCGAGCCGAACTCGGCAATGTCGGTAATGAAGTCAAGAAACTGTGGTAACAGAAAACGGTCAAGAAAGGCAGGACTAGACTCAGACTAGACTTGTGAAGTTCAGAGAGAATGCGCTGAAGCAAATATAAGCAAGTGACAATATTCGAGGATGTTCCATGTTCACCTCAATATTCACGTTGTTGTCGGCCCGTGTTTCTGGTACGGGCCAGGTAATTCGGATCCATTGTTTCTTCAAGCTTGGGGTTAACGAAGCGTGACGTCCGAACATCTTCAAAGAATCTTACAAGACAAGCCGCGCACATCTTTTGAAGCGAAATTCGCCAGGCCTGGAGGTCCTACCTACACTTCCGCGGCAGCATCTCCCGCTTCTTGACGCACAGGTGGGTCGGCCTTGGACCTTTCGGACCTCATTTTTCATTTTCATAATGTTTTACGCGGTTTTTTACGCGATACGTTTTACGATACATGTTTTTCAATCTTCTATACGACCCTGAGATGCAGATGTATGCAGTGACGGGTGTTCCCTTGCGCATTGAAGGCCATTCGAGTGGTACAAGGTCTTCAGCAGCTGTGTCGCTGCACACTCCTGGCAGCATACGCCTGGCACCTACTCCAGCAAACCGTACATGGCAGCATCTAGCAGCACCATTCGGAGTCACATTCACTGGAAGCAATGGCAAAAGATGGGCAAGACTGTAAATCCTGGAAGCAGAAGGCGAGCTTCTGTGACCTTCACTGCACACAAATGGCCGTCACCTCAACGGGCTCCTGGAAGATTCTCAGGGACATCGGTTGCTTTTTCTGTTCGACTTCGCCCACTTGGGAGTCATGAGGCCAAAGTCCGGCACGAGGTCCTGTCCCATTTGGCAGACGCAGAGGCACCCAACGAGACGCAACCGCCGGTAACCACCGTTTGTCACTTTCACTGCGTCTGACTCTGACGAATCAAGCTGCACTGGCAACTTGCGAGGCTTGCCTGGCGGAAAAAGCAACCGTTTCCTGCTCACAACTGCGGACACTTCAGTTTGCAGAAGAGCCTGGCTCTCAACTTGCTCATATGAAAGCAGGATGGCAGGATGATGCGGGGTGCATGTCACAACATGGTGAAACATTGAGGTTCGAGGACCTGGAGGCCCGAACCAAGCGAATGATGCGAAACTTGTGTACCAAGCAGACTGTCGCATCGCCAGCGTTGGTTTGCACGCAGCTCTTCATCAAGCTGGCTGCCAATGCAGATGTCAAGCGCGCCGGACTTGGGCAATTACCTTCAGGAAATGTTGATCAAAAAAGGATCGTACTTTCTGCATCACGACGGGCATGCTGGTGATGAAGTGAAAAGATCCGAAAAGGAGTGCCCACTTGCTCGTTGCTTTCAAACAGCAGTGGGCTATGGGCATTCGAGATCATTCAAGAGGTGGCATCTGCGTTTCCAGGCCTTGACGAAAACATGGCAGCTTCTGAGACTTTCCGCCCGCATGCGTTCACGTACTGCCAGAAGCTCACAAAGTTCCTGTGCCAGAACACAGCAGTTGATGCACGTGCAAGCGGATAGGTCTTCAACATCCACGTCTGCATCCGCTCTTTTTCCGGCTGCTGCGCCTCTTCCCGCCTTCAAGCGAGACGCTGGAGGACGATGTGGAACCCGCGAAGCCTTGTGAAGTGTGAGGCTGTCACAGAAAAGGCAATGCGAGCTGAAGCTTGGCCGATTGCAGTAGTTCATTTCGAGATGCGACAGGAGCTGCTGTCTCCATATCCTGAGCTTCGCTGGACTCTCGAGTTGAGTGGGCTTGCGGAGGCCGGGCTTTGGTCGGTTGCAAGTTCAAGTTCTGTGCCGGTTCTGCCGCAGATCATTTCGATTCACGAGCATGAGGCTTCGAGCAGCCGGTGGCCTCTAGCAGCGCACGCTGCCCTACACTCAGAACTCAGAACCATAAGGGGTTCACCATCTTTGACTCGTGCTCTGCACGGAAGTCAGCTACCAGCACTGCACTCAGGTGAAGCGGATCGGTGAGAAAGCTGCAGCGAGTGAGAGGACATGTGGGGAGCGTAGCAAGATGTCGGATAAATGCGGCCGGGCCTCTCACATCCACTCTGAACTCCAGGATAGATGCGACCAGGCGCAAGGTGATGGAAGCCTTCCTCTCAAGTCAGAAAGCATTAGAACGCTTCAATGATCTTGAATGAAGATCCCCCCCCTTTTCGGTGAGCCTCACTCAGCGCCCCTAGGATCATCTGCGAATCTGGGCATAGATGCTAAGGCCGTGGCCTCCATAGCGTCTGCGGCAGCTCGGGCAGAGGCACGGCGTGGCGACCAAGCGAAAGTGCAGCTGGGATCACGTTAAAGACAAGAAAGCCCTGAAGGACACGCCTGCCGCCCTTGCTTCCTTCAGACACTATGCTCAAGCCCAGGCTTGCAGCTGAAGGAGAAAAGTTCTGTTGGGACTTTGCCACATGCCCGCTGATTTGGCATTGTTAAGGGTTAAGATGGTCAAGATGTGTTCTCATTTGAGCTTAGTTAGTAAGAGAGTAGAATGCTCAAGAGAGGAAAAGAAGGGAAAGAACAACAACCAAACAAAAAATGGGTGAGAGACAGAGAGAGAGGGAGAGAGCGAACGAGCGAACTGGAAGGAAGGAAGGAAGGAAGAGCAATGTGGCGGATTGTCACAGTGAGGAGGTCACTGGTGATGCGGCGGCAGTAGCACAGGAAGAACTAACAGCATTTTGGGGATTTTAGGGATATTTTAGGGGCTTCCTTTGCTTGAGTGATTTACTAAAGGCACACCGGTGCTCTGCCGGGTCCACGATCAGCGCGCTTGCATCTCCTGTTAGTTGGCTATCGTCCGGAGCCCTTTGGCTCAAGCTTGCAGTAAAGCACTGGTTCGAGGCTGGCGCGTGAGCAAGGTTTGTTCTCAACTTCAGTCTTTTGCACGTACTCCACGCAGGTTGAGGTGATGATGGAGGTGACGGAGGTCTCCAATTCCCTGAAAGTTTGTTTCATGGAGGCCCAATCGTTGGCTTCAACCTTCGCCCGTTTTACCTCGTTCCATGCAACGTTTGGATCAGGCTGGCCGCTATTCCGAACCTGTCTCTGTCCACCAGGCGTTTCAGGAGCCCTGATGTGTTCTGATGCAAGCCTGATGAGCTGATTTGCGAGCACAATCTGGCAGGAGCTGGCTCCATTCGGAGAGATTATGCGCCTTGAGCTGCTGAGCAGCCCTTACCAGACTCGCAGCCTTACAAGCTGTTTTTAGGGCTTACAATCACAACAAGCAAGCCAGTCGGCCGAATTTCTCACATTGGCAAGGCCAGACGAGCCCGACAGCGTGGCCAAGTCTTCAGCACTCGCACATAGCCGCTACCCAACGTGCATGTCATTCTGCTGTTTGTGCTGCAGGTCGTGAGTTACTACGACTATCGGTGCGCTTTACATGCTGCTGCACATCTCGGTTCTGATCGATGCTCCATGGAGCGCCACAGCCAGTTGCTTGATGTTGTCCACGTTTTGCCGGTGCCTGCAAAGGAGCCACAGTATGGCCAGTGCTATGTCCATCTTCCAAACGAGGCTCAGCGGCTGAGGGCTTCATTTGCAGACGGCATGTGCATGTAAGCTGGACTCTAGCCTAAATCTTTCAAGGAGGTCAAGCCTGATCCAATTGACTTGAGCAATCATGAACCATCTCTTCCATGACCCAAGAGAGCAGTTGGCAGCCTGGTTCATGTCCATAATCGTATCGGGTTCTGCGAACCAGAAAGGATTGGAGCAGCTGCAGTCTAGTGAACAGTCACCAATACTTACAAATGCTCGCACACTTGGAAATCGCAACGCAACTATTGTAGAGCTTGCTGCTTTGCTGCATGGTCAGGCAACGGGATGTCACATCGAAGAGATCGGCAACACGTGCGCGAAGAGCTAGTGATGAGCGCCCGAGCCATTGTGATCAGCCTGCGAGGTATGCCCATTGTTGCGATGTTCGAACTGCAGCAAAGTTAGCACTGCAGGTGGCCGACAAGCCATATGCCATGATATGTAGTCTGTTGATGTCAATTGAAGCATTGTAGTAAGTTGTAATCACATGTGATGCCACATTGTTGCACCCTGCTGGCAAGCTGCTCGCTGTGAATGCGCAGTTTGGTGTCAAAGAGCCCAAGTCGAAGACCAGAAAGGCGTTGAATCAATGGGTTTGGTGTGACAGCAGGATGCCCTTTTCGTGCATGGCATGCCTGAGACCACATGAAAGGCCTACGTCGCTCCAGCGATCAAAGCTGACAAAGCTCCAACAGCGCCGAAATACCTGAATGATCTTGGGATCTCGGAGGCTCGTCAGTTCGCCAATGAGTGGTTGCCAAGCTGCATATCCTTGATGAAATGGCTGGACCATGCTGGACTAACCCGCAGGTTGTCTGGGCACATCTGGACAGCGGCAAGGAGACGCGCAGCACGCTGAGAATCACCGGCGTGCCTGCCAAGCTGCCGGCTTCTCACGAGATCTTGAATGGGGCCATTGGCTGTCATTGAATCAGTGCAGGGCAATGCAGGGCACCTCACCGCCCACTCCGAAGGTGCAAAGAATCCAGGTTTCATCTTCTGCTGGAAGATGCGGACTTGGCAGAGGTGGGAGTTTGCTGACAACGATAGTTGCTTCATCTTCTGGCAAAAAGCTCGTCTTGTCTGCTAGCACGTGGACATCTTCCGCACTTTCACCAGCACGCGCCGTCGGTTGGGCACAGCTTTGGTTAATGCGGCACCCCGGCCTGCACAGCATCATGCAGCGAATTATAGCGAATTGCATCAGTAGCTTGCGCTAGGGGCGCATGCGGCTTGCAGGTTTCTCCACTAGGCGTCAAGTTGGTGGCGAAATTCTTTCATGGACGACAGTGGGGCAATATCATGCCTGCAGCTGCCGAACCGGCGAATGTTGGCTCACAGGGATGCACGCTCTGTCTCGTGACATTATGACAAATTCTGACAAATTATGACACGAAACAGCAAACTATGGGGCAACAGGTGAGCTTTGCAGCGACGCAAGGGCGAGATGAGGTGGTGGCCCCACATTGGCGTTGGCATGCTCTGCATTTTTGTTGCCAGGTGCTTCGAAGGTATCCATTCCAGGCCCGGCGCACGCGCCTCTTTCTGGACCTTCGTGGTCGATGTGCTCCTTTAAACAATTCGTGCAGGAGAATACACTCCAGAAAGCCAAGGCTTGCACCAGTCTCGGTTGCATAAATGATCATGAAGAAAAGTTGGTAAGTATGAGATGTAGGAGTACTGTATGCTGTAGGCATGCTGTATGGGCAGAGATGCGAAGGACACCTCTGGCTACACAATAGCAAAAGTTGCTGTCTGGTGCTTGGCGACGCTTTGCAACGGCTTCATTCCAGATTCTTCCACTTTTTCCTCACCTGTGTGGGCACTGTGTTATACTGTGTTTTGTTCTGCGCTAGCCTTCACAACTTTGGATGCAAAGGTTCACGTTCTGGCAAGCGACATGCAAAGCGTGTCCGAAGTCAGCACGGAGGTTCGAAAGATGTTGTGCCGAGACTGGACTCTAATCAGTGTGTGACAGCTCCGTGCAACGACATGCCATAAGGTTGAAGACATGGTCTGCCGCATCTGGCAGGAGTTGCACGGGTGAGATAATAACAGTATTTGCCCTGCAGGTGAACGACGATGCCGAGTCATTACCGTCTGAAAGGCAAGGCAGCTATTGGTGCAGTTGCAAACATGATACCACAGTGCCGTGAATTGTGAGGCATTAGGCATTGAGAGTGCCTATTTGGGAAGCTCAGTCACAAGGCAGGACATCTTCCGGCCTGTCACACTTTGGGGATGTCTCTAGTCCCGATTGCAAAATACACACACACACAGAGAGACACACACACACACACACACACACACACACACGCACGCACGCACGCACGCACGCACGCACGCACGCACGCACGCACGCACGCACGCACGCACGCACGCACGCACGCACGCACGCACGCACGCCCACACACACACACAACATAGCCCCCAGCATTCGAAACATCTGCGAAACATCTGCCGCAAGTCGCCCGGGGCATCCAGGCAACCGCCGCCTTAACTCGCCACAAGGCATCACAAGGCCTCAAACTTTCACAGACTCACCTCCGTCCTTTGACATGTCATGTCATCCTTGGAGGTGGGGCGACGCATCTGAACTCGAAACTCCAAGGTTCTCCAAAGACTGTCATACTGTTTGTAGAAGTGTTCGTCCTGCTGAGAGATGGCAGAGATGGTATAGTTTGTCGTTATTCTCCTCTGAGATGGATTGTGCAGTCTTCGTATGTCTTCGTTCAACAGTTGGAGATGCACCCCGTTCCACATAGATTGATGTGATCCCTGCAGCTGTTGTTTATATTGCCTGGCACCATAAGCCGCTCGCGACCTAGCACAGGGCTCATTTCTCGGCCTTGCCAGTTGCCTTTCCTGACAGGCAGGGATGTTCTCCAGACGTGACAGCATGTGAAGTGCTGCCACGTCAGTCCAACTTCCACGGGCAGTGAACTTTGGTTAGGGTTTCGAGCTGACTATCTCCCTGCTTGTGACCCAGTGCGCTTGCACTGACTTGTATATACGTAGCGGTCCCCGTGTTCGAGTAAGTCTGCGGACTTTCTGAATTATGTGCCCATCCAGCGTTTTTTCCATGGAGCAATTGATCTCCAGAGCGCATGTGTAGTATACGCGTCGTTGGCAAGGGGTCGCGAGGAGCGGCGCTTCGGCCAGCGTGATGTCCATTCCAGTTTCCTACTGGCTGTTTGCTGGCCAACTCAGTGGATGACGCCAGGATTGTGCAGCGGTCTCTGAGTGGTGAATGCAGCGGTGCTGCTCTGGACGAAAGTTCCAAGCTAAAAAAGCCGAGAAAACTAGCGCTTGTGAAGGCCGAACACACAATTCGGGGCTAGCTCGAAACCGATGTTGGTTCTACTTCGTGCACCTTGGCTCAAGCCACCATGGCTCATGGTTCAACAGCCGATTCGACCCCCCGTGCATCACATAGCTTGTTTTCGGCATGCTGAGAGACGTCTTCCAGCCCATCCCAAGTACAGACATCAGAGCAATCTCCATTGGTACCTGACATGGACACGGGCACAGAAGCCTTGAGCAAGCGTCCACTGCTAGAAGAGGTGCGCTTTGAGTATTCCCGTGTTCTTGGATCTTGGGAATCAAGTCGACAAAGTGCCACCTTGCGGACTTTGCGAGGACAGTGGGGAACCTGCGAGGGCGCCTCGAGGAGGAAAGTGACCCATAGCGGCCATAGCGCATAGTCCAACAAGCAGCGAAAAGCATAGAAACACATAGAAACCATCCAAGGGCCTTAGACCTTAGACACTGCTCCAAACGTAGCTTACGCAGCTGCTGGTTTGAGAGTCTCTGTACATCTCTGTACTGAAGTCTCTTCTCTAGCTGGAGGCCAGCGTGCACAAGAAGATCACGAAAGCTACGCGCTTCTCCAGGCTGCGCTGTGCTGGAGCCCCCTTTGTGCCAGTTGCGTCCCATCCTTGGGTGGTCTCCGAGCAGGGTGGTGCCGCTGAGCAAGATGCAGCAGGACCCGCAAGATCTCGCAAGTGAAGGATGAATAGGAAGTTCGGACGCGTGAAAGAAGGATCTGAGACGCCAATAGAACCAAGCGGTGGCGTATTGCACCTTCTCCGGAACGAGGCGGCCGCTGTGAGTGCCGGAACAGCCTGTGCAGATGTAGAAATATGAAATATGTAGAAGCTCTTCCACGGCACGGACTCTGGCAGGAAGCGCTCAATGATGATCGGCCGTCAGACAGGAGGTTTGCTGATGACGCCAAACGGTCACTCGGGCCATAGAATGGTATATACAACAATAGCATACGGGTACATAGCCGTAGGCAGAGCATGCATGCCGTGCATTCGGAGACTCCAAGACAGATGCGTTTCCCCAGGCGACCGGGCGAACCTGCCAGGAGAGATGGAGAGACCGCTGTGACCGCAGCTGTAGCAATAGAGATGCGAAACATGGAGGAGGCGCACAGGGCGCAGAGATTGCTCATGAATCTGCACAGATAGAAGGATTAGAAGGCGATGTGGATATTGGAGCCAGGTTGATCAGTCCCGGGAGCTCTTGCCTGTGGCACGCCTTGCATTGCCTGTGGGATTGCGGTTTGGCATGTTTTTGCACTTTGCTGCCATGCAAACGCTCCCCTGAGATCCTGTAAGGATCAACAAAACATACTATTGCTCACAGTGATCAGCAGGTGTCTGCAGCAGCATCATCGCAAGCTGTGCGACCGGGTGATGACAGGACGTCGGCTGTAAAGTACTCTGTGGACTGCATGGTTTCACAGACTGCTCTTACTTTGCAGGAATTGCTTCATTTGCCTACAGGCTCGTGGCTCGCTGGCATGCAAGGCGTTAAGAAATGGCAGAATCTCGCGATTGGCAACAGGATAGTGACAAGGACAACCCTCTCGTCTCATGCTGCTCGACATGCTACGCACGTGCGCGAATCCACTGCTTCATGCATTTGAAACCCTCAACACTGAAGAGGTCTCTTGCACCAAGAAGCAAAGCGTAGTTTGCATCTGGCTGGCTCTGGGAAAGAGAGGTACACATCGACGTTGTTGGCGCGAGTGGCGAAACAACCAGCACCGGACAGCTTTGCGCTCCCACCTCCTTGGGTTACTTGGATCACCACCATGTTCAAGTGAAGAAGGGTCAAGACTCAACACAAGACTGACACAGAAATTAAGCTCGACATGACTCAACGCAACGCTGTCAGGCTCCGCATGCAGACCAGCCACATGCTGCGTTGCACCATCTGCAAGTCTGGAACCGCCATGGTGGAAGGAGAGGAGGCGCATGCCACTGTA
The DNA here is from genome assembly GCA_905221605.1 of Symbiodinium natans. Classification (NCBI taxonomy): domain Eukaryota; class Dinophyceae; order Suessiales; family Symbiodiniaceae; genus Symbiodinium; species Symbiodinium natans. Next base: position 193,282 of record CAJNDS010000127.1, read on the forward strand.
GTGCAAACTTTCGCATTCCTGCGGACGTGCCTTGCAAAAGTTCCTGCATGCATCTGAAGAACGGCCTCTCCTGGATGAACGAGTTGATGTGTGGAGGGGAGCCTAGTGCCTCAGCAGCACGAGGAGAAGGCGATTGCTGGTGCAGAAGGCTGCGGAGTAGCATGCTTGCAACAGGCCTTCTAGAGCTAAGGTGAAAACAGCTTGCTCGGACGGCTCATTGCGCTGGGAAACCGCAGAGATGATTCGGACGAGGATTGAGACTTTGTCGCACGGTGCATATCGTTGCTGTGATCACCCTGTGAGAGTCAGAGGATCCAGAAGCACAGTTGGAAGATTTGATTGACACGCACTGCACCCAGAAAGAGCGCTTCTCCATTGAAATGCTTCCACGTCTCCATGACACCATGACTCCATGATACTCAGCTGATAGTCAGGCGAACCTGCATTGCACTGGTCATTTACCTCGGAGTGGCGCCCATCTCAGATTTGATCTCATTTGATGTCAGTCTCTTTCTCTCCATCCGTCCACCTCTCGGCCGCGACAGCTCATTGTGGCCATCGTCGTGGCATGCCTCCTGATCGTCACCCGAGGGGTGGGGGGGGGCTTCGAGCAAAGCTGCACAACGTTGTTTAAACATGTTCTGTGTGAGAAGAGTGTATTTGGCGCATTTCGTGTGCCATCGTTACTTGCCATCGTTTTGCTTTCGGCAGTTCTGGGCGGGCGACGTGGTCCTTTGCTGCATCATTGCTCTTTATGAGCTCTCAGTTCTGCAGGCAACGGCACCGCGCAAACTTTGCGTCATGCAAAAAATGGTAGCAGGAGAACCACCAACGCGCATACCCTTCTTGCACAGCTCGTCCTGCTGGCGATCCTCCGACGGCGAGACACAGCACAAGCTTCGGCAGTTACCAGGTGGATCTTGCATCAGCTTATGTCGTGGGCTGTGGGGCTCAGGTACACCTACGCCTCATCTTGCTGGTCTTTCATGGTCCTTGCTCTTGAAACCCTAGACTTTCAACATTTGTCAACCTTCCACAAGGTTCGAAATCCCAAGCTTCATTCAGCCTGGGCCAGCATCTTGTCGTTTTCCAGAACCAACAGTGCCCGAAAGATGGCAAGCAACTGAGTCGAACTTCTGCACGACCCCGCGCAAACTATTTGGGCCCCCGACTGAGTTTCCACTTATCAAGGGGAGTGGGACGGCCATCCCGATTCCCAAAGAAGAATCTTCGGATCCCTAGGAGTGGAGAGTGCTGCGAAAACGCCCCCGAGATCACATAAGATAATGAAGGATAGGCATGATGCACAGCATTTTACAAACGCCAGCCCGAACAGAAACAAATCATTAGGCATCCTTCCTTCCCATGCCGCTCATGTTCGCCCCTCGCACGCACCAATGACAGATGGGGCTTCCTGCATGCAACAGCCCCATCGCTCCAATGCTAATGGCATGTTTATCTCTCTCTCTCTCTCTCTTTTTTTTCTCTCTCTCTCTCTCTCTCTCTCTCTCTCTTTTTTCTCTCGCTGTTTCCCTCTCGCTCTCGCTCTCTCACTTTGCCAGGGGGCCTGCGGCCGATGATCCGACAGTGCGCGAAATACAGCTCCAAACGCTCTCGGAGCCAGGAGGGGAAGGACCACGTTTGCTTCTTCGCTTTTCACGAGCGGATCGGTTCAGCTTGCAGGTTAAAGCGGAGATGGGGAGTGACATTGCCCGTGATTTGGATGTGTTACGCGTTTCACTACTAGGTGGTCTCCAAGCCGGGGTGTACAGAGCCTGGGCAATAAGAGGCTCAGCTTGCAGCTAAACATAAAGAAACCATTCTTCAAAAACTCTCAATTGCGTCCCACTGCAATGTTGGAAGTGGGTTGGGCATCGCTATGACTGCATGGGTGTGGACAACGCAGTGATGAGCCTCAAAGTAGCTGGTCCGGTTGGTATGATACTTTCACATGAACCGATGGATGTCAGCCGGGGCCTTTGATCCATACAAGTGCTGGAGCACTTTGCAGAGATTCGGGGTCACAATCGAATCCAACCATGGCCCAGGTGACGACCTCTGTCATGAAGCATGTGCAAGCACTACGTCCTGGAAGATGTTTCTCGCAGGTGCACTCGGAATAGAGCTTGTAGTTCCTTGTTGCGGTTGTACCGCTGCAAGGTGACCGTTTCACAAGCACGACTACAAGAGTTCATCCGGGCTGAGTTAAGCTACTTCGCTGCGCAGCACACACAGGCCGGTTAAGCTAAGCGTTGTACGGCTAAAACGAGAAGCGTCGATCTTGTGACCTGTTGCGGACCAAGCGGTCGACCTGTGCTGAAAAGTGCTGCGGAAGGCGCTGAGTCTGGAACAGATTGTCGAAGCGTCGACTCCAGGGAAAGTCGCACGGCTGGTGCACAAGGAGAGGCTTGCACCCTGCTAACTCACTGACTGCGTAGGCATCCTGCCCAACGAAGGAACTGCCTTTCCGATTTGCTGCGCGCATCCAGCACATCGAGGCATGTCCTAGCAATGCCAGTCAGTTGCCACACCTGTCCCACGATCCTGGTGCTGTTGGCGTGGTACCGTGTGGTAGCTTTATCTCGCATCGGCTGGTAAATCGGTAAATATACGCATGGGGAGTGTCCACATTGTGGAACTCTAGGCAGCCACATCGAAGACAGGCTATCGCTTTCGACTTGTCGGTGAGGCCACATTGGGGGAATCGCACTTGCTCGACCGACAGGGCGTTCGAGTAAAGTCTATGTGCATTTGCTGTCAACAGGCACTCCAAATTGTTGTAAACACCGTCTACAGGTCAGCGTTGGTGATTTGTGAGCTCTCACCATCGACGCTACCGACGTGCAGTGTCCACATCGGGTGACGCGTATTTTGGCCAGATGTTGCGAGTTGACCCCACTCTGTGCTGCAACAGCCAAAGCGGCGAGCATCATGCGCATCAGCTGGGCCCTTGCAGTGCTTGACCGGGCAAAAGAGCGAGCATCATCAGCATCAGCTGGGCATTCCCTGTGCTGTGCCAGCCAAATCGGCGAGCATCATGCGCATCAGCTGGGCCCTTGCAGTGCTTGACCGGCCAAGAGGGCGAGCATTATCAGCATCAGTTGGGCATTCCCTGTGCCGCAACAGCCAAAGCAACGAGCATCATGCGCATCAGCTGGGCCCTTGCAGTGCTTGACCGGCCAAGAGAGCGAGCATCGTCAGCATCAGCTGGGCATTCCCGGTGCTGCGTCAGCCAAAGCGCGAACATCATGCACATCAGCTGGGCCCTTGCAGTGCTTGACCGGCCAAGAGAGCGAGCATCATCAGCATCAGCTGGGCATTCCCAGTGGTCAGCGCCCGCAATGCCGCACGGAACGGAATTTGAAATGCGGACCAGAACATGACGCGATGCAATACAATTACCCTTGTCGGATACGCTTCCAGTTCCCCTCGTCAGAAGAGAGAGGGATCCGGGCCAAGATGGCTTAAGCTTAAGCATAATTAAGGGGGTCAATGGGAAATCGGAAGGTCGAAGCGATTCCTTGGGGGTGCTTTAGGACCCTGAAGCCAACCTGCCTTAGCCTTACACCCGCACCTGCAGCCAGCACTTGCAGCGAGTAGCTTCGAAACCCCAAACCCCACAGCCGCCTTCAATAATGTCGAGTCAGGAATGAAGCAGGCCCGGGCAACAGCTGAACCAGCCAAGAAGCATTTGGAATTCACAGGCAGTGACAGGCTGGGAAGAACAGCTCGAGCTGCGGACTGCGCCTCAGAGCTGTCGCTCGAATCCGAAACTCGTAGGCATGACACAGCAGGGTGTTGATGTCGAATGTTGATGTGTAGACCTTGGCTAGGCAATTGCACGAGATTTTCCTCGATTCCTTCAGCGACTTGCGAATGGCTGAACCTCCAGGGACCGAGGAGAGCCGTGTATAGACCGTTAAGTAAATGTGAACGCAAACGAAGCCAAGGCTAAGGCCGAGGTTTTGTTGGTACGGGTTGGCGCCTAGTTGAAGGGCTTGCGCGGTGAACGACAGGAATAAGAACAACAAAAATGACATGAACAGAAGAAGAAGAACAAGCAGAAAAAAACAACCACCATAGCAACAACAGTCACCACCGGATGGTGTTGACCGGGGCAGTGTCCGTACAAAGATACTTTAGACCTGTTAGTCTCCTGGCTTTCGACAAGCTGTGTGTCCTGTGGTGTTCACAATACAGAGCGGTTGCAGGTGCGGGTCCCTCGGCTTCTGTTCACTCCCACTTCATGGTTCCTTCCACACCAGTCCCCTTTCATCAGCTAGATGCAAGGCTAAGGCCAGCTTCATGGATGCAATCAGGAGTGCCCGCTCTCAGTGTCAGACTTGAACGAGTACACGGAGGTCCGCCTCGGGCCGGGCCTTGGGATGGGCCTTGTGGGGAGGATGCAAGTGCTGCTTGACGGAAGGTCATCCGAAGTGTTCGGAAGCGCCATCGACCTGTCGTTGCGTTACTTGCTGAGGCGGGTCAGCGCACTCAACTCTGAGAATTCATTGCATAGTCTCTCTTGTAGCCCAAGCCATCAAAAGCGAGGCCATTCGCAAGATGACACATGGCGATGCCGCTTGGATGGAGGGCGACGCTTTCCAGCCCAGCTCTCATGCAGAGCCCATGCAGTGTACTGGATGGACCTGGAGAAAAACCGAGTTTCCTGCGTTTTCCTGACAGGTCGTGGGCTGACACCTTTTTGCTCTCCCGAATCTCCACCGAGATGTCGCCTGGCATTGCGGAGTGCGAAAGGTGTGCAGAGCGCGGGTAGGGCGTGCGTGCAAAGGGCGGGCGGGCGGAGGGCAGGCGGGCGGAGGGCGCAGAGGCATGGCAACCACTGCTGATTCAGAGAAAGGCTCACTTCCCACTACATGGCAGTTGTGGATTCTCACGACCCGTCTGTCCAGCACCCAGAGTTGGAGCACTGCAGCTGCTTTCTTAGTTGCGTCTCCTTCTGGGAGCTTCTTGTATGGAGATGAGGCCGAGCAGCTGCTGAGTTTCGTGCCAAGCAAACAAGGGGCACACAAGCGTAAGCAAGACGGTTGTGCTGCTGGTCTTTTTTTGAGGTGATGACCACATTGGCATTGTTGATACCAAGTGCAACCCTGGCAGAATCTGCGAGGAGGCTTGCGGCTTGCTCCAATGCCACATGCCCTAAAACGAAAAACCCCTTTGCTCACGACAAGGCTGCCAAAGCCGTTCAGGCGATGTATGCAAATCCGACGAGGCCTGAAACATTTGACAATGCAAAAGGTTCAGTCAAGCATAGTCAAGCATCCTGATCATACTGCAACTGTCTCTTTGCATCAGGCAAGTTGCCGGCAACCTGAGCGTCGAGGTTCACTCGCATTCTGACTCCGGCTCGCTATCTGCCATCGAGTTCTCTTACATTCCAAAGTATTTGTTCTACATTGTCCAGGAGCTCGGCATAGCTTCGCCGTGTCATGGAACTGGACTCTAGACGAGACGTCTGGTCTGGCAGGAGCTGATCAAGAATAGTGCCCGGGCAACGGTCGAGGCGACACACGGAGAAAGATGGATTGAGACGAGAGGTACACAGATGTACACGGAAAGAACAGAAGGGCAGAGTCGGGTAGAATGCACAAGGTGATGTCGAGGGTAGTTACGGGAGGTTCGGAGTCGGCTCAATTGCCCCCCCCCCCCCCGGGCTTTTTGTAGAAGCTTTTTGTAGAGCGCGGTGGCCTTCCCCAACCTTAGAGCCATCGTAAAACCATGATGCAATGCTGCCGGAGGGCTCTTTAGAGCACGGGTTGTTGATTCGTGTTCTTGCAATCTGCAAGGCCTGCGAAATGGATCGGCAAAGAACCTTGTCCCAAAGGCCGATTGTTGTCACTGTCATCCTGGCATGCGTTTGGAACACCACATGGGAATGTGGATGCGCTGGCTGCCTTTTCTCTGGCACAGTAGCCTTCATATTTTGGTTCATGTATATTACAATATACTTTATTGATTTAATTGTATATATATATACATATGTGTGTATATATATATATATGTAGATCTCACTCTCCCCCTTTATAGCCAGGTTTGCGCAGACCAGAAGCAGGTGGCCATAAGGATAGCAGATCAGGCGCCGCGTGTCATGCATCGTTGCGCGTGCCCGCAACCCCGAGATGTGCCATGGTTGTACAAGAAGGAGAATCACAAGATGGGAATACTGGCACGTTCAGCGCAGACAGTCGACTCAAATTCCCCACGAAGGCTGACAATAAGCTGAGCCTTCTGCGTTCAAGCGGTTCCAACGCTTGAGGGGGCAGGCCCTGTCCTGGAAGAACATTGGATGCGGTTGGGCGAAACCAGAATCGTCACAAGACGGCCAGTTGTGAAGAACTTCTTCAGACCATAGTGAAATTCAGGGCCTACACATCCGAAACTCCGGCAGCCCAAGCTGCGGCTTCAGCCACGTAAAGATTTCAGCCTCTGGCGACACCCACACGAGGCCGTAGAAGCACGGGTGTGAAGATTTTGCACGGCAGTGCTTCCCGCAACTTTCGCCAATGAAGGCAACCAATGTTGAAGGAAGGGGCTGGCAGGATGAGGATGGGACCTCATTTTGATACACTATCACCTTTAACTAACCTGCATGTTTAACATGGCGTATGTTCCGCGGTTGAACCAACCATTGGTGCAGCGCCTGCCCAATGAATCCTGAGAAGATGGATGGATTCCACCCGCATGCCATGGCAGACGTTTCAGCATGTGGATTCAGGGTGGTGGTGCGCCATTTGGCAAAGCAGACGAGATCTGGTCGTACCTTTTTTCAACTTCAAAGCAGCCTTTCCAGGAGTCGTTTGCATTCAACTGCAAGTTCTCACGCACGAGGGAGGTTGCATAGTGCAAGTACAGCAAGTCATCCCGATGAGGAGTACCTGGAGAGCGGCAGTCCGCTTGCTGGCTGGGGTGTCGGTTTGCCTCTTGGTAGACTCTACGCCAGGTGCCTCCTGCAACCAAGCACTGATCTACTTCACAAGACACCCTTTCGGACTAGTGTAAGTGTTGCTTGTTTGTTGGAGGTATCTGGGCGGCTCATTGGAGCTGATGAATGTGCCTGGCACTGGAGTGGATGCGTGGGACGCTGAGAAACATCTGAGCTTGAACATGCTTGAACCCTAGGCGGTAGCCTCGGTAGCCTCTCTCACGGCATGGTTTCGTGTCTCGATCGGCGTATGCGGACAAGACGCATTGGGCCGCGTTAGCGTCAGCATTTTGTAAAGCTCAACGAGGTACTTGTTCTTGAGGCGCATCGCTCCATCAGCGCAGGATGGTATACCGTAAGCAGCCCCAGCTTTGCGCTGTGTATTTCATCCGTGCACCGGCTCCAGCGTTTTTTCTATCTGTGATATCGATTCAAGGCGTACCTCCATCTCAGATTCGCTGGCCCCGGTCTAGTTTGACCTCGCAGCATGGTCGGGACATCGCAACTGCCAAGCAACCGAAGTTGTGATCATTTGCCATGATGATGGCCGTGTCTGACTTCGATGTGTCAAGGCGTAGAGGCATGGGGCGCATGATCTCGCTTACAGATTCTTGCAGAACTCTGCAGAGACCGCAGAGATTGGAAGATCACGGCAGACGTGAAGAACCGCCCGCTGGCGGCCGAGAAGGCATCCATGAGTCCGTGAGGTGCGGCGTCAACAAGACTGGTCGCTGCAAACGTGTTTGCAAGTTTGCAAACTGCAATACTGCAGCATGACCCAAAAAAGGGCACACTTTTCTGGTCATGCCAGCACATGCTGGTGCCACAATTGATCACAAGTGGTTTCTGCTGTCGCTGTCCCGTCCCTTTCCTTTCACTGACCAAGCCGTGAGCTCCAGGCTCAACAGTCTCAACAGTCAAAACATCGAAATCCACAGCGTAGACAGCTCACGACCTACATTCAAGTTTCCACCACCAGCTTGCTAGACTCTAGACATCTCTAGGAATCTCCACATAGCACGTCAAGGGTTTCCTGACCGAAAATGCAATGTAGGCTACACGTCTACCCATGACTTTGAAGCTTCAACACAGGGGCCGACAGCTGAGCAGCTTTGAGCAGTTTGCCTGCATTGGCGTCATGTGGATTGGTTGTGTGTCGCAGGCACTGCCCAGCGAAGCAGATGGCAATGGACGAAGTTGACATGTGAGCTGCGCGCGCTTGTTACACTTTGCACGGGTTGCTGGGAACGCTCACGAATGGAGAAACTCACGTGGTCATGTGCAGGTCTGTCTTTTCAAAGATGGCAGAGCTGCTTGCAAGACCGCCACTGAAGCTGAACTTATGACGCAAGAGGTGGCAAAACGTATTGGCCGCTCCATGGCAAATGCATGGCAAGGCTCTCCCCTACAGCTTTGGAAAAGGAAGCCAAGGAGGAAGCCAGCGGAGCCAACCACCGGCAGAGAGCCCCAAAGCCCAAGCTTGCAAAGGCCTGCGTTGCACTTGCTGTTGATGCTCCGTGCTGCTCCCACCTGTGAAGATTGGCTGCTTCAGGCGAGAAGTGCCGCGCGCAATCGCTCTGACCCTGTGCTAGAGCCTCCGAGACTGCCTCCAGCCGTCACTTCGAGCGTACGGGGCACAGTCCACATCAGTCACAGCGCAGTGCTGAAGTTCGAATGGTTCCGTGTTGGCGGAGTGGCCAAAGCACACGAAGCCCCGCTAAGGAGGACGGAGAGTCCAAGGGCAGCATCCTGTCTGCAGTCTCGGAGCTCAGTGGAGCCGGCTAGTTGAGGGCTGTAGAGCGCTAGCGCCATTGCCACTCACTGCACAGACTCGTGCAGACACGCAGGGAGATGCACGGCAGGTGGGCTGCAGCAAGTCTGGAAGGAGAAAGCCAAGCATCCCTCTTACAAGAAGGCCAGTCAGCCGTGGCCAGGGCAAGCTGTAGACACCTGGGCGTAATCCCAACCGGCGGACTATCATGTGGCTCGTGGATATTGTGCAGTATGCCTCATGGGGTGGTCCAGGCAGGTCCTCCTCGAATGAAGAGACCTCCGGTAAAAGTGTTGGAAGAGGAGGTCCGGCCGATGACAGCATTACGAAGCTCATCATGCATTTTAGTAGGTTTGGGCAGGAGCGACTGCAAAAAATGGATGAAATTGACAATCTGGAGCAGCAGCTGAAGGAGGTGGAGCACCTCAACTTGACAAGCAATACAAGCACGAGTCAAAGTTCGCAGAACCGTTGGAGCATTTTGGGCAGGCCAAAAACTTGGCCGCAGCTACCCGAGAAGCAGCTATGGCTGCTGAAAAGCTAGCCCAAGCGGCTGCAGCAGAAGCTGATGAGGATGTGCAATTGCTAGCGGCTAATTAATGGCTTGGCAGCGACATGTGATCTCGAAGGATTCCGGCTCTGAAAAGCTTACTTCTGAGATTTCTGGGCCTCAGCAGGATCGTGAGTGTGTGTTTTGCGTCGGGTGCAGTCAGAGCTGCGCTGTGACATGCTGTGACAGCCGTGCTGAAATTCTGAAAGGAGCCTAAGGAGTCTGGGAAGGAGGGGCTCCATCTTCATCGACAGGTCCCTGCCTGGAAAAGCCTTGACATCGATGACAGTGCTGCGCATTCTTCGTGCCGACAGGCTGAGGAGAGAGTCAAGGCCCGTCGAAAGCAAGAACTAAAGGACCGCAAATGCAGCGTGTTGTTTGTCACAGCTATACTATGTATGTTTTGGAGATGGAAAAGGGCAAAAAAAAGGTGGTACTTGTTTATTGGTACATGTAGAATGTGTAGACTCCGTGGAGACCTTAGGTCTTGGTCCTCCTCATCAAGCGCACTGATAACGGGTGTTTCTCAGGAGCAAAGAGAGCGTCAACGCAAGGAGGCAGAAGAGAAGCGCAAAAAGCAGGTGGGGGGTGCTCAGGTCTCATTGAACATGCATCGAGAAGCAAATGAATACGACATGGAGGGATGACTAGGGCCCTAGGGTCTTCGAAGTTCTGTGCCGCTCTGCTGGTACTAGGCTGAGGCAGAAGCAAAGGCAAGCGAGTTGGAGCGGCAATCAAGGGAACGGGTGCAGGACACTGCAGCAGTCTTTAGCTCGCGTCACATTCAGATGGTTTTCAGTAGATGCTGGCAGGTTTCATGGGAAGGCAAGGGGAGCTTAGCCACATTTTCTGAACAAGGAGCGCATTCGAGCCGAAAGAAACCGCGAGAAGGTACTTCATGAGCAGCACGAACGCTGGAGCCTCGGCATTGTGGACGGAGCATTTTTCAGCATTCGGTAGCCAACATTGTCTCCGAAGGCGATGCTGAGGAACGAGACAAGCGTTCGCGGCAAGTGGCCGAGGCACTGTTCAGGGAAAACCGGTCCTAGGACACCGCCAGCTGCCGCTCGCTTCTGGAAAGGAGCTGCGTCAACAAGCCTTGAAACGACTGGCTGAGAAGGAGCCCAGCTGATTCATGTAGATACATCGTTGATCATCGTTGCAGGATGTTGCAAGGAAGTGCTTCATGCCCTGAGGAGAATGCATGTCGCCAAATGGCTGAAGAGATGGCAAAGCAAGAATCGGAGGAGCCGATCTTTTGTGGTTGCTTCTGATTGTCCTGTGAACGTTGGCGTGTGCCTGGCCACGAAAATCCGCTAAGACATCCGACATGAAAGTAAAGATCGTTAAAGCCCGAGTGTTGAAAGATGCTGAAAGGTTTGCGAGCGAAGTTAGAGCGAAATGTGCCGAGCCCGAGTTCTGTGTCGATCACCACCGTCCCACCAGCTTGCACAAAGCCGTACAATGTAGAAAGTCATCGAAGGATCATCGAAGGATCATCAACGCATGATATCGCTTGTGGCTCTGATATGTTTCCTGCCTTCGTGCTTGTATCGTGCTTGAACGGTCTCCCAGGGCTCTTTGAGCTCGTCAGCATGCAATTCCTGCTGAGTGCCGCAGCCTAAACCCTAACCCCAAGCCTTGCAAGGAGCGACGAGTGGCATACCTTAAACCCTCAAAAGTACAAGCGACGAACCAAACAAGCCTACGCTTCACTCCCACACTGAAACCCTCAAACCCGAATTCCCAGACCGTAACTTCCAAGCCTTCAGCCTTGATGCCGAGAAGGAACCATCCCCAATCCCAGACAAGCGCAGCATGGCGAACCTACACTGGACGTACCTCATCTTACAACTCCAAAAGGGATCCGGTCAGAAACCGTAAGATCCGCCGAGTAGGGAATCCCAAATCCAGACGACCAGGTCCATGCCGGGACCTCGCAAAACCTGAGTGCCGTCTCCTCGCAAGTTTCTCCCAAAGCCTCCCCCAACAGATTCGCATTTGTTCTTGCACGGACAGCACTTCAAGATGCAAGATCCCACAGGCCTCCTATTCTGTGAGCCGTTGGAAAAGGTTGGAAATGTGGCGATAGCATCTGCCTAATGACTGTTACCAACATCCCTTGCACAAGGATGCGCAAGGCATTCGTGATCATTCGTGGAAAAACATGAGCTGAAGCGTGCTTGATTTTAAGATGTGGAAGACCATGCCACTTTGCGCGCGCCCTCACTGCTCTCACCTTCAGAGTGCACCGCTGCGAGGCCAGGAGGCTACAAATTGAAGAAAGTGAAGCTCGAGCCGAGGAACTGCGCCTCGGCACATCGCACGCGTTGCTCCTTTCATGTTTCATCTGGCACCAGCTTGAAAAAATGTGGTTGCATCACGTCGTGGCCAAAGCTGCTGCCCAAGGCGAGTACGTACTCGGCAGCGAATGCAGCAACACCTTCGAGAGCAGAAGGAGCAAGAACATGCAGCTGAAGAGGTTGCACCGACGCCTTAGGGATTCTTCGGGTAAACAGAGATGCAGAAACAGTGAGCCCACTGATACAGTGATCGGCAAGGCACGTCAGCGTCGCATTGATGATGCGGCACGGGCGGCCAACTCATTGTTGTATCAAGTTGTATCTGTGTTGGCATTCAAAAGTCGCATGAAGTGGTGGCGCATGGAACGCCCAACGCCCTAGGCCGAAGACAGCAAGATTCGGCAGGCCATCAGCACTGTCATGCGAACGGTCAGTCAATGTCAGTCAGCAGCGCTCGGTCAGAAATTTACAGTAGTTCGGTTGATGAAGCACCAGGCGTTGCAAAGTCAACATCGGGCAAAGCTCAGAGCAGCGGAGTTCAAACACAAGGCTAAATCTGAGGAGCAGGCGCGGCGGAACGCAAGGATGTTTCGTGCCAGTTTCGTGCCATGTCTGTGCCATGTCTGCCTCTTGCAGCCAGGCCCGCGTGCTCATCCAAGAGGAGGAGATGGAACGCGAGCACGAACGTGCAGAAGCAGCGCTGGCCTCAGCCAAGCATAGAACATGACACCGCAAAAATAGAATAGCATCGCATCTCATTTGTAGAGAAATCAAGTTCTCAACGCTCACGCCACCTCAAAGAGCAGCTTCCATCGATTTAGTATCTTCGCATCGCGCTGCTGAAGGATGTCGGCCCAAATGTAGGCTCTCAATAGTAAAGGTTGGAAGAATCACGTGGAATGCTATGGAATGCCATAAAATGCCGGCTTGGACATAAACCCACTTCAGAATCCTAAATTCACCGGGTGCCCGTGGAAAGCCGCAAAGGCTTGGCATCCAAACATGCGGGGATCCTCAAAATCTCATTCTGGGGGAAAGGTTGTTGGGGCTTGAAAGCAGGGTTGGACGAGGGGAGACTCCTTGAATCGTTTTCTGAAAGATTCTGAAAGATTCAGCTGCTGATTGCTTTGGGAGGTTGAGGGCGGTGGCTGTGGGGATCTGTAGGTCCTGTAGGTTTTGTGCTTTGGCAGGAGCTCTGCGCCGGTGGATTCTCTGTTTGCAGCCCTGGAAAACATGGTAACGCTAGCTCGATGTTCTTCCTCGCAACTGCCGGCTGATGATGGCTGATGCAATTCCCACAAGCTTACACCCTGCAAAAGGAAACCTGAAGCCATTCAATGCAAAATTCCTACAGCAGAGTTCAAGCTACATCGCTGTCGATGCCAATCCTCAGCGATGCGAACGCAGAACAACGCACAAACAGTTGATTGTTGCAGCTGGCCACGGTGGTCAGGCTGACAGGGCCACTGCGAAGAAAAAACGATTCTTGGCTTAAGGGCCACCTTCTGTGTCAGGCCAGAATGTCGGGAAAACCGGCTCCTTGACGGTAACAAAAAGTCACAGGCCCGTAGCCTCCTAGCGATCGTCGACACACACATGCGAACGCCTAGTCGTTCCCTACCGCATGTAACCCGCCCTAGTAGGGAATACAGATATTGGTGTGAGAGAAGCAACGACGTGCTTCTCCGGACAGAGGCGCTCATGGAACGACAGCGGAAACGCCGCTGGCGCGCCGACCTGGGCAACAAGACCGGACTGACGCCCAAGTCGAATGCTTCGAGGGCGTCCAGCCAGCCACCCTTGAGGTGCGTATCTCAGTTGGAGACAAAGACATGTCCATGCCTTTTGCATCCTTTTGCGCCATCGAATCTAACGAAGGCCCCTTCCAAGCTTGGAATTTCCAGCTCCGGGAGGAGGCAGGGAGACCATTTCCTGCCCAACCAAGCTTAGTCCGACTCCTTGGAAAGATGGGCTGCTGGGATATGCTGGGATTGCAGCACGCCGCAATGCGATCTGTAGCGTCCGCAGGCCGCAGCACAGAAAGCAGCCGTGAAAACACGCCCAACTGCCCAACATGGGCTATTGTGGACAGTGATGCTGCGCAAGCGGCGCCTCCCAGGTGGGAATGCGCTTGTGTGGTCGATCTTCGCTTGAACTTGCCGTGTGTTGTTTCAAGGCCATGTGAGCGTTCTCACGCCGCGTTGCCTGCATGATTAGTATTGCGAGAAGTCTCTCAGTCTTTCTGTCGTAGCGTGAAAAGATCTACCGCAGTGCAGCCAGGTGCCAAAGCTCAAGAAACTTCCGCGTGCAGCCAGCCAGCCTGTCAGGCTCTGATGTTCAGCGTTTTCTACTGCGCAGATAGTTACCCAAGGGGCAGGCGAGACGTGTTTAGGACTTAGGCGGATTGTGAATGTCTGATGTTTGCGGTACTTTGAGAATTCCAGACACACCCAAACACACCTAGCTCAACTTTCAAAACTTTCTCAACGAGCCAACAGGAATTGGTATGATCCTCGTTGCTCGTACTGGTAGCGCTTGTTGGTCAGACCATGTCAGAGCCCTTGCATACAAATCATGGCATGTGGCCCCCTTGAGCAGGCAGAGACCTGCAGCAGCACCGGCCTGTCAAGGCCACAGTCAGCTGCCTGATGCTGCCTGTATCATGGCTAAGTTGTTGCTGCAAGCCCCTATGCGAGGAGGGAGCAGAGAGAGCAGCCGAGCGACATCTCCACGATGTCCTGATTGGAACATCGGAGATGCGATCAACGATTATCCGCACGCCGCGGACGACCATGAAGACCTGATGGAATTGCCGTCGATGTCACCAAGGATCCACAGCGGCCTCGCAAGGGCGCCGTGTTGCTGGAACTGCCTTGGTGACCCAGGAGTGGAGCGGCCCTTGGTGAACCTCTACCTCCGGACACGAACTCCTCAGGCACGGAAAGATGCTTGAATTGATGTGCAGCATGCGCAGTGCAGCGCACTGGTCTAACATCTGATGTTCGAAGCCTCTTGCCAGCACCCAAGCCGTGGAAGCAGAAAGCCATTCAGGCCGGTGGTGTATGCTTTCTGGGGGAAGAAGCTGTTCAGTGGATTTGCTGTGCTTGTTGGTATGAAGGTGAACTCAGCCTCCTACTATCTGGAAGCTCTGAAGGCTGCTCGTGGTGGAGGTCCGATTTCAGACTTATAGCCACGCAGTAGCACGCCGCGATCAAGAGCATCATGCAGCGATCACGGCAACATGACAAGTTCAGGTACCAACCGACCAGCTCCAGGGAGCAGAGGCGAAATCTTCACTTGGCCAATCTCTCATTGAATGAAAAAAATTTTCTCTTTTTAGTTACGAGAGCGGGGTAACGCTGGGGACAGACCAAAAGATTCGGGGGGCGAACTCCTCGAGTTCCCCGTAGCGTTTGAGCGCACAGGCTATGCTGAGCAGATGCGCCTTCGTGCAGAAGACGTGGAGGCGTGCCGACGATGTCCGATGCAATACTAATAGTATTAGTTCGAGCTTCGTTCGAACTCCACAGTCCCAACACGTCTCAACTGCGATCAGGCCAAGCAGCGAGAGGAGCAGGACACGAGGATGGAGAGGGGCTATGCGGCTCTGCAGAGGGTGCAGCAGAGAGCCATGCAGGATCGATGCACTGTACCCAAACCCAGCTGCCACATCTGACTGAACTGGGCCACAGGCATCTCCAGTTCGAAGCCCTCTCGCCTGAATTGGCCTGAAGCCTGAAGATGGACAGAAGGGAAAGGTATCACGTCTTGCATGAGATGCACGATCGGCAACTTTTCTGTAGATAGGTCCCTGCAGGCTACCAGGATCGAAATCGCAACGCACAGTCCTCGTAGTCTTTGAAACAGTGCAACGCTACAACTGGTACTGCAGTGATTTTGGGGGACATCTTTGGTAGGCTGCTAATCGGCATTGCATGTCCATGGCTGAACCAGTCAGTCTCGAGGAAGCATGCTGATCCAAGACCGAATACAGCAGAGTACAATCTTACAGGACTGTAATTATGTTAGCAACGGCTTCCGGCCACTGATAATGCGCTTGGCTCACCTTTTCTCTGGGTGAAGCACGAACCTCGCCTCAGTGCTACCAAATGGTCACCAGAGGTCGGTTCATCATAATGCTGAAACTCATGAGTCAAACAATGCCAACTCTGAGCAGAGCATGTAGAGCTTGCCTGCAAACCACTTCTTGCCTGTGATACATGCCTCCTCCTTCCTGCGCGAATCTCTTTTCTGCTCAAAAAAAATGTTCTGAACCTCTCTTAGTTCGAAGAGTTTAAGGGGGTTGAGAGGGCCGTTCGGCCCGGAGAGTCCTCAGAGGCGAGAGCAGCAAGGCCAGCCGCGAAGCTGCAAGGGCTCCAGTCATTCCTGATGAGTAGAAAATCTATGGGGATTGCTCCAAAGGTCCTTGAAGGGATGAACCATGGGAAACTGGCCCCTTTAAACAGGGGGAATCTGTACTGTACAAAAAAGGGAAACCTACCCCATGGTCATTATGTATTTGGGGGACAGGTATTTTGAACTACCATCTGAATGCTAACATAATCATAAAACTCATCAGCGTCACATTCCTTCACGAAAGTTTGCCGTCACCTCTCCTGTGGCTTTCTAGAACCTCGCGAGAGGTCACACATGGCAGATTCACAATCAGCTACGGTGTACCCGAGCCTGCGGCACAAGCTCGGGACTCGGCGCTGGACGCAAGCGGGCTGCAAAACAGCAAAGCGCCAGAGCAATTTTGCGGAGGCAAGTTCGCCAGCTCCAGAAGACCGAGATGTGCAAGTTTCACATGCTGAACAGGCTTGTGAAACCTCTAGTCCCTCTTAGTCTTGTGTTTTCGCAAGCCTTGCATAAGGCTCCGGAATGCTACAAAGATCCCACATTGAGAGAAAACTTTCAAGCTCTTTAAGTTGGAGAGGTGTGGGAAGGGCGCGAACTGCAGCTTTGCGCATGATGTGTCGGAAATTCGTGACAAGCCGGATGCTCAATGAAGCTTGTCTAGCTATGTGTCAGTCGCCACTAAGTGACCTGGTGAATGCAAGGCCGAACCTCAACCGAACGAGCATGTGCAAGACGTTCCTGCTGACCGGCCCTCATGTGATTCGGGACAAACGACCTCGCAAGATCTCGCAACCTGTGGCAAGACATTCCACAGTCTCTGCAAGAGCATCTCTTGCTGGACGGCCTAGGACCGGTAACTGCGAAAAGCCCAACTGCGCGTTCGCACACGACGAGCGGCCGCAAGCTCAGAGGAACTCAGAAAACTTCAGAAGATGTCAAAGCACTTGGGAAGCGCATACAAATTCGCTCTCAGGGAACTTCGAACAACGGAGGGTTTCTTCAAGACGAAGCTGTGTCGATTTGCACACCGTGGGCGTTGCAAGCATCAGCCTCAGTCGGGAAGCTGGCGGCTGCCGCGGTTTAATGCAGTGCATGTCATGTCAATGTGACCTGTGTGCGATGGAGTGGAATGGTGCTTTTAAAGGAGGTTCGCGCAAAAGCTAGCTCCTTGAAGCTTGGGGTAGTTGTCGCTTACGGCTCGGGTTCATCAATAGTCAAAGGGGTGCAGGGTGGGGACCCGGATTGGGAGAAGAACTGACAAGTCATGTCCATGCCGATGCCGGATATTTGGAACCGCAAAGAGAGAGTAAACAGCGAGTCGTCCAGTTTTTGTGGTGCTGAGCTCAAGTCAATTTCGGACGAGGTGGCGGCGCGTCGCCCCGTCTTTTTCAAACGTGCAACTCACGGGATCAGCAAGATGCATGCCTCACAGCCTCCCTGCCGGAACTTCGCACACGATATGTTCATGAAATTGCCTTCATGGCAGCGCAGAGTCCCTCGAGCCCCGGAGCCCCCCAGAGCTGCCAGAAACCCCGAGCCTTGCGCATTTCGCAAAAGCAAGCTTGTGTAGGCCAAGAGATATGGACTGCAATCCATGTCAAGTGTGTGTGTGTGTGTGTGTGTGTCGTAGGCACTTCACTGGTTTAAGGCACGGTGGCTCGTGTCGCTTTGCTCATAGCACGAAGGCCTTCCAGAAGCCAGATGCCGGCCATGTATGTTCAAAAATCAATGGCTCTTGGCATCCTTGCAGGAACTCTTGCCTGAGGACAAGCAAGTTGTTGCGCCCGTTGCTGCGCCCGGCTCACAGGCCGACGGCCTCAGTGGCTTTCTCCCAGTGTGTTCTGCCATGCTTCAGTGTGTACACACCCAGGTAGATGCCCGTTTCGACATGAAGCGGCAACAGGAATCGCGAGCATCGCTCTGAGTTACTTGTCATAGGAAACCTCAACCAGATGTCCAGAGTCGTGTAGAGCGCAGCCATTGCGTATGGTTTCGGACCATCTAGCAGGTGTTTAATGACTGCTCTTTGCGCTGTACTGGCACCCACCATGGCATACAATGGCATACCAGGTGCCGGAAGCGCCAGAGGTGCCAAGCGTAGACGGAGGACGGTTGCAGCCCCCGGCCCTTCCTTGCTATCCCTCCTTTGATGTCATTTTTCAGCTTTGGTTAGGTTTCTTTAGCGTGTTTATATAGGGTGGAGAGATTGTATATTCTCAGATTCCGTGTTGTATTCCAAGCTTCTTCCGTAGCTTTGAATCCTCACAGTCACAGAACATTGGTAGATTTGGATTGTTGCCCAGCGGGTGCCTGGAGTTTCGCAGGTTCGGAGCAGATTCTGGAAGGGCTCCAAGATTCCAGACCAAACAGCCGTGCTGCCCTCGGTCGAGTCACATCTAGTCGCGGTGGTCATTCATGCCCACTTTGCTGCCTGCTAGGCTTCAAGCATTCGTGCCCACTCCTTCCATCAACGACCTATGGCGCATTACAACTACTTGAAGCCTTCTGTGACACTATGAGCGCTGCATAGTTCGACATGTACGTTGCTAGAGCTTCTCGAATTGTCCGGAGAACAGATCCACTTTGCTTTTTCCAAAACAAACACCGCAGGCGCTTCAATCAGCCCACCCTGGCACGACTTGTTTACGATTCTTTCAGCTCCTCTATTTGCCTCTCAAGTCAGCTGCTAAGGGCACGTCCCCCTGCTGCACCCGCTGAAGCTGGAGGAGCTGGCGGACAAGCTGACTTACATCCTGCATGCGTTGCAGCTTTTTGTCAGCCTTGTGGAGTCCAGCGTTCTGAGATGTTCTGGGATGTTCTGGTCATGGTTTTCGGCGTTTCACTATCAAGTGTGTTTCAAGATTTTGGTCTTCAGGATGTCTGGCTTAAGAGTCACCGTTGGTTTGCAGCAGCGGTGAGGCTTGGGGTTTGTAGGGCTTGTTGTGTGTGTGTGCGTTTTGTGGTTGAGGGCTTGAGACGCAGCATGATGCATAGTCACTAAAACATCTTCACTGGGCGGCCTCTTATAGTGTTTTGCCTACCTCGCCTTTTCCTCAGGAGAACGTGAGCTAGTAACCTGCTTGTAGTCACTCTGCAGTCAGCACATGGGCGTTGTTCTAAACCCCCCACTCTTCGTGTTTAATTGGGCCGGCCACTCATATGTTGCCTTCGTGTAACCACGGCACCAACAACCAGCATGGCGCAAGGGGGCGCAAGGGCGAGCGCAAGGGCTAAAAACCCCAAACTCTAAAATCAGGCCGTCTGCTAGAACTATACGCAGGCTCTCAAAGCTTCAAAATCTAGAGTCGTTTATTACAAACGCTGAAACAATAATTCTGGATAGCCAAACACGACACGCGCGTCTAGCGGGGCCCGCAAATTCAAGCAAACCCTTACCCACAGAGCTCCAAACGATCCTAAAGCATCCCCAGGCTTTTTGAATGGCAGACCCGCAACGGGTTTAGGGTTAAACCCTAGGCTTAGGGTTTAGGGCTTGAGCTTCGCGTGTGGCCGGCGTCGGGGGCCCCTACAGGGAAGCCCTTCTGATTTAGTAAGTAGGGTTCGCAAAGTGGGTTACGGTGATTACTGTGGCTTTGGAGGATACTGCGTAGGCTTACGAAGTCAAAAGGGCTTAGTTGTGATTTGAGCACCCGCCAAAGCTTGTTTATCTAAGCCAGCATTGAGGAGCTCACAGGTCGTTTCAGCAAACCTCCCAAAAGCGACAGGGGCCTCGCCTAAAGCAATAAAACTGGTTTGTACATGTCATGAAGCATCGATTCCGGTGCTAACTAATGAACAGCGACAATCCAGCTGGATAAAGGAATCGTCGCTTCCAGTACTGAGCTCGTACTACGAAGCAATGACAATCCAGCCAGCTTATGGAAGCATCGCTTCTAGTCCATAGTACAACCCAGAAAACCTTGTCGGTACCACATTTTGTAGTTGGCATGTTTGCCGGCATGGCCAAACGCTAGCACGGCGCAAGGCGGCGCAAGGGCGCAAGGGAACCCTTCGGCTTTAGGCTTGGCACTAGAATTTAGAACAACATGCACATGCAGGAGGCGCTGTGTGTCTCTTTCGTTTCTCTCTTTAAAAACGTCGTCCGTTGTAGTGTTGCACTTCCGGAAACCGCCAGACAACCAAGGAACTGTGAGAACCATGGGGCACGTGTTCATTCCCACTCCGTCGCGCCTTTCGAATCACAGCACCCTGGTTGCAAATGACAAACCACATGCAACTTTCAGAGCCCTAGCGCCATATAGCATATTGCCCTCGGATGCCAGCTTTTGGAGCATTGAGGCGGGGACGGCATGGTGGCGCTTGGGCCTGGCCCCCCATGCACTAGGCATCACTAGGCACGTACCCTGTGGTCCCCAAGAGACCCTTTCCAGCTTTTAAGGACATTCAAGTTCGCTCTTCCGCCTGGAGTCCCACCTCCATCGATCACATGCCCAGGAGTGGCAGGGTTGTGGCAAGCTACGGATGCCTATAAGAGCTGTCCCGTTGGGTTGTGCATTGCTTGCTTCGTGTTTCGTTTTGCTTTGCCGGCTTGCTCCTAAAAATGTCACGCTGTCCTTGATCCACAGGAGGGTTCAAGCCGCATATTTGCGGCTGGTGGTTTCCTCGCCCTTCGTTGGGCTGAAAGCCTTGAATCTGTGTGCAGGTCAACATTGACGGCGACCGCTGCTGAAACTTTCAGGCCAGGGAGCCCAATGCAACGCAACGCAACGTACTGCAAGGCAACCCCAAATCCCAAAACACATGCAAACTATGGGGTTCGCACGCTGCACAGGGCTCGGGGCTCCGGCAATGTCATGCTTTTGGAAACTGATTCGTACTTTGGATTTGAGTGTCACGAGTCGACATCAAGATCTGCTGATGATAGTTGTTCGGCACACTCGGGTGAGGATGGGCCCTGGCGCTCCCATCGGCAACATTTCGGGACTTACCGATCCGCAGGCTCGGGACTTACCGATCCGCAGGCAAGGGTTGTCTCAGTTTGAAAAATGAAATTACGTGCTGATTCAAAGGTGCCGATCATGGGCAGCGCCACTACGCCAGACATACTGGCCTCGTCGCGACCTCCCGCCAGTTATCAGTTGCTGTTGCTGTGTGTTCAGGTTCTGCCTTGGAAGCAGCTTGAGCCATCGGAATCATCGGAAGGTACAACTTCATGATCCCACCAGGGACTGGAGGTTCAGCTTCACACATTGAGCGGATCCTTCCGGCAAGGCTCACCCCATGTCAGGCACTAACCGCACCATACACTCAGCAACGACTGGCAACACAGTGTGCGTCCATGCCTCAGTCCCTCAGTCAGCGTTCTTGATTATCCCTGGCAGAACATATCAGACACCGTGTGAATGCTAGGCTCCGCTGTTTCCACCAACCCTTTCAGGCTCGCAAGAGTGCATGAATGCGTGGAACGTGAAAAGGGCAAATATGCAAGGCACATGTAAAGTGTACTACAAAGTGGCAAAATCCCGTTGTGCGGAAGGTCTTGGGGATTCGTCACCGCTTCATCTACAGTATTTGCAGCAACTTGAAGCTTGTGGTGCATACCCAGACACAGGCAGGGCTCGGGAGGCTTTCCGGATTCCCAGAGAGATAAATTAGTCGTAGCTTGGCCCGACCTAGTGACAGGATGCAGGCCAATGCCCACAAATTCACATTGCCGACAAGAACGACAATAATTGTCTCTCAAGCCAGATCTAAAGAGCCGGCGACGAGGTGAAGACCCGAAACGGTCCCCAATTTGCAAGGTTTTGCAGCCGCTCATGCTCTCGGCAGGTATGTGAGGAAACCAGGAAAAGAGCCTGGCCTGCCGTGTGGCATTCCTCTGATAAGCTTCGAGTTGTGTTGACAGTTGTCGACAAGCGCAACTGATACTTCCCTTTGCAGGGGGACTCTGCGCTTTGCACGAAGATTTTCCTTGTACTGAACGGATGCCCACCAAAGACGTGATGGAAGTTGACACTTCCTGTTGAAAGTAGTTGTTATTAAAGCAACAGATAGAAAGATAGGTTGTCATCAGTTGTTGATGCCGGCCATCAGGTCATGAAAATGGGATGAAGTTCCCCCGCAGCGACCTCCTAGTGACTTTTTTGCGAAGTACTTTTTACGATCTCAGGTTCGATCTGTACCAGGCCTTGCACTCCAGAATACTCCAGACTCCTCACTTGTACACTTTGGGATTCGGCAGTTTGAGCGTTGTCAGCTCAACGCCTCCAAGTCTGAGATCGGTGCATACAACGCTATGCACTTCATGTAGCACACGCACGCCGTCACTGTTCTTGAGAACCATCTCGCTTTGCCGCGTGCAGTGCCAGAGTTCATGGGCAATGCTGGTGAGAAGCAGAAGATAAGCATTGCCAACATGTAGCTGGTTTTTCAAGCACAGCCGAGCCCGATGAGCTTATGCTGACTTCATTGAAAGCTCATTGAAAAACCGGAGATCCTTTGAAAAGATCTCCGCTTTGACAGCTGGCTGCCGTAAAGGCAGGCGCCGACATGCAGCAAGAACAGCCTGCGCCTCGGCCATCGGGACACCTCGGCACACCCTTGGCAATGCAACGTTGAAGTCATTTCGCAGTCCAGTGATGGGGAGGGCACCAGACCGTCAAGAGCCATCACAAGGCATGCTAGCGCAAATGACAGAAACTGCACCAAGGCAGCCAAGGCAAGCTCCAACAGGTCGTGGCGACTTGGGCTGGAACGGCCTGAGACAGCTTCTGCAGCGAGAGAGAGAGTGCACATCTCATATCCCAAATGACACTCCAGCTCCATCTGTTATACAACATGATTGTCTCAGGAACATGATGCAATCTGATCACGCTTAAGCACTCTATTTCAATGCATCAGTAGCCTGCGTGGGGGGTTGGCGAAGATGCCATGCGCGTATCACCAGTGCGGGGAGGGGTCGGATGCCGATCTTTGGCAAACACCCAGACTCAGCGCTTGCGCAACATCCTCTTGCACCTGTTTCTTGAGTGAGAGCAACTTGGCTTGGACATGTGCTTGAAGCCAGAGATGCGACTTGAAAATGTCTGTGTGCTGAGTGATGCTGCGTGTATCAAATCTGCCAATTCTAAGAGACTCACAGATGAAGAGCACGGCTTGAATACTCCGCAAAGACGAATACACCCATCTGTGCTTCTCAGCTTCTATGTTCAGAGGCTCAAGCCAAGCGATGCTCATGTCGAAGGCACAGGATGTGAGCGGAGGAGCGGTTCTGGCCCATTTAGCCAGACTGCGCAGTGGCAAGGTTGAAGTCCATGTCAAAGCGATGGGATCGGCGCCGGCTTTGCGGCAACCACGCTTCACCATCGATGGATGCAAGAAGTTCTCAAAGCTCATCGTATATCTGAAAGAGGCCTTGAAGCTGGAGACCATTTACGTCTACTGCAATGATGCTTTCGAACCTTCGCCCGACGAGCGCTTGTCGGACTTGCAAAAATGCTTCGGGTCCTCTGGGAACAAGCTCAACATCAGCTACTCAGGTGAGCAAGCATTCAATTAAGCGGGTACCTTGTACAGAAACATCAAACACGCATGGCTGCTCGAGAGCTTGAAACAGCAGGCTACAAACGTTCAACGAGAGTTCAGGCTTGTGCAAGGGTGTGAAAATCTTTATGTAACGTTCTCTAGATTCAAGATGTCCATCTCTAGGCAACAAAATGAGTATTACTATCATCTGGCTTGTAAATGGAATTGGTCATTCACATCGGGTCTTTGGAAGGATAGCCCTTCCCTGTCGTCAAAGCAAGAAAGGACTTAAATGTTGTGCCCAGGCTTGAACAGGCTTAAGGATTGGGAGATGGGGGTGGGACCTCAGCTAGGGGACAGGTTTGAAGATGGTTCCGTTTGCGGTCGCAGAAGGACGACAAAAAGGCTTTGAGTCGTGTAGAATTTCTAAAGTCATGATAATCGGCGTTATTCATGATCTCCTGCCCTTCAAAAGAGTTTTCTATATTAAGCAAAGGAAGCGGAACCCCCGAGCGCTTTGTCAGCAGCGTCCAGCGTGGATTTCACTTATAATTGAAATACAAATGATACATTTTTTATCTCCTTCATTTCGTTTATCTTCTTAATATTAAATTAAGTCACTAATATTTTATTGAATTGAAAAAGAATACACGAAATTAATAAACGAATAGAATGAATACACTTGGCTTTCTTTTCATTCATATACGTTCATCATTAGTGAAAAGAAGAATTTAGAATTAAACTCTAATACGGATAGAATGCAAAAATAATTTGTTAATTTAGGAATTTCTAGAAAGCAGGATTATATTATAAATGCCTTATTAAAAGGAATATATATATATATATACCATAAACTCTTTTAATCTTTTATTGGTCTTGGAAATATCCCTATAAAAGGCTACGGGCTCGACCCCTATTTTCGCTCTGCGGCCGCCCCGTCGGATGTCCCGCCTCCTCTTCCGGTCCATTTGGCTGCTTGTGAGGGCCTTGCAGGGGGATCCTGAAAATTCCGGGTATTTTAACGCTTATTGTCTAAAAATCCCGGGAATTTTGGGAATTCCCCGGAGCTGAAAATTCCCGGAATTTTAGGAATTGTCCGGATTGAGGTTTGGGCTTTCCTTGGGCTGTCACGGCGTTGTCCGCTTGGTCCGCTTGGGTGGTTTTTGGCTGTCACGGTGTTGTCTGCTTGGTCGGTTTTGGGCTGTCACGGCGTTGTCCGCTTGGTCCGCTTGGGCGGTTTTGGGCTGTCACGGTGCTGTCCGCTTGGTCGGTTTTGGGCTGTCACGGTGTTGTCCGCTTGGGCGGTTTTGGGCTGTCACGGTGCTGTCCGCTTGGTCGGTTTTGGGCTGTCACGGTGTTGTCCGCTTGGTCCGCTTGGGCGGTTTTGGGCTGTCACGGTGCTGTCCGCTTGGTCGGTTTTCGGCTGTCACGGTGTTGTCCGCTTGGGCGGTTTTGGGCTGTCACGGTGTTGTCCGCTTGGTCGGTTTTGGGCTGTCACGGTGTTGTCCGCTTGGGCGGCTTTGGGCTGTCGCGGTGTTGTCCGCTTGGGCGGTTTTTGGTTGTCACGGTGCTGTCCGCTTGGTCGGTTTTGGGCCGTCATGGTGTTGTCCGTTTGTTTTGGGTTGTCACGGTGTTGTCTGTTTGGTCGGATGTTCGTTGTCACGGTGTTGTCCGCTTGGGCGGTTTTGGGCTGTCACGGTGTTGTCTGCTTGGTCGGTTTTGGGTTGTTATGGTGTTGTCCGCTTGGTCTGCTTTGGTGGTTTTGGGTTGTCATGGTGTTGTCTGTTTGGTCGGTTTTGGGTTGTTGTGGTATTGTCCGTTTGGTCCGCTTGGGTGGTTTTGGGTTGTCATGGTGTTGTCCGCTTGGTCGGTTTTGGGCTGTCACGGTGTTGTCTGCTTGGGCGGTTTTGGGCTGTCACGGTGCTGTCCGCTTGGTCGGTTTTGGGTTGTCACGGTGTTGTCCGCTTGGTCCGCTTAGGCGGTTTCGGGCTGTCACGGTATTGTCTGCTTGGTCGGTTTTGGGCTATCACAATTTGTTCGCCTGATCCGCTTGGGTGGTTTTGGGCTGTCACGGTGTTGTCCGCTTGGTTGGTTTTGGGCTGTCATAGTGTTGTCCGCTTGGTCCGCTTGGGTGGTTTTGGGTTGTCACGGTCTTGTCCGCTTGGTCGGTTTTGGGTTGTCACGATGTTGTCCGCTTGGGCGGTTTTGGGTTGTCACAGTGTTGTCCGCTTCGTCGTTTGGGGTGTCATGGTGTTGTCCGCTTGGGTGGTTTTGGGTTGTCACGAAATTGTCTACTTGGTCGGTTTTGGGCTGTCATGGTGTTGTCCGCTTGGGCGGTTTTGGGCTCTCATGGTGTTGTCTGCTTGGTCGGTTTTGGGTTGTCACGGTGTTGTTCGCTTGGTCCGCTTGGGCGATTTTGGGTTGTCATGGTGTTGTCTGCTTGGTCGGTTTTGGGTTGTCATAGTGTTGTCCGCTTGGTCCGCTTGGGTGGTTTTGGGTTGTCACGGTGTTGTCTGTTTGGTCGGATGTTCGTTGTCACGGTGTTGTCCGCTTGGGTGGTTTTGGGTTGTCATGGTGTTGTCTGTTTGGTCGGTTTTGGGCTGTCATAGTGTTGTCCGCTTGGTCCGTTTGGGTGGTTTTGGGTTGTCATGGTGTTGTCTGTTTGGTCGGTTTTGGGCTGTCATAGTGTTGTCCGCTTGGTCCGCTTGGGTTGTCACGGTGTTGTCGGCTTGGGCGATTTTGGGTTGTGATGGTGTTGTCCGCTTAGTCTGTATGGACGATTTTGGGTTACGATGGTGTTGTTGGTATTGTTTGCTTGGTCAGTTTTGGGCCGTCATGGTGTTGTCTGTTTGTTTTGGGTTGTCACGGTGTTGTCTGTTTGGTCGGATGTTCGTTGTCACGGTGTTGTCTGCTTGGGTGATTTTGGGTTGTCATTGTGTTGTCTACTTGGTCGGTTTTGGGTTGTTATGGTGTTGTTCGTTTGGTCCGCTTTGGTGGTTTTGGGTTGTTATGGTGTTGTCTGTTTGATCAATTTTAGATTCATTTTAGTTTTATTTCTCGACTAAAATATGGTACTATTGTAGTACCAGTCCGCCCTTTCGCATTTTTCAGGTGCGTTCGAGCTTCTCTAATATTACAAATCCCGCTCTTAGATGTATGTCTCGGGTTGGTACGGTTACTATAACATCTTGATTTCTAGATAATTTTACGAATCCTTCCCTATCGTTGGCAAAATCCGTCAAAGACTTGCCACCAATTATCTGGGAATCATTCTTATCTATTTTAGGATATGAGGTTCAATTCTTTTCTATTTACTCTGATCTTTGGTCCGTATTTTCCGTCCACATTTCTCGATATT
>CAJNDS010000128.1:0-104918 GCA_905221605.1 Symbiodinium natans
CCTTGTACCCTGCGCCTTGCCCCTGCAGATTCACAAAAAGATTGCCCTTGCCCGCAACCACACTCCAGCCTATGTCAGCTTGGCTCGCCGCATGAACAAGCTTCGAAGTGACACAGCGGCGCAACCGGAGATCTTCAAGGAGTTGGCATCTTTCTATGATCAGGTTCACAGTCCTGCAAGAGCTCTGAAAGCGCTTGGTTTGCAGCATCACCCATCCACTTTGCGCATTTGTGGGTATCGTGACCCAATGCACATGAAGATAGTTTACCATGCAGACCCGGCTACGATGTACCAGCGAGAGCAGCCATGGTCAGATCTTGCTCCCCCTGCACCTCCTGACAGCGACAGGCTTCACCACCAACCTGCGCCTGATGAGTCTGAAGGTAACGGTGACGGCCGCCTGGAGCCTGCAGCTGATCCTTCAGATCAGCCAGTGCCAGCGCAAGCTCATGACAATGAAGCACCGGTCGGTGCTCTGTCAAAGTCTTCAGATAGCCAGCCTCCCCGCAGGGTCCGGGGAAAGCAGTCGGATGTTCATGCTGTTGAGTTGCAGTCGCGTGATGAAGCAGTGGTGGCCTTGGGATTGAACAACGCTCTGGTGCCCATGACAGATGATGCTGTTTTGCAGCGGTATGCTTTGCAGTCCATGTCTGGGCTTCTGGATGATTCAACTTCAGTGTCTGACAAAATCTACTCCATGCCATTCAGTAACCAGGCACTTCGAAGCTTGCGCTGGGCAGCCTGCCGGCATTCAGACGATGACCCTGTGCCGGTCTTGGATTGGGATTCCTTCAGCTTGCGAGGTCATGTGTTTATGCAGATCATTCGCAAATCCGTTGGGAAGGTTGTTGTGCCTACCCGCACAGGTTTCTCCAACACCGACTGGGCGGTTTCCTTCTTGAGGGTTACGGCAGTGAAGCGGCTGGGTGCTGGCTTTGGTGTGGTTGTCAACTCGAGCCCTGTCAGTTTACAAGACTTGGATTGCGACGAGTCTGCCACTCCTGTGGTACTCTGCCTGGAAGCTTTGCCTCTGGAGTCATTGCTGGGCATGAGGAAATGGGAGAACACAAGCAATCTTGCATGTCATCTAAGAGTGCCAGCAGACGATCCTGACAAGCTTGCCTTTGAAGATTCTGCGTGTCAGTCGTTGTTGAGTGATTTGCTGGCAGCCGGTTCCTACACCGTTGCAGGCAACGACCCTTTGCACACCGAGAAGTCTCAGCTGTTGGAAAAGCTTGAAGCTCGGGACTGGGCTAGGCGTGACAAGGATGGCGGCTGGGCAGTGACAAAGAAGGGCCACAGGCGCGTCGAAGTTGAGACCGTCTTGACAAGTTTGGGGAAAGTGTTCGAGGCTCGTGATGTGGGGCTTGAGGACATGGAAATGGTAGAGCTGTTGTTGACTCTTCGAGATCAAGGCTGGCACCACCAAGGGCTGGAGTCCAAGAGACTTTTGGACAAAGGCGCAGCGTATAAGCTTGAAGATGAGAAGATTTGGTATTACCTCAAGACAAACTCATATCTTTGCAAAGATTACCTTCTCTGCCTGCTCAAAGCAGAACAGCATGGCAGCCCTGTTCCACACCTTCAGCCTGCCAACGTGTACGCACAACTGCTAGGCAAGCCAGGGTCCACCCAAACTCGTCGCAGGAAAGAGAATGCCTTGATTTTCATGGATGATGAAGATGTTTGGGTGGCAGAGTCAGCTCTTGTACCTGTGCGAGCTCCACGAAAAAGAGCCCGTCTTGGGGTTCAATCGGCTCCTGCGTTGGAGGATGCTGACGATGCTGACATGGGCGAAGAAGGCGTTGAGCACGATGTTGTTGAGGCTGAGTCCGAGGCAGAGGCCCACGCTCCAGAGGAAGCTGCAGCTGGAGAGGCGGAACCCAGACCAGATGCAAGTTCCTCTGCATCTTCTTCAAGCAGTTCTTCTTCTGGTTCCAGTTCACAAAGCAGTGGGGGGTCTGATTCCTCATCTTCTTCCTCGAGAGCAAGCAGGGTGGCAAACGTGCTGGGAGGAGGGCAGAGGGTTTGACGAGAAGACGTGATGTGGCCACATCTTATGGTCTCTGTCGCCTAACTCCCACAAAGACCGGCTTCCAGCTGACCTGTAAGCACCCCAAACATGATTCCGGTACTGCGGCGTGCACGAAAACACGAAGTTCCAAGATCGATGGTCCGGAGGTGACCTTGAGAATGTTGAAGTTTTGGGCCCAGAAAGGCCGCCATGTATCTTCCAAGAAGGAACATCAGGGCCGATGCTGGCAAGAAGTTTTGAAGGCCTTCAAGAATGGCACTCTGCCATCTGAAGAAGAGTTGAATGCAGCGCCCGTGAAGTCTTACCCTAAACGCTGAACCGCATTGGGGCTTGGCAGTTGCTGTGTAGCAGCTTTGTAGACCACCCTCAAGCAAACAAGCTGAACTCTGGTGTGAACTTATTTATTGTGTTGACTGTTTGTTTTGCATCGTGATGCAAAAGGATCAGCGTGCAGCTCAGCCAGCTTGCTGCTCCAGACCCCAGACAGAGTCTCAGAAAGAGGTCGTGCCGTTTGTTCAGTTTGCTTGAGCAGACGATATTCTGTTTCAGGTGTTTCAGACTTATAAGCTTGCTGCTGTAGAACGCAGGCCGCACACCTCAGAAGTTTCACAAAAGCACCGCAGAGCGTCAGTTTGTCAGAAAATCCATTGCGGCAGGGATGGGCGACCGCGTCGGAGTACGCACGAGTACGCCCGAGTACGCACGAGTACGCCCGAGTACGCACGAGTACGCCCGAGTACGCACGAGTACGCCCGAGTATGCCCGAGTACGCCCGAGTACGCACGAGTACGCCCGAGTACGCCCGAGTACGCCCGAGTACGCACGAGTACGCACGAGTACGCACGAGTACGCCCGAGTACGCACGAGTACGCCCGAGTACGCACGAGTACGCACGAGTACGCCCGAGTACGCACGAGTACGCACGAGTACGCACGAGTACGCACGAGTACGCCCGAGTACGCCCGAGTACGCCCGAGTACGCCGAGTACGCCCGAGTACGCCCGAGTACGCTCGAGTACGCCCGAGTACCCCCGACTACGCACGAGTACGCACGAGTACGCACGATTACGCACGAGTACGCACGAGTTTGTTTCAAAGCATGTGCATACATTGTTGGAAATCCATCATGCGAAAGTCGTGTTTGCAAAATGCGGGGGGGGGGGGGCTCCCCAACCCCCGCTTTATTTTTAGCCGCGCAAGCTTGCTTCAACGCATATGCATACATTTTCGGCAACCCATCATGCGAGCATCGTGTTTGCAAATGGGGGGGCTCCCCCCCCCCCAACCCCCCCGTTTTTTTTGAGCCAAGCAAGCTTGCTTCAAAGCATATGCCATATGCATACATTAAAATGTTGCAAATCCATCATGCCAGAATCGTGTTTGCAAATTTGGGGGCCTCGCCCCCCCCCCCCCACCCAACCTCCCCGCTTTATTCATACATTTTGAAAACCCATCATGCGAGAATCGTGTTTTGCAAATGGGGGGGGGGGCTGCGCTCCCTCCCAATCCCCTCCTTTGTTAAAAGCCGCGCAAGCTGTCTTCAAAGCATATACATACATGCCGTTCGTTCGTGCAAGTCCAACAAAGTAAACCCTATATTTGTTACGTAAGAAAACCTCTACAGCAAACCTCTATGCGTCTCTCTGGTTTAGAAGCCCTATGTGTCCTTCGATTTTAAACCTCTTTCCTTTTGTTTGGAAAACTCTTTCTGTTTCTGTTGGTAGTACAACCTCTAGTATCTTGTGTATTGCATAGGCAAACCCTCTTTCCCCGCCTTCTATGGATAACCTCTATCTCCTTTCACTTTTAACATGGTAAAATCCTACCTTTCACGGACAAAACCCTAAGTTTCCTTGGTATTTGAATAGGAATACCCGCATTCCCTTTGTATGTTAAGAATAGAACCTGTATTTCCTTTGTACTCTATGCGGAAAACCTCTATTTCTTTAGATTTCAAGAGGAAAACCTCCATTCTCTTCGGATGTTGATGGGAAAACCGCTATTTTCTCTGGATGTTAATAGGAAAACCTCTTCTCTTGGGATTTTAATAGGAAAACCTCTATTTTCTTTGGATTTGAACAGGAAAACCTCTATTTTCTTTGGATTTCCTCTATCTTGCAATAGGGAGGCCCCCCCCAAAAAAAAAAAAGTTGAAAGGCAAAAAACAATAAATAATTCCTCGACCATAGGTTTACAGCAATGTAGACTTAGCAAGAACCCTGGATACCCTCACGCACGAGTTTTGACCATCTGCAGACTCCCAGCGACCTTTGCCACGAAAAGGATGGCCATAGCTTCTTGTGCGGAACCCAAGTTTGAAGCACACAGGTTTTTCCTTTATTGGCCTCAAGGGGTTTTGGAAGAACCCAAGTTTAAAACATACAGGTTTTTCCCCTTTTATCCTTAAAAGGCTTAGGCATTGCCTGGGTAGGCCCTTACAGGGGGTTAAAATGAAGACAGGGCGGGGGGGGGGCACCCAGCGCATACTTGGCGCATACCCGGGCACCCGGCGCATACCCAGCGCATACCCGGGCACCCGGCGCATGCCCGGGCACCCGGCGCATACCCGGCGCATACCCGGCGCATACCCGGCGCATACCCGGCGCATACCCGGGCACCCGGCGCATACCCAGCGCATACCCGGGCACCCGGCGCATACCCGGGCACCTGGCGCATACCCGGCGCATACCCGGGCACCCGGCGCATACCCGGCGCATACCCGGCGCATACCCGGGCACCCAGCGCATACCCGGGCATACCCGGCGCATACCCGGGCACCCGGCGCATACCCGGCGCATACCCGGCGCATACCCGGGCACCCGGCGCATACCCGGCGCATACCCGGCGCATACCCGGGCACCCGGCGCATACCCGGACGGGCACCACCTACAATATTCGGGGTCGCTGTTTCCGTCCACTCTGAGAAAATCCACGCAAACTCGCGAAATCCCCAAAAATCCCCGAAACCTTCTTTGCGGCAGAGTTCTGGTGCGGTTGGTGCGGTTGGGTTTCCGGTGGGGCTTTGGGACGGCCTTTGGGGGTCCCTGGGGTCCTGCTGGGGGCCTGGGGCCCGGCTGGGGATGGGCGCTCGGAATGCTCGAAATTCGTGGGCTGCCTGCTCGGAATTTTTGCTGGGTCGCTAGGAATTTTTGCTGGTCGCTCGGAATGCTCAAATTTCGCCCTTCTTAGCCACCTCTTTGACTTGCTCGGAATTGGGGCTGGTTGCTCGGAATTTTTGGGGGTTGCTCGGAATTTTCCTTGGTTGCTCGGAACGCTCGGAATTGCTCGAAATTGCTTTGGGCCCACGAGCCTTGAAACCGTAGGTCAAGGCCCGTTTAGGCTCTGAGCCTCCCCGGGCCTCCCCGGCTGGCAAACCGGCGGAGAAATTGAAATGTCGTTGATTTGCGCAGCGTCTATGGGCTCGTTGTCAAAAGTGCCAGAATGCCTAAGGTCAGTAACAATCGTTGGTGGTTGAGTGGCATTGTGACAAAGTTTCATGTTCATGCGTGGTTTCCAGGTAGTTCCAGGCTCCAGGCTCCAGGCCGTGCTCTCAACTCTCAACTTTCAATGATTGTCACTGATATAGGATATCGAAAGCTATGGTGGCAGCTATGAGAGAAGAATCAGAAGAATAAAGATGCAATTAAACTCACAGGCGCAAGAACTACTATTGCCTGACTGCCTGACAACGTGTCTTTTCTAGATTTCTAGGATTCTGGGATACCATTGTCGGCAGTCTGCCGCAGTCATGCAATGTAATGCCCGGACTGTGCTGGCCGGTTCCCTGAGTGTTCTGAGTTCTGAGATGTAGGTGAAGCAGTGTAGCTGTCCCAAACTCTACGTCTGTCACGTCCCCAATCCTCAGAAATCAGAAGGGCACAAACAAGTGTGCCTAGCACAAGCAGTGACAAGCAGCAGAAACAATTTTGTTGTAGGCCAGCGGTGCATCATGGCAGAAGCAAGCCGGGTCTTGCGGCCTGGCCCGCAATCGCTGGATGAGCTGTGCAGCTGGCCACTTACAGTCGTTCAAAGCCTCGTTTCTGCAAAGGATGGCAATGATGGAGAGCGGTTTAGTCGTTTGAAGGCCTTGCTGGGGCGAGGGCTCTGGATCGATTCTGATTACTCCGGAATTGCTGGGGAGCATGAAGTGATGCACCAAATGGTGGAAGCGTTGAATCTGGTTGCGTCAGGTTCTGGCGTAGAAGCCTTGAAAGATGTCAAGATAGTACATGGACGCTTTTGTGACAAGGCAAAGCAGCAGCAGCAGGTTCTGCGCTTCATCAGCAGCTTGCACAACAACAGCATTTGTGTTTTTGACGACTTGAACGACCGCCTGCCTGAGACAGCCCGGGCAGTCTTGGACAATATGACCCCGAAGCAGAAGATATCAAGCAAGGAAGCAGCGGACCTGTACCGGAACATGTCAGAGTGGCTGCTGGAGAACCGTGCCTGGGCTTTTGCGCAGGAGAATTCGTGCCAATGCTTGGTTCATGACAGACGCTGCCGTGGTGAAAGATGCAGAGACCTCAGAGACCGATCAGACCATGCTGTCACCGTCACCGTTGTCGAGCCAGTCGGAGTCCAGCCTTTCAACAAGGCATGTGAGGCGCAAGTTGTTTGCGTCAGAGTCGGAGTTGGATTGCCCCCTGTCCAGGAGCATTGCAGAAGAAGAGACTGCCCGCCGGGCCGGGCCCGCCGCAGCTCCAACTTCGTGCGCGTGAATATGGCCGGCACTGTGTGTACAGGATGGAGTGCTGCAGGCAAGGGCTTGCACTTTGCAGATCCATCTGAACGACCACATGCGATATGGGCGAGTGAGCGTGTGGCTCGCGCTGAACAAGGGCTGGAAGATTTCATGATCAGTGAATGTACTCCCCGCTACCCAGTTCAGGCCGGGGCAAGTTCAGGGTTTAGGGTTTAGGGTTGAGTTTAGGGTTTAGGGGTTTAGGGGTTAGGGTTTAGGGTTTAGGGCTTAGGGCTTAGGTCGGTTTAGGGTTTAGGGTTTAGGGTTTAGGGTTTAGAGTGCTGGTCGCGTGTTGTTGTTTAGTCAATGTTGAAGACCGAGTCTTAATCGTATGAGTGAGACTGTGCTGCCCTGCCTTTGTTCCACCGGCACGAAGAACCACCAACAGTTACCAAAGCCCAGAGGCCCAGAGGCCTTTCAGGACCCAGTCATTTTTGTTTTTGGGAGGAGAAGCTCTCTGCCTTGGAGAACACGCACGACGTCTTCAGCATTGTGCTGTCTCCGATGATGCTTGGATGGCCGGTCAGGCGCACGCGTGTGTTTACTTGTGCCTTGAATCGTGAAACTATGGCGTGGTTTGGACCTCCTGCGTCTGAGATCTCAGCTCATTTCATGCAGTTCTTTGAAAGGAGCGTCGCAACAACCGGTGACATTTGCTTGGCTGCTAATGATGCAGAAGTGCGTGCGTACTTGTGTGAAATGGCACGGAAGCGAGGCTTTGAGTTGCCAGAGAACGTTCCTTTGGAGAATGTGCAGTTGCATCACATCTACGCACCAGGCCAGATGGTGCGACTTCAGTCCTACGAGCAGGATCGTCAGCGTCATCTGGCCGAGACGGTTGAGGTTGACCATGCTGCAGTTGGTGCTCTCAGTGCTGTCGACGGTGGCCCTAGTGCATGGTTTGCAGACCTGGAGCAGAATCTGGGCCAAGGTGCAAGCACTCCTTCAGAGATGCTGCCCTCGGCTGACTCATGGAACTTTGCACGCTTGGTCAGCAAACAGGCCGGTGCTGCCAATGGAACAGTTTCTGGCGCACGGGTTCAATGTCTTTCCAGACAGAAGCAAATGGAAACGTGCTTGCTTGATTACGGATGCTTTGTCCGATTTTTCTTCCTGCCAGCAGAAGAAGCTCCTTGGCAACGGCTGGCATTTGCCAGTGATTGCTTCATGGATGTTCTATATCATGGCGCACACTGTGAAGCTTGATCGCTCGGTGAGCATACAGCCTGAAAGAACCTTGCTCAGGAAGGGCGGCTCTAGCTTCTCTATCGGCCAGGGAAGTTCAACGCCAGACCTGTCTCTGGCTGCAGATTCCCAAGATGCCTCGGTGCAGGATGAGTAGCAGTGTCCGAACTTCGGTCCGAAACAGAAGCAATAGCTGTGATTCATCGTGGGTAGTTTGCGACTTGCGACCTTGGCATTGCAGCCCTGCGTGAGTGTATCCTTGTCTGTGCTTTTGACTCAAAACTTTTGCCTCACAGTGTACAGTCCATAGCTGAAGCGCAGCGTGACAAGTGTGACGTGTCTTTTCATCACCGTGACAACAGCAAGAACCAGGCCAGGGGCAGGGGAAGTAGCAGAAGGTAGAAGTCGAAATTAGACATCAGGTGACGGAAGTGAAGAAACCCACTGGCCCAGATCTTGCATCTTGCATGCCTATGCCTGCTTGCTATGTGGCAGGGCCGTGGCGTGCTGCGTGTGTCTTTGCATGCCATGTGGCAGTGCGACAAGTATTGCAGGAATCATCCAAATGAGTGAGTTTGCTTGCCTTGGTATTGACTCTGACTGCTCGCTATGGCCGCTATGACTTGTGGATCTTTCTACTCCGCTCCGCTCAAGGCCACCTTTTGCCCATGCTGCGCACATGTGTCGTCTTAAGCAGGAAACAGCAGGCACCTTTGCAGCGGCACTAGGCGTTTGCTGTCGGGAATCGGGAATTCAAATCTTTCCATCCAGGCAAAGTTTCTAAATTCGCAGTAGGAGCAGAGAAGAAGATGCCACCATCTTTTCTAGCTCAGCGAACCTATCTGTTCACTGAAGTCTGTCTCATATGCAATCTTGTGAGTCAGCCTCCATCGTGGAGCCGGCGTGAGTGCCCCGCATTGTGTGGCAGTCATGGATTTTGACCTTGAAATTGACGCCTTCGCGAATGATTGTCCCGACATCGTGACGCAGATGGCTAAGGGGGCCAAGGTGGCCAAGATGGAAGGTGAGCCTTCCTCAGCCTCAGCAGCTCCCAAGGGCAAAGCGAAGGCGAAGGCCAAATCCAAAGGGCCAGCAGTTGTGAAGACATGTTTCATCTTGACTTGCGACGACGAGTGCGTGAAGAGCAAGCGATGGTGCAAGAAGCACAACCAGACCTTTGACAACATGTTTTATCAGGCAAAGAAGGAAAATGAAATCGAAAGCCTTGAGACTGCAATGAGCAACCCCGAGGCCATGG
This sequence comes from Symbiodinium natans, assembly GCA_905221605.1. Classification (NCBI taxonomy): domain Eukaryota; class Dinophyceae; order Suessiales; family Symbiodiniaceae; genus Symbiodinium; species Symbiodinium natans. Next base: position 9,223 of record CAJNDS010000128.1, read on the forward strand.
AAGAGTTTGACGAGGAGAACCCGAGCGAAGGGAAATGGCGACGAAAGAAACTGATTGTTTGGAGTCAGTTCAAGCGCAAGTACTGTGTGTCGCAGGTGAAGCGGAAAAGAGATGGAACAAGGCCTTTTGAGTACGGCCAGTGGATGATCCGGGGTCAGCAGACCATGGGCTGGACCAAACAGGCCACACACAATGAGTGGGAACGATACCTCAAGGATAGCCGCATCGATCGTGACACGCTTGGCCTTGAGAAGGCCGAGCGATTGTGGATTCCGGTGATTGAAGAAAAGCATTCAGACAAGGATCGAAGCAAGTCCGTTTATCTTGAAGAAGGTGGGGTTCAAGAGAAACAGCTCAATGCCGAGGACCGCCGTGTGCTGCTTCAGCAGTGCAAGGGCAACATGCGTGGTCGTGACATCGATGGTTTCTTCAACGAGGATGGCTACAACACCACCTGCGAAGGGCAAGCGAGCCTTGGAAGAGAGCGGTGAGAAGGTCGAGACGCCAGCAGAAAAGAAAGCCCGCATGAAGTTCGAGAAGCTTGCATCGTCAGGCCCAGCATTCACGGCGTTCAAGACGACTGCCTGCAACAAGGTCTTGGACAAGCTTGGTCTTTGCAGCAAAGCAGCCGAGAATGCCAAGAAGAAGCTTGAGGAAGCTCGCAAGAGTGTCCGGGAGTACCTTGCTCCAAACTCTTCTGAGCAGGATGCTGTTGCGCTCGAGGCCTGTGAGGCAGCCTTGAGATGTTGGGAGGTTGACATGCCCTCCCCGAGTGATGCTGATCGGGAGAAGGCCCTTGATGATCTGAAGAAAGCGCTTGAAAGTGTGGGCCCTGATGTCAAGCTCGTGAAGAGTGATGCTAGCTTGATGCCTTCTGTCTACTTCACATGCAGGGCTCATGGTTTGAAGAACCTGACAGATGCGAAGGAGGTCAGTGACATGCAGACCACCCTGATCAAAACCGAGCTTGCGACCGTGGACCTGTTCATGAAAGCATTGCTCAAGATCAGCAGTGACGTGCAGAGCTATCTCAAGCAAAAGAAAACGTCGCAGGAACGAGCGGATGCCAGGAAGAAGAGGCAGCAAGAGGCAGACGAAGCGGTGAAGATGAGGGAGGCTGCCAAAAATGCAGCTGCTAAGGCCAGGATGTTCAGCAAGCTGAGTCACCCAATCTTTGGCATCAAGGATAGCTGCTGGAAGCCGTTTGTTGTGCACTCCGGTCAGGGCTTCGACCCGGCTGCGCATGCGGATGAGCCATGGGTGATGCGTGCCAGTGAAGCCGGCTCAGCACAACACCTACTAAGCATGGACCCCAACGTTCCCGGAATGCGTGGTATGATGCTGCCACTGCTCATTGGGCTGCCCTCAAGGAGCTCGCAAGATCCAAGCATCCAACTAAGCAGCAACTCAACAGCTTCTGGTTCAAGCTGTACTGCCATGGCACTCCCAAGGAGCCCGAGCCCTCGGCCCTCGCTGCCGCGCTTACCACCCTGCCCTTTCAGTATCGGGACGAAGGTGTTGTGCAATATCGGCAAATACAGGACGCCATCCGGACGATGTGGCAGGCAGCCCAAGCCTCAATGAAACGGCACATAGGGGGCTCCATCCCAACTGGCATCCCTGAGTGGGGGGTTAGCGAGGAGGAGTTGCCACAAGTATGCGTCAGGCCTCGTGATGCCGCCAGTGACGAGGCTTTGAAAGTGGCCGAAGGTACTAAGCCGGTTGCCAAAAAGTCAGGAAGATGGGCCCATACTGTCTCTGCAGGCTACCGCCCACGACGCCCTGACTGGGAAGGCCCTTGGCAATAATCCCTCAGACCCACCTGATTGCATGGGTGGGACAACTGGACTGTATTATCTGAATCGGTAGCTGCTCAATGGCTTCCGTCCTGGGAGCCTCCAGGGAGCCTGCTGCTCTTGGCTGCGGCTCGCGGCTGCCCCACTGGCTGACCACCATGGGGAGCCCTGGGCTGGTCTGCAGTGCTCACTTGTAAGTCCCCACGCACGGACGCTTGTAATCGGAAGTTTCCATGGCACCCCAACCTGCCTCGGCGAATGTGGTGAGGTGTACAACTTCAAGGCGCTTGAGCCCTCGGCCCTTGTTGTTGACCCTGCCGTCTCCTCTTGCCTTGCGGAAGGAAGGACTTGTCGGGACGGGGACACCCTTCTGGGTGGGCGCTGCGGTGAGCCTAATGGAGCGGAGAGCCTCTCGCTCGGGGCTGCTCCACTGGCTGACCTCCATGGAGTACTCTGGGCTGGTCTTGCCTTGATTGTTCATCGTGTTATGTCCAAGGTAAGACTGCCCAGTCTTCCTCTCCTCTGCCCCCGTCAGCCGGGTCGGTTGCTCCATTTCTGTGCTATGGCCTTACGTGAACCCTTCGGCCTTGAGACCCAACAACCGCCAACCCTGGTTGCCCCGCTGCTCATCGCTGGACGAGACGACACGTGATTCACGTGCTGTCACGGCAATGTGACCCGCCCTTCTGTAATATCTCGGCTGAGTGCCGACTCTGGAAAGACCAATACTGCGGTGCTTTCTTCCAGACTGTGGGCACTTCTATGTGGAGAATATACACCCACTGCCATGGTAGGGAGCCATTGAGCACCTGTGCACTAACCTGGCCTTCAAGAGGGTCATCCTCGTCTGTGCTTGGCTTGCGGCGGCACAGCTGTTTCGCCGCTTGCTTGGCTGTAACCTGATGGCTCTGATTGGATCAAAGCAGTTTTACCATGGAGATCCTTGGCACGCAAACGTGATGTGAGCCCTCCCATCTCCTTACCGACGTACCTCGTGGGTTAGGGTTTGGAGGGACCTGATGCAGACTGATGCGCAGGCCAACGCAAAAGCTGTGTGGCCTTGTGTGCTGATGACGCTCACGGTGGAAACGGTAGCTGTAGCTACTCACGCAGTGAAGGCTTGGCCTCCCCTCTGGCCGTCTGATGAGACTTTGCTTGTGCGCGGACATCTATCCAGGTGGGCGCAGCTGCAAGCCAGGGTGAGCGGAGGACCTTTCGCTCGGGGCTGCTCCACTGGCTGACCACCATGGAGTGCCCTGGGCCGGTCTTGCCTTGATAGTTCTTGCTGTTAAGTCCCCACTGGCTGACCACCATGGGGCATACGCACGTCTTTCCTCTCCTTGGGGAGTCTGACCTGTAACATCCCTTTGCCACTGCGGGTCTGTTATCTGTCCTTGACGATGGGTACGTGATCCTGACCATCGAGTGATGACCTCGGTTCGATTCGAATGATGTCGCACCAGTAGCTACATGATGGTGGTTTTGAGAATCTGGCAGTGTCGCAATTTGCGATTCCCCGCATGCTTTGTGCTGTATGATTGCACCGGGACTTCAACGACGACTTCGAGTACTGAGTGCGTGGGGTTACCTAGTAGTTCAGCGCCTTTGCTTGCTTTGTTTCTTCTGTTTCTTTGGTTCTTGGGCGGTTGCGTGGTGTGTTTGGTGGTTTGAGCGCGCTGACTTCGTTTCACCTGTTATGTCGAGCCCAACAAGACCGGCCTACTGCGCTACTGATGTAGTAAAGAGGCGTCAATCCAAAAAAAAAAAAAGCCTGGCAAAGAAAAGCACCGACACGCAGCACCATTAACAAGGATCCGGAAGGAACCTGAGAAGGAAAAGGAAGGTGAAGAAGAAGGAAAGGCGCCAGAGCAGACGGATCAAAGTTCATCAATGAGTTCTAACCAAGGCGGAGAAGAGAAACAGAAGGAGCATAAAGAGAAGAGCCTGCGAAAGCGAGCAAAACAGCAGAAGCAGAGAAGCCACCAGCAAGCAACAGAAGACTGCGGAAAAAAGTCCAAAGAAGCGTAAGCGTAAAGCGAACAGAGAAGAAGACGAGGAACAACCGCCAAAAGTCAGCGAAGAAGAACTTGAGCGCCTGGATGCAGAAGCAGAAAGGCAGAGTCGGACAAGCTAGCAAGCATAAAGGTTGTCGATCAAGAAAGTAGAGTGTTCAGATAAAGGCAAGTTTCTACACTAAGGACAGTTTTCGATTGGCGAAAGAGTGAACTTACAGTTCTTGATATTCGTAATGCATTTCTACAAGTTACGCAGAAAGCTCTGATGCATGCTGATGTTTTACCGTGGTTCGAGCGCTACTTGGTTTGGATGAAGATCAGGTATGGAAAGTGGAGAAGTGTCTGCCAGGACAAAGGTCGGCAGCAGAACAATGGTTTACCCATTTGGTCGATCTTGAAGCGTTTGGGGTTTGAGCAATTTGTTGGGGATACCTTCAATTTTGAAGCACAGGGTGAAGAAGATTGCAGTGTCAATTCATGTTGACGATGAGCTAGTCGCAGGTGCGAAAGGAGAAGGAAAATGGCTCATATGCGAGCTAGAGAAATTCTTCTAGCTCACCGTGGAAGGACCGTTCCCATCCCATCGGGGATCGGGAAAACAGCTTCATTACTTGAAGAGGACCTACGCGTTCCTGGAAGAAGGAATTCTGGTGACAGTATCAAAGAAGCATTACGAAAATCTCAGACGACTTTACAAGCTGGGAGGCAGCAAGCCAAGACAAACCCCAGGGCACCAGTTGATTGGAACAGTGGATGATTCCAAAGATCTAGAGGAGGGCGAATGCAAAAGATTTCGTTCAGCTTTGGGAACACTGTTGTGCATTTCTCAAGACAGATGGGATTTACAGCATGTGACAAAATGTTTGGCAAACAAGATGTCGAAGCCGACTGAACAAGCTTTAACCTGTTTGAAACAAGCGCCGCTCTATGTACAAGGGACAGAGCAACTGGGATTCATGCTGAGGTACACCAATGTCGGAAACAAAATGATGGATGCGATCTATCAAAGGGAAGAGCAGGAGGATGCGGCTAGAGGAAAGGAATGTACCACACAGTATGGAGGTATTCACGGATGCAGATTGGGCGTCAGACCGTGAAGCAAGATGGTCTACGTCTTCAGTGATCATCTGTGCCAATTCAGTACGAGTACTTTCGTACAGCCGGACCCAGAAAGCTCAGCGGAGTCCGAAGTACTAGCATGCTCAGGGGGAGCGTCGGCAGCTATGCTACTCAAGAAGTTGTGGATGTTTCTTGCAGGCAAGATTCTAGTGGAGATCCGAATGGACTCAAGTGCAGGACGACAACGGATGATGCGAATAGGAGTCGGAGGACTCAAACATATAGATCTGAGAGTATTATGGCTTCAGCGAGGTGTGAAGAACAACAGCTTCAAAGCAAAGCCAGTACCTACCAAATTAAGCATTGCTGACTTGAACCCGCAGCGCTTAGGAGTTTCTAGAAGGAGATTTCTCATGTACCACATTGGAGCCATGGTGTGGAATGGAGAAATTTATGAACGCTATGGGAAAGAAGAAGCGATGGAACATGTGGCAGCAGAAGTCAAGTTCGAGCTCTACGTGCAACTTTGCTGAATGAGCGAGGAAGTAAGACAGCGAGAGCGATGTATTTGACGATGATGGTGAATATGATTTCGCAGATTGCAGGACAGCCAGACGATTTCGGAGGAAGAGAACGAGAGGAAAGAGAGTTCATTTTCATCTACTTGAAGGAAGTGAGCGGATGGATCATTCTTTTCAGTGTGCTACTTGGAGGAATGTTCGCTTTACTTTTGTTCCACATGGTCGAGCAGAAGGTGAACAAAGGACGACAGGAAACCCAAAAAGAAGGACAACAGGAACCACAGGAAGAAGAACCACAGGAACCACAGGAAGAAGGACCACAGGAACCACAGGAAGAAGGACCGCAGGAACCACAGGAAGAAGGACCACAGGAACCGCAGGAAGAAGGACCACAGGAACCAGTTCATTTATTTGACCACTACTACCTACCAGTCAGAAGAGCCACAGGAAGAGTTCAGTATAAAGCAATTTGTGCAGCAGTATTGTCCGCCCGATGAAGGCGATGTTCAACGTACAGCAAGGGCAGTCAATATGTATTTCCATGATGCACCAGAGGATTCAGCGACAGGCAGTGGTGATGGAATGCCTGGAATCAGTACAGTACCAGCAAGCCAAATCCATTTGAATGACGAAGAGCTTGCAAGGCGATTTCAAGAATGGGGAATGATTGATATCGTTCCTATGGCACAGGATGTGGACGAACAGCTACGAGCACAACCCCAGTATGTGTACACGCCTCATGGCAAGAGGTATCACAGACTTACGTGTGCAGATGTGCAAAGGTCGAGGAGATTCACTTACAGTGCAGCAGTGCATGCGAGATTGCGCTACCGTCCTTGTGGCAATTGTCAGCCCGGGACCATGTGAGTGAAAGATGTGAATAGTCTCACCCTTTTCCGTACAGAGTGAGCTACGACGAGTACAAGCTTACCTGAGCGAAGTGTTGCCTACGAGGAAACAGTAGGCACAGTTTTCACCAAGTGCAGGAACTCCATGATGGAGAGCACAACGAGGCCATCACTCAATACCAGATGAGCCCAACGACAAAGTAGAACCCGCTAGTGTACAGGTGATGTTGAGCTTACAGTTCGCGCAACATCAAGGCGGGGTGTAAAGTTTTTCTACCACCTGGGAACCCCACCTACCAACCCCAAGGGTTGAGGCAGCATGTGTGGATTTGTGTCCGACAACAATCATGACCATTGTATCACACCGCCCTCTTGAAACTGTGTTCAGCGAGGAAGCAGAGTGCTTCGCACCATAGCATGATATTAGTCCGTATGATGTAGGCTTGCAGCTCGCGGAGCCCAACAATCAAAGGCCCGGATGACCCCACACGCAAAGTTATCTATTCGCAAAGAGTGCATAAGTGAATATGAGTGAGAGGGTGAGAGAGTGAGCGAGTGAGCGAGTGAGTGCTTGGGTGTGAGTGCGTGGCGTGAGTGAAAGATCGCGTGACGAGTGAGAGTGTGAGTCGTGTCCTTCGCCGCTCTTTTAGTAGTGTGCAGGTGTGGGGTTCGAGGCGACAGAGAGTTTCGGGTTCGTTTGTCGTCCGGCGAGCGGATTTTCAGCGAGATCCACCATGTCGTCAGCGAGCTGGGGAGACCTGTCACGGTACACTTATCGCAGGCGAAAGTGAAAGTTTGAAGCCGAGTCTGAGTCTCATCTACAAGGTGCTGGTCCAGGACCCCGAAATGCTGTGCCTGCCTGCGCAAGGGCCACCTCGGTCGCCCCTGAGAAATGTTGCAATGTGCAATGAGTGTTCTCTCATCAAATCCTGGTGCGGTACGCAAGCTTGATGGGTGCTGGATGCAAAAGTGTGAGTGGCAAATCACAGCTTTTTTCGCTTCTCCGTCCGAGTTGCGCGCGCTCTCCACGAGTCGGGAATTGACCACTGGCGTCCGTGCTATGACATGCTTCTTCGAATTTCGCCTTTGCGAAGGTACAATCCTCGCGCCGGCGCGTCATGACATGCTTTTTCACACCTCGTGCCGTGGTGCGAAAAAACGCACGCCACTGACCATGGTGCTGCTGAAGTGGCATCTCTGGCCTAACAAAAGCAACAATTGCATAACAAAAGCAGCAATTGCAACAAGAAAGCTGACACCTAAGCAGCGTACAACAAATCGGAAGTAACGGCATCGCAGAAAGTTATGCGTCTTCTGCCTCTTCGAACATCTGTCGACTTTGCGAAGGTGCAGTCCTCGTCCCGGCACGTCATGACATGCTTTTTTCACACAACGTGCCGTGGCGCGAAAAAACGCACGCCACTGACCATGGTACCTTTGAAGTGGCATCTCTGACCTAACAAAAACAGCAGCTGCAACTGCAACAAGAAAGCTGACCAGCAAATCGGAGTAGCAGCATCGCACAAAGTTTATGCGCAAGGCAGAGCTGACATGTGAGCTTTTCTTAAGACGAAATGGCTGCGGGAGTCCCCAACCTCAGTACATAAGCTGGCAAGGCATGTCTCGACTCCACAAAACCCGAACGTCAAGCTGCTGCGGCAGTCCTCCTGGCAGGGCGTCGTGACGCGCTCCGACTCCGCACCGTGGGCTCGATGGATATAGCACGGTCGAGGATTTGGGTCTGACAAATGCGTTGAGTGAATGGTTATGGGTTTTCGACATGACACAAAGCGTGACTACCCGCCCGGCAAAGGTTGACCTTAAAGAAAGGACACCTGTGTCGCGCCTGCCAACGCGAAGCGAGTCCCCCAATCACGCACGGGGCCGGTCCAGGGCCCTGAATGCTGCAACGACACCGCGCCTGCCAACGTGAAGCGAGCCCCCCCAAGCGCGCGTGGGGCCGGTCCAGGGCCCTTAAATGCTGCCCCTGCCAGCAGAAACGACACCTGATTCGCGCCTGCCAACGCGAAGCGAGCCCCCCCAATCACGCGCGGGGCCGGTCCAGGGCCCTGAATGCTGCAACGACACTTGTGTCGCGCTTGCCAACGCGATAAATGCGCCTGCCAGCAGAAACGACACCTGTGTCGCGCCTGCCAACGCGAAGCGAGGCCCCCAAGCGCGCGCGGCACCGGTCCAGGGCTCCCTATAAATGCTGCAAGACCACTTCTCAGACGTCAAGAGCGCTGCGGAGGCCGAAAGCGACGACAGTTTTGCACATCCAAGAGTTACCTGCGAATCCTTTTTGCTTTGAAGGGCCTTATATGGGAACCTAAACCCGAACACACGGGAACAAGGGCCCACTCTGGTCCCAGAAGAGTTTGCGTGCGCCGCACTGAAGGCGAGGAGCCGTTTGCAACACTCCGCAACGCGCGAACCCGCAAGTCGAACGCTCGAAAAGTTTGCAGTTCAAGTTGCAAAACAGGTTCCTTTTGGATCTGCCCGACTTTGTCGGCCTCGTGGCTGGAAAAGAACGAGACCTCCAATCCACCAGCACAATCACTGTCGTCCAGAAGCATCGAGCGTGTGCAAGTGACCGTACGGAGTTTTCGGTGGGGACTGCGGTCCCGAAAACGTCGATATTTGTGATCAAAATAGGTTCTGCATCTTTTTGGAAGCAGATGCTGGATGCATGACCTTTCAGTTTGGGAAGCCTACCCAAGTACAAAGTCCGCAGTTGCAGCATAAAATACAATCAACAGCTACTTCGTTCCCTTCAGCTTGTCAGCTCGAGCCCAGGGCTTGCTAAGTAGACAACGCCATTTGAATTTGGTCCAGCTACGACAGGTTTGGGTTGGAAAGTAAGTTCATGTTTCGACTTGTGGTTGTGTTACTGAGGCGGCATTTGCGATCTACGTGGTGTTGCAGGATGTTTGAAAGAAGCCCGAAGCGAACTCCAGTACATCAACCTTTCATCCACATGCCAAAGTTGAACGTCACAACTCAACGATGTCAGCTCAACACCAACTGGGCCTCACAGCATGGCCGCGGTTTTCCAGTTGGGTCGCTGTTGTCGGTTGCACGCGCGGCTACGAGTGCAGCGCGTTGAGGTGCAGCTTCAGCATCACCGCCTTCATATCTCCCGACACAACTGCCAAGGCAAAACCTTCGTTTTGGCATCAGAAACTGAGGCGTTACGCAGCGTTGCAGCGGAGGCCGAGGCGCTGTGCGCACTCCTGGGCAATAGCAAGCACGAATGAAGTTGTGTAATTTACATACGTGTTTAGAATTTAGGGAACAAGTTGGTGGGAAAGGATCCGGGAACTGTCCAATGGTCCATCGGATCACATCCGCAGGCACACCCGACCAGTGGAGCGCGAATTGGCCCTGCAGCAAGGTTGCCTGGGTTCCCACTGCTTTCACATCCAATTTTCATGCTGAATCTCAGATGCGTAAACATGAAGGCTTTCACGGATGTGGTTAGGGCAAGGAAGTGTATAGACTCACAATGTTGCTGAACAGCTGTGTGTTGTTTTGTCATGTTGTTCCCCGCAGTCCGCCGGGCTTGGCGCAGCGCATCTCCGTGGGTTTTGGTGCCTTGAGCGTCGGAGTGGGCAGCGTGGCGGCGCCTCGGTATTTGCACCCCAACATACATGATAGTAGTTGTTCCTTGTGGAGGCTACGGCTTGTGCCGACTTGTGCTGCAAAATCATGGAGGGACACAGCATGTAGCCACCGTGCTTGCACAGTCCAGGACATGTGTGCCAAGGGATGATACCCTGTAACATTCGTGAGACGGTGCGATGTGTTCGTCGACTGTTCCGCGAAGTGTCAGAGCCAGGTCGGCAAAATCCGCGAAGGCATAGCAGACATAACTCAAATGACGCATCAGTTGCATTCGGAGGTTCACGGGATTTCAAGCACATGTTATGTAATTATAGGTAATTATCATAGGTAATATGACGGAAATGTGGCTATGCCATGGGTTTTAATTATTCTATTTTGTCAATCTCATTCTTTGTGTAGGTCCCGACAAACTTTTGAATTGTGAAGCGACACAGATGTTACTTGCCTGGTCTGTGAGGCATTGGCCTGGTGGCAGCTCCCCCGTATTCAAGCAGTCCCTTGGTGACTTTGAGGAGTTGTCGGCCGCTGAGACTTTCAATGGCGCTTATTCGTGTGGGTATGCTTCAGGTGCTGCATTCTGAGCCTGAGGAGGCACGTTGCGCTTCTGCCGACTTGTAGTGGGCAAGATCATCAAGTGCATTGTGCTGTGGTGCCTTGAGTCCTGCACACGCGTGAGTCCCTGGGAAATCCATCAGGGACCTACACACAAGCCTTGTGAATAGATTCAATAGACATTATTCAGTTCAACCTATGTGGTCCGTTCTGTGACTAATGGAAAAACACGGAGCAGTGCATATCGAGGGCACCCCACATGCGATTGTAAGAGAGCTGTGCATGCCGGCATCGATGGGAAGGCACCCAGCTTGTGGGAGCGTTTGATGGGTCCCAGTCACCCGGCCGATCGCATCTTCGACAAGGCGGGCGTGCATCATTCAATCCTGTAGTACGAGGCGCGTCTCTAGTCGAGGAAAGAAGCCCCAGGCATTGTTTTTATGCTCGGATGTGGAGAGGCCGATGTGGATCGGGATGGTCACCTGGACAGACGAGAGCTGGCGCAGTACATGATGACGCTCGAAGCTCAAGAAACCCACAACGGTCCGGCCGGAAAGTTGTGGAATAGTCATGTCCGTCAACTGTAAAGTGACGCGCTCGACCATGAAGGTGTAAGGCGACCACAGGTGGCAAAGAGAAGCTATGAAACTTCGGCCAGGCATTTAGGTTCCCAAGGCAGCAAAACGATTCGGTAAAGCAAAGAAAATTTCGGAGTCCGGAGACCGAAGCGCATTCAAAGCTGCTGTGAGCCTTCCGGTCCAGGGTAAACAGAACCAGGGTCATTGCATCCCCCAAATCATGAGCTTTGACAAACATGCCGAATTCGAACAGAAGACCTGTCGTGCCGAAGCAAAGCAACGGCATGGCAAGGGGTCTGGCAGGGACAGTCTATCGTATAGTGCGAGGAACGACGCTCGCATCCGGGCACCCTGTGATGATCTCAAAATGGCCTAAACTTTAAACTCTCACGTCGCGGTCCAGGTGCCTGGCAACAACATGTTTGTTCGTACTGTCTGTTTCAAGTATGTTCCTGCTAACAGCTCGGCGCCTGCTATCGTCTCTTAGACATGGCAAGTTCACTCCGCCTACTAGGGCTACGGTTTGGGTACCGATTCCTTCGCTTGTGGGATGTGGGACTGACCGTGTCACTAAATGAAAGCACCCTCGGCACATGAGTCTCGAAGAGAGTGAACAGGCCTGCTCTCCAACTGGGCTTGGGGACAACGCCGGCCTTTGCGAACGACACTTCCGACCAAGCACCAAATGTGCAATTCAGCTGTCAGTTTTCATGCGTATGCTTCACAAGCGCAGTTCGACTGCAGAATAACAAGTGGCGGACAAAGCCGTGAACTCCGTATTCTCTGCAAAGCACGTTTTGCTACAGCCGTTGCTGAGGCATGATAAGTTCAGGGCTGTACTTCAAGTTTTTTCAGAAATGGAGTCTTGTGAAGTTGTGTCGTCGCTGGTTTGAATGTAGAAAGAAGTGCAGAGTCCCGTTTCGAAGCTTTCGCATCGCCAGCCTTTGTTGAGAAGCATCCAAGGACTTGCGGCATAATGGACATGAGCGGCTTTAATGCTATATGGGAGGAGATCAACACTGAAAGCTCGGACGCTATTTCAAGAGAAGAGTTTCGGAGCTTCCACGACAATGCCGAGCGAAACTTCTATCTGTGCCTTGGATCGATGTGGGTGCATCCGAAACCCTGCATGTTCTAGCAGATCACCAGAAGGCCACTGTCATTAGATTGAAAATGAGTGCTCTCTTCTGGAGAACAGATGGAAAGTGCAAAGCAACAAAGTGCACTGCAAAGCAAGGGAATCTGAGTGTCAGCCGCTTTGCACCGAGCGCCTGAGGAGCTTGTGGCGCTCATTAGTCTCGGACCCGAGCTTCATGGGCAGTGCTTTGTATCTCAGTGGCTCTGTTCTCTTCGCCGCGATGCCTTACTGGTCCTTGGCAAGTCCTGCCACTCGCTTTCTTTGTTATTCCAGGGCTTTCCGTTCCGAGACGAATCAGTTTCTTGGGGACCCAGGCGACGATGACAAAGATGGGGCAGGCGATCCTGCCGGGGGCTGGACTAAACGACCCCTCTTGGAATTTGGGTGTTAAGACCATTGCTGGACATCTTTTGGCTATACAGGGCTTTGTGACACACCCAAAGGAACCAAATGTTAGAACACTGCATATTTCTGACTGAGGCGCTGTCACCGCAGCGCAAGATGACAATCAGACATGGCTTCAGTGTGATTTGGGGTAGTGACGGGTAGAGTTTTTGTCAGATTCGGAGTCAGAGATGGGGTCACACAAGCTCATAGAGCTTGTCATAAGGTTGTTGTGAGATCACCATGCAGTTGCCCTGGAGGTCTTCTACATATTTGGTGGCATCCTTTTCCTATCTCAGACACTCGCTCCTTGGATTGTAAAAAATAATTTGATGCACGTGCCGTGCGAGTTTCCATGATGGCCGTTCTATTCAGTCATTATCCAGCTTACTATTTTCACACTCTCCAATACCCTTCATGACCCACTTTTCCATCCAGCTCCCAAAATTGCGACTCCCGGTCCAAGGAGCGCCACACGGATCGATTGAACATCCATAGACGTCTAGCTGGGATTATGGAGGCGGAGCGCTGAGGAGAAAACAGTCCACGTGCGCAGCTGGTGTCGACGTGTCTTTTGCTTTAATCCAGGGAGTAAAGCTGAGTGGACAAACCAAGCTCAGCATCGCTGTCAAGCATGAGAGCTCAACAACGAGGAGCTCAGAATGTGTTTGTCGGTCTCTCGCGTGTTGGATTCAGATATACGAGGGCCGCCTCTTGAGTAAGTTGGACGTGTGACATGCAAAAATTGCAATTCTGATCATGGGCAATCATTGGGTTGCTTTCGTCCACGTGATGTGCACTTCTGCGCTTTAGACATTAAAGGGATGTCTCTCGCGTGGAAAATCACAGATCACCCTGATGGCGCGATACGGCGTGATGTCGCAAGATCAGAAGCATCATCGGTTGAGAACAAGTCATGGCGGATGCTGTCAGATGTAGCTTCATGGCATGATGATGCCTGATGTCATGATGCTGGATGCATGTTCAATTAGTAACCTCGTTGCTTCGACCTCATCATCAAGCTCTTCCTTTTGTGTCAATTCTGAGCTAGCGGATTGGAATGGCATCAATCAGGTCTTCCAGGCTATCTGGACAGGCTTTTTGTCAAATGACTTGTGCATGTTGCTGTGCTGATAGCGGGGGGCGGCCCGCTCAAGGCAAGCTGAGGCACGAGGCTTATAATAAGACACCGTGGCTGATGAGACGCTGGGCTGGCTGTTCGCAGGTGCAGCGCTCGCGTGGCTCCCGGGCGCTTCTTTGACATCTTGAGTGGCATGGAGGATGTCTACAAGGCCGCAGATATGGTTCAAAAAACTCACCATTAATTCACCAACGTGACGGGCTTGCCCAGTGACGCTGCAACGGGACAGGCTCGAGGGTTATCGGACCTTCCTGGCTGCAGAAGTCATTGGCAGATCCTCATTCCGTCCTGCTGGATTGGGCAAATGCCTGTGACAAAATGAGCCTTCGGGTCTTCGCAGCAGGACGCGCCAGCACCATAGAAACAGCCCAGGCAGGCATGAGACGGCTGCCGGCTTTCCCTACCTTTCTCGGACGTCCATTGTATGATAATCATGTTGACGAAGCCCTCACAGCCAATGGTCCAACCCGGCCGTCAATCTACAGCCACCAGCCTCTGTATGATCTGGCTTACACTAGCGACACTGCCCTGATGGCAGGCACTGATTCCATGGCCGAGCGTATTCTCCACACAGTGGAAAACAGCAATCTGCGTTTCAACTGCACAAGGAGTTTGCTCTTATTTCCAATGTAGTATTCATCCCACTCCTCACACACGGGCTGGAATCAGCCGTTCACCACTTCTGACATTAAACAGGCTTGAGGCTTGTCTCGACGAAAGATTTCCAGAATCGGCAATACATACTGCATGGAGGTTCTGCAGCCAGAGGCCGCCACGTACAGCAACCAGGACATCTTCCAACTCACCTTTCATCAGCACCCTGAACAGATCGAACGAAACTGCTGCTTCAACAAGGGTTTTTTTGTTCAGGTAGATGCAGGGTTAGCTGGACGGAACAGCGCACCAGGAAAGCATGTCACTGACCTTTGGAGTCCTCACAACCCCCTTCCTCGCAGACGCCGAGAATTCTACTCACTTATACTTGCACCTTCACAGAGTAGCCGTGGCCGGTATGTTTTTGAGCAAGCTAGTGGGGCAGCCAACGTGGAAGTTGCTCCTCAAGAAAAGCTCCTATCACATATTCTCACAGAAATGATGACCAAGATCGATGAAGAAGAGTTGTGTTGGACTGCCGAAGAAGAATGATTAACTACTGTCCATGTGAAACATCCGATCCAATCAGCTGGTGTCATGAACATTCGCTGTTCGTGTGTTTTCTTGTGTCCATCAACATGGTGGTTGATGCTTCTGTATGGTTATGTTTTTGGCCATACCTAACCCGTCCGAAGGGGTCGGGATCTGTTCCGTCACTAGAGTCGGCCTTGTGCCTGCAAGTCTGTGATCGTGATGCAAATTGACACTGATGAGACGACCATCTATCTGCTTACAATTGCTTACACATTGTAGCCACCCTGGCTCAGCTGAAGCGTGTGGAAAGCCACAAAGTGCGCAATCGAGGCGGGGTGCTTTGCTAGTACGGGCCACGGAACGTGGAGTTCCCACTGTTTGTTCCCACCGTTTGTGTTTGTCACAAGCAAGGCATCATGCTCACGTCGGCTCGTCGGCTGGGGGTCCGCCGTGCCCTGGCATTGCGTGCTGCCGCTGGACATGGCCAGCCCATGAGGATCTTCACACCAGATTTAGTAATTAATAGGGCAAGTCAATCAAAAGCCTATTGACGACCGAGTGCTGGCAATTGGCAGACCCTGTGAACGGTCTAGTGAATGGTTCCATCGGGACAAGCTGGGTGCGCTGGGTTCTGAAGTTGTACAAGCTGGGTTTTGATTGCACTTACAGCGCTTGCACTGTGTCATCCGACCGGCGAGGAGGCAATCCTTCGGCTACGGCGACCCCTTTCCACCGAACGCGCCGGGCGTTGGAGGTTGTGGGTGTGATGTGATCCAAGTTGGTTCTTCCTAAGGGGATGTGGCCATTTTTTGCCAGCTCAAATCGCTCGTGCTTGCGTCGGTTTTCCTACCATGATCAGGCGATCACCAGTTGCACCCTCCGGAGACGGTGCAGCACACTGTCAAGTACATCTCTGCATCTTGGTTGATCTACTGTCGCAATGGATTTGGGTCTGACTACGCCACTTTGACATTTGGCGCATTTCTGCGCATTCGCAGTTGCCTTGAGATGAGGAAAACATGACCAATCTCCCGAAGTACAAGGCAAAGACCATGCTGGAGAATTAAGAGCATGTTAAGACTAGCACCCTTGCGCAGGAAATCATTGAGGGCATTGGCTATCCGGGACAGAAGCATTCGGCTGGAGGCTGCTGGCAAAGTTTTGGCAGCACCTACCAGTAACTCAAGCGTCAGATGTGGTCCAGGCCTATGCACCCTCGGCCGGATTTACTACGGCCCTGGACGTACCCATCTTACATGTAGCAAGATGGTTCGTGACCGTGGCTCCCATTCAAGAGCTGTCTGAAATGTCTGCAACATGTGACGCGGGCTTTGGCTCGAGCATCGGAGAATCGTTTGACAGACGGAAGTGTGACCGTAGATGATGGCGAGCCAATGCCAGCCAGTTTCCCAAATCTGCTCTAGTCTGCTCGAGGCCTGACCTACATTGGCCCATATTGGCCCGGCATTTCTCGTTCTTTCAGTACAAGTTTATCGAGGAAGCATTCCTGCGATTTCTTGCAATGAAGCGGCCGCTGCTCAAGCAGTCTTTCAGCAAGACCCTGGGGCTTCCGGCGAACTCTGTGCACAGAGGTTGGATCGGATTTCATGAATGCAAATGTAAGTCTTGATGGTTCTGCGTTCTGCGCGCACAGAATCTCCGACTTGCTCGACTGACGCTTGCGCTCAACTCCCTCAATTGCTCAGTTGCCACGGTAGTGCAATGCCAGCCATGCCCTTTATCCCTGTGCTACGAGCAGGAGCTTTGTTGATGGCTTGCCTGTTGGGTGTGATTCAGCTTCTGGCTAGCATTGGCTAGCATTCACGTGGCCTCTGCCGAGCCTGACATTTGTGCAGATCCCGTCTTCCCTGTTGATGCTGCCATGACATAGAACACGTCTAAGGTACGGAATGGTGTATGTTTTTGCGGTGATTGCAGATGATATGGAGTCTTACTATGGTCTGAAAGAAGGTGGAGGAACGGAGCTATTTGCCTGCCAGCTGCATTCCAAGTCGGAAGAAGGTTTGTTAAAGCGATCCCATGTGATTGCGAAATCAAAGGTTGGGTCCTAGGACTTGATGTTCAGTTATTGAAGCTCAAACTTGCCATCGTCCGGCATGCAGCATGTAAGATACGCGTATGTATGTGTATATACATATATATATATATACATGTATGCTTACAACAGTATAAATATTTACAAAGTACATACCCGTACGCATCCATATGTGGTACCGAATCCTAAACAACAAGATGTTTTAGTGCTAGTCCCGATGGCGAATCATGTGATGTTCACGTCTGCCTTATATACACCACTGAACCTCAAACAGTTTAAGTCATGTTAACGAAACAAGTTTTTGAGCTTCTCCACCGAGCGCGCGATTGAGCCACCGAGCATGGATTGAGCCAGCGAGTGCCACAGTGGATTGAGCCACCGAACGCGAGCCACTGGTGCACCGGATTGAGCCACCAGCCAAAAACGTGGCAGAACCCACCGGCATAAAGGAAGATAAGGAGACAAGGGAAGACAAGGAACCCAGGAAGGCGAGAGGCAAAGGGAAACAAAGGCCGACAAGTGGCCCGGGAACCCAGCACAGCAGTCCACCTGCGTGAAGAGAAGCAGCGGGAGAAGAAGGAGATCAGGAACCGGCCCACGTGAAGGGAGAACTAGTGAGACAAAAAGGAAGACACGAGCACCAGGAACCGGAACATGAAGAGAGAAGAGACGAGACAAAGGGAATAACGACAAGAAGCCCAGCAACCCGGCAGACCACCCACATGCAAATGGACTTTTTATACGAGTCGAACTGGAACCCAAGTCCCAAATCCAACTTGCTCCACTTGGTGCCGCCTAAATTCAAAGTGCACCACTCTCATTCGGGGCACGCGGGCCAAAGTGACGGACTGGTGTGTTTGACGCCCCGTCAAGCGCGTCAGAGTGGGTCAAGAGGAGGGGCAAGTGGTGGGGAAGTGGGGCAAAGCGCTCAGCTGGAAGAGGGCGGCGGACAAGCGGACGGGAACAGCGGCTCAGTGAGGTTCAAATGGGGCGGAGCGGGGGCAAGTGAGGCAAGTCAGCAGAGGGGCGAGAACGGGTAGTGGTCGGGGGGGGGGGGTCATGTGGGGCAACGTAGCTTACTTGGGCAGCTGAAAGTTCTTTTAGTCGGGACCACGAGTTTCAGGAAGTATATCATGCAGCAATGCTGAAGTTCTCAAAACCCATGTCAACGTTTTGATGATGGAAAAGAGCATTAGCTGGGTTCACTTGTGCAAATTCTTCGCCACCCGAGGATATGCTTAACTTTGGTGCTTGTGCGTTGTCATTTGTGCCCGGCCTGCTCTATGACTACTATGGCGCAACGGTTGCCATGAGCATAGGCACCATCATCGGCAGCTTGTCTGAAGACTGATCTGCTTATCTCCTTGAGGCTTGGATGAGGAATGAGATCTGTGAACGTAGATCCTGTTATCGAGGTGTCCTGCCTATCCTCGGACAGCTCGATTGGTCGTCGATATTTCCATCATTGGACACGTTGACAGGCCTTCCAGTGGTGTGTCGCGGACTGTTCATCAGATGGCATGAACCGTGTCGGTGTTGGCGAGGCCTCAAGCTCAGCTATGCCATCTTTGGTATGGCGGAGGCAGGACGAGATGTCTTGAGAATGCTGTGCTTTAGTTACGTTTGTTTGCATGTCCGACCGAATTCGAGTTGATGAGTCGGTAGAGAGGAATGACATGGTTCAAGAGTCTGATGGGTCAATGGGTTGCTACTTCTGCCGTGTGAAGAACTTTTGAACGGCCGGAGAATTAAATTAGCATATTTTTGTGTTTTTTGGTTTTTTTTGTTTTTTGCTTTAGGGTTTAGGGTTTAGGTTTTAAGGTTTAGGGTTTAGGGTTTAGGTTTTAGGGTTTAGGGTCTAGGGTCTAGGGTCTAGGGTTTAGGGTTTAGGGTTTAGGGTTTAGGGTTTACCAATAGCAAGGACAAAAAACAAAAAGAAAAACGCCAAAAGAAACAAAAAGAATTCCTAAGAAAATAGACCTCCCTTTTGAACCCAGGGCGCTGGTAGTGCGGCCTTGTTTATAGCGATAGCCTGAGGCTTTCTTCAGCACCATTGCGACTTTTGCGCCTTTGGAAGCGTTCCCTGTTCAGTATGTCGGGGCCGTCTCTGCGGTTGTTCAAGCTTCTAGCCCAAAGTGCAGATGTTTCGGTATCAGTGGGTGTCTTTCGGCACTGGTCAGTGTTCACGTATTCAGGATCATCGGTGTCTGAAGGGGTTTTGTTTCTCTGCTCAGGTAAGCACATCGCTGGGTGCCAGCATTCAATCCGAAGTTTACGTGCTGATGAAGGACGACCCGCTTAGCCTGTGAAGAAGGTATGCTATGGTGTAAATAGTGTAAATGCTAGCCTATGCTGCAATGGTGAAGCAACTCTTGGAGCGTTGCGTGGATTTGCTACGCCTTTCTGCGTCATCGTTTGTACAATGCATGTTCGTCTGAGTCTCTCGCTTCTGCAAAACCGGTTTCGTTGATGTTACGTTACCTTGCCCGAAGGCCAACTTCAAGAACTTTGTCCAAGCCTACTACACCTACATGCTTGTTTGCACGGTGGCGTGTGGCGGGTTGATGGTCTTGGCCTTCTGGGAGAATAGTCAGCTTCTTCACAGAAGCAAGACGAATCTTCCAGACGACCTGGAGCAATGCAGCTTAAAGCCGCACTGCGCTGATTACGTGCTCGTGCTCTGATGTGCGCTCTGATTCTCTCTTAATGTATTCTCTGTTGCCACCTGAGATCAAGTTTTGCACAACGAACAAAGTGCTGCCCTAGCCGAGGTCTGCGCTCTTGAGCAAAAACTTCGCATACATGTGTCTACTTTTCTTCATCGGAGTCGGATTTGTGTTCAGCTACTTGGATGCTGCAGGCAGGACGTGCCTACTGACGGAATCAAAGATGTATGAGATCACTGAAAGGACCGTAGCAGCATTAGCTCCATGCATCTCTATGTGCCCGCTCGTAGGTGAGATCAATGCTGCTGCTGGCTTACCTGCATCGCGAGCCACCATAACATTTGGCATTTATGGCGCAGTTGCGCGAGTGCTGGCCAACTGCGCTTTGGACTATACTCGCGGCAACCGCAATGGTGGTCCGATGACGTACATTGCCCTTTCGTTGCTCTCGCTTGCTGCAGGCCGGGCTGTCCTCTGTGGGCTTAGGTTCAAAATTGTTGCCCGAACCCTCGAAGTGAAGTCCTTGGGGGTTCAGAGAAACTGAGCTTGGGTGGCTGTCGAGGCTTGGACTACGGGGTGTGTTTGTTTCCTTTACATAGCCCCAACTACCCAGTCAGTGAGAGTGCAGGACAAACACTTGGGTTGGCCAACGAATTGAGCTTTTGAGTTTTTGAAGCAAAGTGTGTCTTTGCCTGCACTTGGGTCTTTTCATCCTTTCGGTCTTGGCGAGATTTTCGGGTCCAGCTGCTCTGATGGAAGCAACGTAGAGATGTAGAGTGATGTAGCGTGGAGATGAATGGAGTACCCATCGGAGTACCCATCGGAATACCCATCGGAGTACCCATCGGAGTACCCATCGTGCTCTCTTGAAGGTTTGGCGGCTGCCGGAATACCATCTGATCCAAATGCGATGTCTGTTCATGTCCGGCACCAAGCCTGAACTCTCGCTCAGCTCTCTTTAGAATATCTGTGAAGTTGCAGTCAACATTCAGTTAACATGCTGTCCACAGTACTTTCATTCATAAGTGCTGGTCTGCGTGGGTTGCGTGCTCGTGAGAGTGACCACTTCCAGCATGCGTGACCGACATGGTTTTGTTCACGTGCACTTCACAGTGGCATTCAGAAAGCTCTTGCTGGCCCATCTGAGACCTTTGAGGTTATGAATTTGTTCTGCAGCCTTGGTGCTGGAGGCTTGCTTGGCGTCAGCCCGCCAGCGTTGAGGCTGCACGCAAGGTTTTGTGAGTTTGGAGCGCAGGGCATATTGACCACGCCGACTCCTTGAGTGGAATAGGCTAATGGGCTCTTTGTGCTTTCAGTTTTTTTCGGGTTCAGGCTGTCAGGATGCAGGGTTGCCATGGGGTGAGGAGGGAGGGCTCGCGAAGAACTGCGCTTCATTCATGTGTCACCTTGCTGATGCTGACAGGCTGCTATTTGGATCTGGGTCTTTGGGCATGATCTATGGGTTTCCTGCCTGTCCATTCGGCAGATGCTTGAGTTTCTAATTTTCGCCGCCTTGCATTTCAACTTCAAGTCCCAAGTTCGAGGTTCGTTGCATTTCAATACGGTTTGGCTCGGCAGAGCATTTAAAGTCGATTCTGGTTACTTCCGCCGACAGTGAAGCGAAGCTGTCCCTATCCATGTACCTACATTGGCCACTTGATAAAAGATCTGAAAAGACAAGACAGTACACGACGCTGCAAGTGCCTGAGGTTGCTCTACTTGCTCACGGCTTTCGGAATCCCAACTTGGGGACTCCTGTTGCCTCTCCAGGGATGTGCATCTGGATGCTTCAGGGCTTACTGCTGCGCAGGCTGGGGGCATTGTGTTCGTGTGGCCCGAAAGGGATGCTGGTGCTGTGGTATGCCTTCATCAACAAGTCCGGCATAGTCCGGTGTTTCTTGAGTCCGTGTCTTTTCAAGAACGTCAATAACTGCATAAGAACATGGGTCATGCAGTTGCGATTGCTGATCCTGCAGATCATGTAAACTTTAAAGAATCTGCAGATGTCGATGCTTGTGCGAGCACTGCTAGTAGGGCGAGTTGTCCCCTGACATGCGAAATCCAGAGAACAGTCCAGTTGGCTCGTCTGACCTGTACTGGTAAACCTGCCCCTGCTTCTAGTTCTCGCAGGACAGGCGGCCAGAAGGGTCCATCCCTTCAATGCGAACTTACGACAAGGTGTTTACATTCGGCGATACGAAGTGCCCTTGCGGGTGGGTTCGGAAGAGGTGTCTCCGGCCTCCCGATGCGAATGACGCAAGCCGACAGGAACTTCTTAGCAAGACAGAAGCGAGCGCCCAAACAGGAATGCTGCAGCTGCAGCTGCTGTTGCATGCACTTTTATTGAAGCCACCGGCTGGAATACTCTAGTGCGCTGGCAACTTCATGGTTCACTGTAGGCACCACTGCAGGCTCCCGCAATCCTCATGCCGTTCATGTTTCATGCAGCTCGGACGAGCTCAGTTTTGTTTGCTACGCTGTTACACTCCAGTACATGTGAAACCGCCAAAATCAATATCGCACGGGCCACTTCTAGCTGGCTTTGTATCTGCCGCAGCAGGTGCAGTTCTTTTTCCAGCATTGGCACTGGGCGCACTGCTGCTCGGGAGAGGATCTTTGCAACTCAGAGCCCTCCCTTGCGCACCCCGCATGCACGCATGCACTGCCCATGCATTGCGAATCAGACTCATCGGATGCAGGAGATGTTCCTGCACAAGACGGGTGAATTCTGGGGGGGTTCTCAAGTGCTGTCGGACCTGTTTGGCCGCAGTCTGACCGAAGCATGAGTTCGTCAACATGATGGACTGTCCATAGCCGATTTCAAAGGCCAAAACCGTACAAAGCTTTGCGGAAAAGCGCTGCGTTGCTGACTGCGACATGCCGTGATGGACGCGTTGCTGACTTGCCGCATGCACGGATTCCAAGAGCCTCATGCTGTGTGTAATGATCGATACATCAAGTTCTTGAGGTTGTAATTACATAGCTTCGTAGTTCTGAGTTTCTTTATCAAGTTTCATTCCTTGATGTATTGCAAGCTGCTCGCCTTTTCCTATGACTGTAAGGCTATGACTATGGCCGCCCCAAGATGCCGCAAGGAGTCTTGACTTGTTCTGCGGCTGTCTGTGGTGTGAACTCTGTGTCAGCAGCTGGGGATTGAAGCGCAAGCCCAAGCTCCAGAAGAGGACTAGTGTAGCAGATTTGCGGTCTTTTTCGTGCAGGGTAGTGTGTTCGGCACTTATGCACATTGGTGCTTGCACGCCAAAATCGTGTGCCAGCGGTTTCATTGCTTGAAGACCAGGCAAAATGCGCCAAAAGGCTAAAAAACACGCGGCTATGCGATCGAATGCTCCCGAGGATGGTTCGCAAACTTCTTCTATCCGTTGTGGGCCTGGTCCCCGAGCAGACTACTCGCTGTCTGTATGGCGCTAGCACGACTTTGAGCTGTATGCTGAGTGTGTGGTGTATCGACAAAGCTGTATGTTCACCCAGGAATTTGGCCACATTCTCTTTGTTGTGGACCGTTGGATGGCCTGGCGTCTTCTGCGACACATCCTGGGCATCGCGACGCTTGTTGGCAGTTTTCGGTGGTAGTATTCGATGCGTGGACTTCTTTGCGGTGGCCAAGCCCAGAGATTTACCCGTGTGTAACCTTAAAGGTAATGACAGGCTGAACTGAGCCATCCTCCTCATGATCGCACCAATGTCGCCACAAGGATTTGCTTCACCCCCCTTAACATTCAGATGCAGTGCGGCACTCAGATTCACAATTCCTGTATTTGGCCAGACGCACCTGGAGAGATTGCAGGATTGCCCAATAATTCCCCATTGCTGCTGTTGTGTTCTGTATCCCTTTTTGTTAGTGTTGTATCACTTTGTACTTATTGAGTCTGTGTCTTTCTGAGTACGCTTGGTCTCGCAGCTTCTTGCCTCTTCTCATGGCTCTTTGAAAGAAGCGATGTTCGTGCCCTTTGTTCATATTCGACTCAATGGGAAGAGGCTGCCTTGTCTTGTTTTCGTAGCTTGCAAAAGCCGCGGACCAGAGTCGAAGCTTCTGATTTTTCATGCCCGCTCCTGCATTCTTTCATTCTTGGCGCGGTCATGCTAAAATGCACGCTGCCCAGTTGGAACAAGCAAATGATGGAGGACTCAGCCCAGCTTTCTTGATGTCTGTCATGAGCTGCGACGGCATCCAACATGTGTCTAGACCGTGAATGGCGGGAGGTGTCAGGGTGTTGAGTGTGTGAGCGTGTGTGGGTGTGTGTCAGAGAGAAAACGTGAGAACGAGTGCGGAATGACATTCACGCAGCGTGCCGCACAAGTCATTCGACCAGGAGTACAAGAAGCATCATGAGCTGTGAGATGTTGTGAGGGCATTGCAGAATCTTCTCGAGGGTCTCGCCGCCAGCCTGAACTGGCAGGCAAGGACCTAGAAGCAGCTTTCTTAATCACGCATGCCTGCTTCCAGCTTCTTCCCGGCAAGAGAGCTTTTTCTGTCCAATGTATGGAAAACTTGAAGATGACTTGCCTACTTCATCGTGCCATTGCAAAGCATTGTTTCCTTATTGCGAAGCTGGGTGTGCGCAGAAGCATCATACTTTCCGATGTAGCCACCCCCAGCAACTGTTTGACAGGATGTTCAGGAGTGATTCATGCTGATGTCAAAATTGTTTGACTTCATTTTGACTTTGTGCGGAGCTGTATTCAGCTTTGGAGTGAGTATCTCATGTGTCGCAGCATCTTGTCCGTGGCAACGGTTGTTCGCTCGATCGCTCCCAGGTGCAGATCGTAGACTCGTAGATGTAGGGGCCCGCGGGGGCGGGGAGAGGCAGTGCTCGCAAAGCCGACCTTTTAGTTCTCCTCTCGTGTGGAGACGGGACCTTGCGAGATGGCTGTTTTGCCTAGATCGTTCATTCCTGACGAGGCCGGGATGTCAACAGAAAGTTAGGGGGGCTCGAAGCGGGGTTCGAAGCTCTGAGATGGAGGCTGGAGCCTACATCACGTGCTGCCGTGTGCATCGAACTTTCATCGAAGGACCGGGGGGCACTTAATTTTAGCAAATGTCACTAATCGACTTTTCCACTTTCGACTCGCTGATTCCTGATTTCAATGCTGAGGAGTTCTGCTGACCCCCTGCCCTCCGCGTTCGAGATCTTGGCCAGATTTGTCTCAGTCCGTGGTTGAGCTGTTTGACGCTGAGACGGAGACCTCGGAGACCCCCGACATGGTCAGAGAGCCTGAAGAACAGCCTGATCCTGAAGTACACGACTTTGATGATGAGAAGGGTTTGCACCCTGGGCACGACTTGTGGACCGGAGTCAACAACCTTATGATTTGCAATCTTCCAGCAAGGTGTTGCCCTGAGCCTTGCTTGTGTGTGACAAGGTCTTCAAGGTCGAGGCAGCAGCATGAGAGTCAAGAGAGTGTATGTAGCTATGTGTAGCTCTTTGTACTTTCTAGGTTGGTTCGATAAGGTGCACACGGACAGAGCTCAGCAGCTTCCTGACAAGCCTTGTGGCTGAGCCCATGAACTTGAGCGTCCCACTTTCGGCAAGTGGGCGGAATCGTGGTTACGCATTCGTTCGAGCACCAGAGCGCACAATTGACCGCCTTGTTCGCGCCCTCTGGCAGCGAAGCGTGCCGACTCGGAAGAGTACTCGACCTCTGAAGTTGCAACCGGCCAACATGAACAGACTGCAAGTTTCACACAAGCATCGTAACTAGATGCGAATCCAAGATTACCAGCAAAGATGGTATCAATGCAGCAATGAGACTAGCTGTGGTGCATTTGGAGCCAACCAGGCTTACCAATGCTGCCAGACCTGCGGACTGACTGCATCTTGTACCAATAAACGGTGCAGGCAGTATCTATGAAACAAAAAGTGCGAGGTCTGCTTGTTGTCCGATTCTGCACAGAACGTGACCTGTGCCGGGCAACACAAGCGTGCAAGGCATTACAAGCAAGCTGGCAATGCACGACGGCCCCGCTGCGTTTTTTGGCAGTGACTGCTCAAGCAATGGATTCCTTTTAGCGGCTTAGCGTGTGCACCTCCGAGAGGGTGACGCCACACGCCACACCGGATGAGCGACGGGGGCTGAGTGATTCCGACGGTTGTTTGTGGCACTGGCATGAGAACATACTGTACATTGTCATGCAGGCTTTCTGAGTGCCTAACCGAGGTGGAAACCGAAAAGTACTGCACAGTCTGAGACCACAGAAGCTGTACAACGTGTCGGGCAGGGTCGTGCAAACAATGCAAACAATGCAAACAAATGATGTTGACTGTTAAGAAACACCAAGGTCCTCATTCACTATGAGAAGGGTGTGCCGCCGACTTCTGAAGAGCTTGCCAAAAAGTTGGAAAGCAAGAAGGACTCATGCCAAGGTTTTCCCGTGTTTACCCTGGAATTTGCCAAATGTGATGCTGCAGGAAAGCGTGCAAGCAGAGGCTCTTGAGGAGCTGATCCTGCTCATGATAAATGGCGAGCGCGATGCTGAGCTGTACAATGCTGCATACATTGTTACACTACACAGACCAAATAGATCAACAGAGACGATTGTGGCTTGGCTCTGCTGTCAACCGAGAGATGCGGCATTCTGCGGCACAGATTTATTTGGCTCTGCTTTTTCTTTGATCAGGTCATACCCAAAGCTCTTGATGACCATCATTCGTTTCTGGATTGCAGCTTTGGCACAGAGCCAACCGGACATTCAGCACCCAGAAGAACCAAGGTTTTGTGGTGACTAGCCGAGACCACCGAGTCAAGAAGCTCCTCCAGATATACTGGGAGATTGTAGAGAAAACCAAGGCCGAGTTGAATGGAAAGAGCCTTGTGTGCAGTTGCCCTTCGTACATCTGCTCATGATCAGGACAACGGTGACTTAAAGGAGGAAATGATCTTGGTTTGTAACGCCTTGCGGAATGACCTGATGCATGCCAATGAGTACCTTGATTGCATCGCACAGTCAGGACATGCTTTAGCTGAAGCTGAGATGACAGCATAGTTGGATCCGAACTCTCTTCCTCTCTTTCTGTGGGCTTAGTCTTGTGCTGCAGTTCGCTGCAGAGGCCCTGTTTGTAGTATTTGGTTTCCTTAGAGGTTCCCATTGTGTGCTTTGTACCCAGGTATGTCTGCGGCTCGACTCTGCGGTTCCTGGCGTTGCAATAGAGGCTTTTTTGGACATTGGATCTCTGGAGAATTGACTCAGCTTGTTGCATGGTTCGTTGCCGAGTGTCCAAATATGTTGTGCCTGAACGTTCCCTAAGGTTACTGTGCAAAATGAAGTACTACAGGTGCCTGGAGTCGAGTGCAGAGCATCGCAATTTCTGAGCGTGTTTCCTGGAAGGATCCTTGAGCCTCTAAAAGAGGCAATGCTCAGAAACCTGGGCCACAGGCAGACCAAGCTGTGATAAAGCTTTGTGAAAGAACGTGGTGGGCCTTCCTTCGTGCTTCTTGGAGCTTCTTGGAGCTTCCAAGCTTTTGCAAGGCATTCATACGTTCGCCGAAATGCGGTGATGTGCGTTTTCTCCATCGTGAAGAGCTTTGGTGTGGAAGTTCTGCCCGAGGCAAGGGTTTGCATAAACATGCCACGCAGGCGACACGTTGCTTTGTTTGATGGCACGGCATGAATGTACTCCAAATTATGCTGTAAAACCTGCCATCGGAGGTGCTTACACGCGCCTTAGCATAGTAGTATCACCCAGTGGTTTCATGCTTCAGACCAAGTTTCGTCATTCCGAAGTATTTGGCACGTATGCCTCTCAGCAACGTGCAAGGCCCCAGAGGACATCGAGCAGTTGCTGCTCGTCGAGGGCGATCTGTCCACGAAGAGTGCCATGGCACCAAAGCTTTGCTTAGGTAACTTAGATACTTCATGATAACATCATGCCCAGAGCTCGTTGCCATCCCGAGAAGCGTTAAACAAGTTTGAAGCTCCGTAGAGCCCTTTACTTGCGTAAGAGGAAGGCCTCCGAAGGCCTCCTGGACTCTGGGCAAGCGGGTTTGCACAGGAAATGCTTTCCTCATGCTCGTGAATTGCGATCAGGACAGGTGCGTAGGACGCTTTGCATTCGAGCGCGGAAAGCCTTTGTGATGCGGCGACATGGCACCGCCAGTTCTGGGCAGTCATTGGGAAATGAAAAATTCTGAAGCATGTGCCGATGCCAAAGCGGAGCCTCGTTTGTTGACAGGAGAGAGCCATCAAGTATGTCTTGAGCTTGCAAGACCAGGTAGCTTGGAAGCAGAAGGGTTCTGTATCTCAAGTCTGAGACGCCGGAGACCACGAACTAGTGCAGTTACACTGCGTGCCCTTCTCCACCGGGCCAGGTGGTTGTATGCTTGCACGTGTTCTATTGGTTCCAAGGTGCTTAGTATTCGTTAGCCCCTGCAAACACAACTGTGGCACTCTCGGACTGGCCCCAGCATCAGAGCGCAACGAACTTCCAAAAGAGGGGCATAAACAACAAATAAAGTCTTTTTTAAATGCCCACCTTCGTCATAAGCTTCGCGAGCCTCCGACCGATATCAATGATCTCGGTGAGAGAGAGAAACCCATTAACGACGTCATGCAAGGGAACCCGCGTCATCCGTGAGTAAAAGAGAAAGTTTGGCAAAAGGCTTGCCTCTTCTTTGAAGATCGAGTTGGGGAACATGCTCCGCTATTCTCAAACACACGGCTGAAATCTCATCGCGGTGAACAAACTCTCTACTAGCAGCTATACCACTTTGGTTTCCGAAGGACCTCAGATGGCGTATCGCCTGAAGAGTTGGACAGTCAATGCCGTGATGCTTCAACACGAATTAAGCAATTTCAATAGCAGACCTTGTTTCTGGTTGTTGTCGAAAGTTCCGTGCTTTGTGCACCTGGCACCATCGGTGCCTCATAGGCAGTTGATTTGCAAGGTCAGTTCCATGGGGGACATTTTCCAGCTGGCCGTTTTGGAGCTGGTACGAAAGGCGTCGCAAGCCAAACATTGCCACACAATCGCAGTTTTGGATCTATTGCCAGAGTGTCGTGTTTTGGCGGACCAGTTTGCACTTACGGTTTGCAGCTTCAGGTTTCACACGTCGAGTTGTGCTATTGGTGCAGGTTTGCCGCTCGACATCAGTCAACAAGGGCCGATTCCTCCGAATTGTGACCTGGCTTCGCCTGCTTATCTTCTTGCAGCCAGCCGGGTAGCTTCTCGTGATTCCAGCTCTTTCCCCCAAATATCTTGCACGGGAAGCTAAGAGTGTTGTGCTGAGGTTTTTGATTTAGCTTCGTCATCCTCCACAGCAGTGTGAGATCCTTAGTCGTCCGCATGCATGCAAAGAACAGCTACTGCCTGTTGCCACACCAGCCGCGCCTTTTGACCTGCATTCGCTGGCCACATCTGGACAGGTCCTACGAGTGTGCATCCTCGCTGGTTTCGCTGTCTTCGTCACCCGTAGCCATACATCAGGCGGCACAGGCGACTCGGCTGTGACGGTTCATGGGTGCTGCATGTCCTGATCCAAGATGATGTGTTCGCGAGGGCGCTATCGTGTCCTCAACGGGCTCGGTAGGGTGAAATGCATTCTAAGATGAATTGTTGAGAAGCCGTGGCCCGACGAGTTGGAGCATTTCACTTCCCAGCCATGCCCAGCAAGCTCTTGAACCAGTATGTCGGACAAAGCACTGGTGCACAGCCACTGCAAAGCAGGCCTATGTGCAGCTGCTGACAGAGCAGTCGGACAACAACGTCAAGCTGCTCGTATGTGAGTCATTGTGAAGTTTTCTAGTTCCGTAGGATCTTCTGTAGTGTGTGTGTGTGTGGCGAGCATCATGTGCATCACTCTCTACAACCTGGGCAGATACAGCATGTGCCTGCCCCAGGCTCATCGTGCTTGATCGGTTGCGAGATGTGCAAAAGCACCACAAGCAGGCTGTCTTCCAATTTGTGGTGGTAATGTCTGCTTGAGCCAAGAGCCGAGTCAGATTAACAAAGAGTACTGGGAGTATGAATCAACTTGAGTCAACGTTGCCTATCTACATGCTTAACGTTGGTGTTGACATTTCGCTGATTTCGCTCATCTTTAAGAATTCAGTAATATGGCGCAGCAATCGGCGCAATGTTCAGCATGTGCAGGTCATGGAGGGCATGGTGATGGATATTTTCAGAGCTTTAAGCTGCCCATCACTGGATGTGCGGAAGAAGGCCTTATCCCTGGAGAGTGACACACTGTCGCACGCGTACTTGCGGCTTGCTCTAGCAGGCATGGGTTTCCCTTGTTGTGACCTCATTCCCTGCGGGCAGTCTCAGAACAAACATGTGACATGTCATAGTCGGCAGTTCGCTTACGTGTGAGCGTATGTAAATATTAAATCGTGTCTGCACTCGAACCCATTTGACCTGTTGGCCTTACGCTTTGCAGTTATGCATGCTATGCATGCTGCTATACTTCACAAACATCCAAAGATAGTGTAAGTGTTTCATCCCGTTTCACCCCGACATGTCGGTGACGATCAGCGCTCCTGGACGCCACCTTTCGCTGCCCAAATCCGTGGCAGCAGTAGGTGTCGAGGCATGGAACAGAAAGGCTGGGCCAGTGCTCGTTTGTTAAAAGCAAGTGGCCGCGGAAGCTTGTTCCCCAGCGAAAGTGGTCCCGCCTTCAGGCACAGCTTGCGCAGATGTTGAAGACTCTGGATGCCTCCTGCAAGGCGCTGTGCATCTCTATGCCAAACTTTTGGCTTTTGGCACGATCTTGGCAACCTTACTAAGGCTCCCGAACCCCCCGTATGGGTTTGACCTAGTGGACCTGATGTGTGTAAGGCATGATCTCGGTCATGCAGGCGAGGACCGTGAGCGAGGTCATGCAAGAGGTCCGTGGCTTCTTCACTCTGGGCCATCTGCTTTATGCCTACGCATACTTACGGATGCTTCACTACAAGGCCTGGCCTGTCCTGTGCTGAGATGACGACGACCACCACTACAGTGAAAACGTTGTGTAAGAAAAAGGTTTTCCGGCGGTAGGGTACCTATGTCTCGCAGTTTCCAATGCCCCGTGTACTCGGAGCGTTTGATCCACGATATGCTATGTTTCTTAATTTGTTTCTTAAGAGAGTACGATACAGGCATGAGGCTTCTAATCGTAGTTTGCACCCTGGCTAGAGGAATCCTGCACAGCCGGTTGTTGTTTGGGGTTCCAAAGCGGGGAACTAGAAGGGCCACACACCTCCCCCAAACAACTCAAAGCCCTTCCTTGTCGTGTCTTCACCTTCGGCGTCCTGGCTCACCGCCGTGCCTGAAAATGTAAGTCGTCTTGGGGGGGGGGGTGTGCGGCGGGGACGCCAGAAGCGCAGGGGCGTCACATTCTAGGACTTTTCAGCCCTGAAAAGCTTTAGAATGTGATGGGGGACGCCAGAAGCGCTGGGGGAGTCACATTTTAGGATTGTTGAAGCTCCAATCTCAAGGCCGTAGGCTTCAATGCTTTGGTAGGTTTTAGAGTCTAGAGCATGTTTAGAGTTTCTAGTAGGTTTATAGGGTTTGTAGAATTTATCGGGTTTGTAGCGTACAATAACAGCAAATGTTTTGGTGTGTAGAAATGGAAACCCGGAGGGGTTTGCAGGCAGAATTTTAAGAACGTGCCCCCCCCCCCCCAAACTAGGGTATCCTAAGTTCATAGCTTAAAGGCAACGCAAATCGCCCAAAAGCCCCGGATCTAGGGTCTTAGTTTCAATGGTTTCTTATACAGTTGTTTCCGTGTACCACTGCCACTGGCACTGCCACTGCCACTCTAGTACTACTACTCGTACTACTACTACTCCTGCTCCTGCTGCTGCTGCTGCTACTACTACTACTACTACTACTACTACTACTACTACTACTACTACTACTACTGCTGCTGCTGCTACTGCTACTACTTCTGCTTCTCCTACGACTACGGCGGCTTCGACCGCGACGACGACTACGACTACGACTACGACTACGACGTAAGGGTCTGGTAATTGACGCCGCGCTTTGCCCGCTGACCTCACAGCTGGAGACTGCGCGGGCTGTGCAGACTCGCAATAGAAGGTGGCCAAGCGGCCTACAAGGTTCGCAGGAATCCAGCCATAGGGGGCCATAGAGGCTCATAGGGGTCAGAAAGCCAGGGCCTGTCCTCCGCATATTGCATTTTGCGCGCAATTTCAATTGCAGACTCGCCTCTATTGGCTGATGCACTCGCTCTCCTTGGCACGAAGTACCTTCATGAGGGCCTTGCAGCCCATGTTTGACACCGCTCGGGTGTTTATACGATCTGGCAATCAAGAAGATGTCCATGTGCAGGGAATGGACCCTGGAGAGTCTTGTCGGCAAAGGACGTCAGCATCGGCGAGCCGCCCATGGAGTCTGTCTCCCCCAAAATGAGATCATGGCTTTATGGCTTTGTGATTCCTCGGCGGACTAGAGTGCATACATGCTTATCATGCCCCAACGATACATTCGTCTTGGCTGCGCATGACCCCAGTATCCATAACTGCTCGGTTATCATCATTGCCGGTTTGTCGCGCAGCAACAATTTGAAACAACATACCAATGCCGTTTGTCAAGCACCCAGGCGAAAGTTCCAGAAAAACCTGAATTGAGGGAACCATGTGAATATCGCCAGCGAGTTCCGGTGCAGCAGGATCCCAACCTGTACTATGCAGCGCTGTGGCATGATCCAGCCTTTCTGCTGCCAATTGTGTACACGCCGACAGTCGGTGAAGCCTGTCAAAAGCCACTTGACACAATCCTTGTCGAAAAAAGTTCCTAAGTTGGAGAAAAGTCATTCTGCAATATGTTGCACGTGGCACCTGAGGTTTGGTTTGCTTCCCTTCTTTCCTCGTGGCTGCTACGTGTCAATATGTGACTGTGGAAAGGTAAGACAGGTACTGTTGGAATATGCGGAAGCCATGCTCACGAAGGATGAGACTGGCAAGTACGAGTGCCAATGCATTGTTTTTTCAGATGCCGGGCGCATCCTCGGTTTGGGAGACCTTGGCTGCTGGGGTATGGGCATACCCATTGGAAAGCTGGATCTCTACACAGTCTGTGCCGGCTTCAACCCGTACAAGACGGTACCTGTTATCATCGATGCGGGATGTAGCGATGCAACTGGCAATTCTGCCAAGCTGACAATCCGTGACCATGAGCTGTACACAGGACCCAGCGGTTCGCAGCAAGTGCAATGACTCAGTGGGGTAAGCTGGTTAATTTAGGCTGATGGAAATTGATCGAGCATCTGATGGCATTCTCCGGCTGCAGGACTGAAGCAAGATCGAATGAAGCATGAAGATGGCCAAGGCCTTCGCTGCCTTTTTCACTCTTCGTTCCTCAAAATCTTCGTACATGCTCGGCCGGTGTCAGGTGCAGAAGTGAACACTGCTTACTACGGGCCTTGCTCTCTCATCGGAGAGTTTATGACTGCAGCAGCAGATCTCTTCAGCCCAAAGTGCTTGCTTCAGTTTGAAGACTTCAACACAAACGATGCCTTTCCGCTGCTGGAGGCGTTGGGTCGTTGTCAAGCCAGCCGGTCATCATAAGATGCACTCCCTGCACTTTGTTCCTTAGCACTTCGCGAAGTCTGTAGCTTGCAGCTTTTGCCCAGCAGAAGCAGAAACGTCAATGTTTGTGCTTGTGTCAAGCATGATGTGTCCATATGTAGCGCGGTGTGTAGCAATGTTTGTAGCAACGTGTGTAGCAAGGTGGCTTGAGATTCGACTTGTAAAGTTTGGAAGTGAGTCAGTTGTATCTGCAACAGTTCTCCACCCAGCCGCCTAGCCATGCAGGAGTATCGGCACAAGTTCCTCAGCTACAATGACGACATCCAAGGCACTGCAGCTGTTGTCGCTGCAGCTGTGCTTGGTGGCATCAGGCTTCAAAAGCCAGGTGCCGTGGCTTTGACTCGTTACATTGACAGCGGTGCAGCTGGCTTTTGTCTCCGCAGCGCCAGCTTTTCCCAAGGTTGCAAGGAGCTCATCAAGGAGCTCAGAAGAACGCGCATTCTTTTCCATGGAGCCGGCTCTGCTAACTTGGGAAGCATCTTGGCTCCCATCACTGTGTAGGAACAGTATGGAACAGTGTCAAGTTTCCAGTGCAGAGTGACGAAGTTCTTTTGAGTATGTACGCGTGGCAAGCCACGCAGCGGCACGTACTCGCAGTGGCGGCGCATCGGTAGTACGAAGCAGAGGAACGCAACAGAGGAAACGGCCAAAGCTTAAACGGAAAAAGCCCCGCAGCCTCGTAAGTGGGTCTGTAACAGAAACTCGCCGGACCGGAGTGTTCTAATTCATCAGAATTTGCGGGGCCTGGTAGAGGGTTTAGGGTTTAGGGATTTGGGCTAATGGCGTTTCTGTTTAGTGATTAGGCGTTTTGTTTTTTTCTGGTGACTTTTTGGCCTTCTTGGGTGTCAGGTGGGAGGGTGTTCCAGGTTTGGAGGGTGTTTTGTGTCCCGAGTTTGTTTTGTTAAAGGTGGCGCCACGCCATGTTTTTTGATGGTATGGCGGGTTATTCTTTTACTGGTGTTGCGAAGCTAGTCTTAGCTTGAAAGCCTCCAGAAGAAGGCGTGGCAGGATGTGTTTTTTTGCTTCTCGTTTGGTCCTGTGTTCCTCTGTCCTGTAGTCTTCTGTCTGGTCCTGTGATCTGGTCCTGTGGTCTTCTGGTCCTGTGGTCGTCTGGTCTGTGGTCCTCTGGTCCTGCATCTGCCCACTCTTCTAATCCGAACAAGCTTGCCTCGAAAGCACATGAGTCCTGTCCAAACACAATCATGCGAACGTTGTGTTTGGAATTCGGGGGCTTTTTGACCTAGTTACCTAGCTTGAGGCCGTGCAGTGCTTGCTGCAAAGCATATCAAAGCTTTCCAAAGCCATCATGCGAGCATTGTGTTTGCAAATGCCGGGGGCGGGGGGGGGGGGGTGCAGAAGCCTGCTTCAAACGCACCCGCTTGCTTAGGACGGGCTGTTTTTTTTTCCGTGCAATGCTTGCTTCAAAGCATATGAATCCTTTCCAAACCCCATCATGCGCGCATTGTGCTCAACGCCCCCCCAACTTCTCCCTCCCCGCTTGTCCTGGGATGTGAGCCGTGCCAAGTATGCTTCAAAGGCATACGACTCCTTTCCAAGCTTAGAGTTTAAGGTTTACGGTTTAGGGGTTAGCGGTTTTAGGGTTCTAGCTGGGGTTCTTAGGGTTTTTAGGGTTTTGATGGTTTTTAGGGTTTTTAGGGTTTTGAGGGTTTTTAGGGTTTTTAGGACTCTGAGGTGCCATGTTGCTCCGAAACGAAGCTGGGGTGCCTGCAGAGTCGATTCTCTGCACGCCTCCTGGCAAAAGGTATGGAGAGGTCTGGCGAGGTCCAGGTGGTAGGCCTAGCTCCATGATGAATCAGGGCAATCCACGATATGAGATAACTCAGGTGCTGATTTATATTCCTCATTTTCATTCCTATTGCGTCTGAGTTTTGACCTGCTCCTGCACCGTTGAAATGCAGCAGGAACTCGAAAGGCGTCATCTGGAAGTCTGAGAATGGAACAAAGGGGAACTTCAAAAACGTTGAGCAGAAAGCTGCGGCAACGATTGGCGGCTTGGCTGCATGTGTGCAGTAGAGCCGAACACCAGTCTCGCTGCCTGTTGGACTTGTGCTGTTGGGCTTGCCAAATGAAGATGTGCCTTGTGCAGGGGAACCCACCGGCTACGATCAGACCGACCTCATTGCCACTATCAAGCATCACAAGCCCGATGTCCTGATTGGTGTACCTTGGCCTCGTCAAAAGCTTCTTTTGGTCTGCGCAATGCGAGACTTGATTCCTTGTTGTGATGAGCTTGGGGTATCCTTTTTGGGATCCTCGGATATCCTCGGTTTGGAGAGTTGTTCAAAGTCTTGTCGGGTTCAGGCAGTTGGGCGGGCACCAAACTGCTTCAACAAAGACGTCGTCGAAGCTATGCTGGATGTGCAAAGAGAAAAGCCTGGGGGCGGCTCAGATTTGCACTTGGATTTGCTACACTGCTGCTGCACACGGACAGCTCTGTTTGCTTGAGCCGGGCTGAGAGGCCCCACATTGCTGGATGCGGACATTTTGTAGTCGTTTAGAATGTTGAACGAGTTTCTCGCATGGACTGAGGAGGCGGACGCCCCATCATCTTTGCCCTCTCCAACCCCTTGACGCAAGCAGAACTGACTGCAGCTGATTGCTACAAGTTCTCTGATGGACAGGCACCTTGGGGAAACAGTCTCAGTGGCCTTGAAGCTGATCAACGGCGTACTCGTAGCCAGAAATGGCACCACTTTGTTCGCACCACTCCTTGCACTGCAACGACACTCCGTCTGCGGCTTGCGTGTTATGAGGTTTCCGTCGGACCAGGGTATAAGCACATGTGCGACAAGGACCTTGCTCCGAACAGGAGCTGTAAGAGTGGTTGTGTCGGGTGCGGCTCAACTGTCGCGTCGGCTGTTCCTAGGACGCTTGGCCAATCGCTACTTGTAGAAGAATCCGAGAACACTCCAAGAGCATTCCAAGATCACTCCGGGAAAGCACTCCATGATTGCACCAAAAGCACAAGAGCACTCCAAGCGATGACAGCGAAGAGCCTACAATTCAAGAAGGACACATTTGAGCGCGTGAAGCGGCTCAAAAACACGCTACTTGACGTCTCTTGACGTTTGAGGGCCCTTAAATTCGCACTGCGCTCAGGCGAGAGGCTTATTACAGCGACTGGGTTCTCTTTACCCTCAGCATAAGAATTCTAAAGAGACAATGAGCTCCGTAGCTGTACTCTGAAGGCTGTTTACACGATTTTGCGGAGATGACATCTCCAGAGGCTTTCTCCGTCTTCATGCTTCTTCCTTCCAAAGGCTCAACGCAGTGTGTTGTTTCTGAAGACAAGGCACAAGGCTTTTTCTCACGAAGCTAGACGGCATCGCTGTTTAACTTGACTTTGATAGCAGCAAGTGAACTCTCAGCATCTTTCAACCGAAAGGGCCTTCTTAAAATGCATCACGCCAGATCCTGGGAAACGTTTTGCTCCAGCCGCAGCACAGCTGGGCACCTCATTTTTCACACAGGGTTCACAGGGTTTCAGGTTGAGTTGTCGCAAGACGCAGAAGGTGGAATCTGCTGGAACCCACGTTCTAGGAAAAGGTTGGAAAGCCTTGCTGCCCCCTGGCCAAGGCAATCTTCGGCTCTGGTACCCGTTGCCTGCCTGTGGATGTCCATGGCAGGTTGGGGCTCTTCGACACGTGCACACACGCGCACACACAGACACACGGACACACAGAGTTTGGGAGTGGGACCGATGGGCACACGGGCAGGAAGCGGATTCCTGGCCAAGTGAACAATTTCTTCATCTTCCCGGGAATGTCCTTTGGAGCCTACTGGTGCCAGGCAGGGCATACATCAACTCGAACAAACCAGGAGCTTAGCTTGTCCTAGCATCTGGGCAGGCGAAGAAGATTCCCGACAGATGGTTTATGATAGCAGCCATCACGGTGGCACAGTCCCTCGATGACAGGGACATGGAGGCGACAAATGTGAAGAGGGGGAGCTGAAGTGAGAAGACTCTGATCATGTTTTACGTGTTTCCGATAGCAGACTCAGCACATCCTTCTTGGCATCCTGCAGGCAGAGTCTGTATTGCCACACCCATCGCGCATTCAGCAAGTCAGCCACAATGTGGCCGTCAAAGTTGCCATGGCTGCCCAGCGAGAGCCTTGACTGCATGGCAGAATCATCGTGGGAGTGTGGACTGTCATTGGCTCGGCTTACCTCACGCCGCTTCTCGAATCTTCCCGGATCAGATGGCATCTCCAAATCTTCTTTGAACTGCATGGAAATGAAATGAAATGACAAAGCTGCGGAAGCCTACGGCGCGATCGCAGAAACCCAGAGCCCGAGAAGGGCAGACTTGGCATGATGCAGGCATCCTGGTTGTCCTGGTTCTCAATAGGTCCCAGCCCCCGGTCCCTTGGGGTTTCTCGCCGCTCCCAGTAGAAGCACTGACAGAAACATGCAGAGACATACAGAAGCATGTAGAAGCATGTAGAGACATGGAGACACCGGTAACCACTAGTACCAATGAATGAGCCCAAGGAGCCAAATGAGACCTGTGGAACAGCCTAACGCCTCACCGACCTTGACCAGCTACGCATGGCACACTTCACACATTACCAGGCGTCAGTTCTCCGAAGCACAGGGTGGGTTGCGCAGGGTTTGGGTTACGCCAACCACTTTGCAAAGGACACCCTGCTCCCCATACTTGCGAGCGCCTAGGGCACGGGCAGAATCGTGCGTTGGTCCCCAACCTGACGCAAGGGGATGAAGTTCCTTCTCGGGACCAAGACTCGACATTGGGCCTACACATGTATAGCCAAGTGCAAATTTGCGTACCCGACGCGCAAGGTTAACAGCAGCTGCTCTCGATTCGGATCGTACTCATGACACTAAATAATGAAGTGTTGCAATGCATCGAGGACGGCTTGGCACAGCACCCTCTGGGTGAGGACATCACTGCAGTCAGTGCGGCTCTGAAGGTGGGGACTAGCAAGACAAGCTTTTAGGGGTGGACGGCTTGTTAACGTAGATTACGATCAGAGTGTGATGCTTCGGGGAAGCATGCAGAGAATCTTAATCTGTGTATGGGCATTTGCTGCCTGTTTGTTTTAGGGTTTGGTTTCTCCCTCAGGTGAGGCGATGGGCGCCACTTCGCGTGCATGAGGGAGTCGGGCAAGTTTGCACCGACTGCAATGTCTCGTAGACGGCTCACCAGGCTCGAGGTTATCCGAGGAGCAGGCACGGGTTCGCGTGCGTCGAAGAAGAAGGAGTTGAAGTTTCGAACACAACTTAGCACTTAGGTCAATAAAGTCACTTAAGTGCTTTCCAGTTCTTTCCAGTACATGATTGCAGCGGCTGTTGCAGCGAACTGCTGCAGCGCGCGGCATGCTGATAATGTGTCGCATCTGGCGACAGTTTGTCAGGCTGTTGCTGGCAAGAATTCCGCTTTTCTTTCTTGGACTCACACTGCCACGGATAGATCTGGTGGCCCCAATGAGATGTCGAAGACATCAGCGGGGTTCTTCGGATTTTTCAAAAGTTATGAGAGGCGAGTGATCGTCAAAGTCCCGCGAACGTGCTGACTGAAGTGTGGTCTGCAATTTTCAGAAAAGCTCCAAGCTGGCATTTGGGAGATCCACATGATTTCTGCCTGTGGGATTGATGAAAGGCAGTTGAAGACAGGAGAGTGACAAGTGTCATAAGTCAGAAGTGTCCAAGGTCATGGACATTTGCCTTGGTTCCTTGGTCACTCCACGGAACATCAAGGAGTTGCTGACACTCTACCCGCTCACCGCCTCTCGCGCAGCTGTGAAGATGAAGCAAGCTTTACTGAGAGCAGGATGTGGTGGCCCTGCTCAAGAAAGAGGTGATCAAGACATTGGGGTATGAGGCGGCTGCTCGGGGAAGCTGCGCTAGTTCGGCACACAAAGAAGGTCCTCACAAGCCTGGTTCCTGCCAAAGATCTCAGTTTGAATACTTGCAGGCCTCAAATACGGAAGGCAACCTGGAGTACCGGCGGCTGCTCATCAGAGCACTGCACGCATGCACAGGCTCCACCGACCCTAACAGGGACTTCTTTGGTAAATGAGTGACATCGTGAACGTTGCAAACGCTTCGGCTGTCAGGACAATATCCTGACCAAGCTCAGAGCGTCATGTTCCTGCTCATGGCCGCCTGACGTTGTTTGTCTGACTGCTTGTATGTCGTCGGCTTTGAAATGGGTTCAGGCAAGGCTTTCACAGAGGATGATCTGCCAGGACTTCCTGACTGAGTCTGACCAAACGACGGCCACCGAAGTAGCTGCCGCCTTGACAACCTGCATTCAGTAGCCTTGGATGATGTGATCTTTGCTTGCATGGCACGTTTCTGCCAATTGTGTGCTCTTTTCTTCAAGGTCATGTTCCTTCGTGAGTTGATCGCGAACTATACAGCCAGGTTCTCGTGCACGATTCTGGACTCTGTTGCAATGCAAGCTGATTTTTCTGTTGCTGACTTCGGTTTCCCGAGGACATGCGTTTGCCCATTCTTCAGCGCCTTGCCGAGTGCATCGGGGATGTCTCGCAGTCGCGCGTACCACCCTCAAGCGAGGAGTGTTTGCACCAAGCACGACGTTTAGAGATCACGCGGGCTTCGCAAAAGCTCTCCGCAGGGAATGGGTCTGCATGAATGCGCTGTTCATTGAGCTAGCTTCTTGAGGTCCTGCGCGGCTGCCTCTGGCTGTTCGGCGAGTACTGCGAGGATGAAGCCCTCATTGAAAATGTCATCCAGGGAGTGCTGTCGGCAGTGAGGCTCACGGTTGCCCTGTCTAAGAATGCTGCGCCTTGAGACATAGCAGACATAGCTTTTGTACGCTCTTGTGGCATCTGCCAGGCCGCTGCCCCTGGTCTTGGAAGAAGCATCAAAGGACAAGAAGGACTCAGGTAACAGTGAGAAGAAACAGCAGGATTCAACTCGATGCTGCTTCATGTCGTCAAGAAGAGTATGACATTCATGGGGCGAAGGCCCCATATCTAAGCTTCTGAAGAGTTGTGAACTGGAGAACTCTCAGGAGAAGAAGGCACCAAAGATCACCACCAAAACTGTGGTGTTGGCAGATGGTACATATGGCCGCAGCCTGAGAAGCTCTCGTCAAAATCCCGATGTGCTAACACAGCGTCTCCAAGGCACTCAGAACGTCTACGAAGGAGGCGAAGGAGAGCGCCATGCTGTTGTTACACAATTGCAAGCTCGAGGCTTGTCCTGGCATATCTTCCGGCTGGGCATCCGTGACAGGGGGGGGGGGGGGGGGAGGAGATCGGGCCCGATGCAACGGGCTGCCTGCCAGGTTCTGAAGGAATCTGGACTAGATATGACTAGATATGACTAGAGGCTATGTCGAAGCCTTGGGACTTCGAGCTTCAAACACCAAGCAATTTCGGGCGGGAGTTTTTGGGTACAGGGTACGAGCGTGTCAGACCGGCAAACAGCTCACTCTGTTGACATGGAACGCTCTGTTTCATTCACCAGGTACGCTTAACCTGACTTCATTTGAGTCGAAGCAAGTTTCTGTAATGCAGTTGGCATGCTATGCGAGGAGAGGAGGAGGAGGTTCCCGAAGAGAAGGCAAAGACTGAGTCAAAGAAGACGGCCTTGCGAACTTTGCTGCTTGGTGTGGGCCCCGATTCAACGAAGAGTACCACATTGTTACTACATTCCCCAACATGACTAAAGACATTCTTATCCCTGCGCAGGTGGCGATTTTCTCCTCTCGGCCATGGTCGGTGCCGCTCGGCCAGAAATGTCAGTCTTTACGTTGATCGGCGAGCAGATGCTATGAGCACACGGCTTCAAGCATGCTCAGCTGTTTCCAAGTGCACGCTTGGCTTAGCCCATCTCATCGGCCAAGCTCGACCGACATCTCCAGCATAAGGATGTAAGTCTCAGAGTAGATCTTACCATGCGGCACAGGTGTCGATGACAAAGCTGTGCATGAAGCTGAAGAAGCTACCTACAGGGATTCGGAACGAGGTGCCTCGCCACGTTTCTTTTGAAATTGGCCTGCTGCATTGGCATCGTGCTTGCTGTGAGTTTTCGATGGATAGGGGAGTTTTTGCGCAAGCTGTCCAGTCGACCTGCCAAGGTCCTCCTGGTCATCGCAAATCTCTTCAAGCTTGTGAAGCAGCACGCTTGTGGCATTTGACTTAGCCATGGTCGGGATCTCTTCGCATGTGCTGGAGCTTGCCCTTCTTCCTGCAAGCAATCTCGAGCCGAAGTCAAGATCCTGATGGCCAGTTCCCATGGTTTTTCAGGCTGGAGACTTCGGAACATATAAAGCGGAACGGCACACCTGTTTTGGAATGGAAGTCCAATGAAGTCCACCCGTCTCAGCTCATTGAGACGTTGACGTTGTGGAAAGAGGCGTGCTGCACATCAAAATCCTTCCACGTACATGAGCAACTCGAAATGTCTTGATGAGCGCTCGTTTCGATCACCAGGCTTTTGTGGAATCATAATTCTTCTGACTTCTTCTTGTCTTGTTTAACTGCTCGCTGTTTACTGCAGTTTCGCTGGCGTCGCTGCGGCGTTGCTGCGGCGTTGCTGCTGAGGTGGCGAGAAGTGCGACAGTGCTGTCCGACTCAGTCAATGCATCCGCGCGTTTGCAGTGCTCGGCCCGGGCCCTGCTGTAAAATTGAGAAGCGAAGCTAGAATCAGCTAGAAGTCGCGGAATCTCTGTTGACTCTAAGGCAACTCGCAGCTGCCGGACACGCAGCGTGCAGCCGCGCAGCTGGTTCAAGGCGATTGGACATCCAACTACGGCCGTGACCAGTTGGCGAAGGCAGTGTAATTCCACAGGGTTCGTTGTCTCGGTTTCTTCCAGATTGTGTCTCAGTGTCTCAAACAGCAGGTAGGAACATCATCTTTGGGATGAGATGGGCTGTACCTCTGTTCTCC
Source organism: Symbiodinium natans (assembly GCA_905221605.1). NCBI lineage: Eukaryota > Dinophyceae > Suessiales > Symbiodiniaceae > Symbiodinium > Symbiodinium natans. The sequence goes on from CAJNDS010000128.1 coordinate 51,182, forward strand.
GAACGCTCGCAGAACATTGGCAGAACTCCAGCAGAACACGTTCGTCTCAGCGGTGATGGCAGGTGCTGGAACTTGCCGCACAAAACTCGGAGTGGGCTCTCGGACAAGAGGAAGAGGTGCAGGACACTTGGAGCAAAGTGGTCTTGATGACGTCGCAAGCTTCGCCCAGTTGAGCCTTTCTTCTCTCTGCAAGTATGCCCGGACGACTTGACTTAATTGCGGACCTCACTCTAGACCCCCAAACACCATCCTGAATAACCCGGCAACGTAGGCTGTATTCAGGGGGTCCCCGACAGTAGAGGCTGCAACATGAATGAGGTATGTTTCCAGAAGCTAGGCCAGGTGCCACTAAGCAGATCACGGGTTTCGACTGTGTCCTCCTTGATACGCATCGCATGCGAATCGGAGCGCCGATCTCTGTCTCGGCTGGCTTGGTGATCTGGCGTAAAGCTATGATGCACTCAGTGAACGAAAGCGTGTTTTGCGAAGAAGCGACGCGGCTCCGACTTTCAGGGTCCTTGCTGTCTTGGGCTCTTTTATGTTCTTTTGCCTCCTGTCTGCTCATTCAATTCGACTCGCTGGCATCGAATCACTTACGTATGCAATGTCGTTTCGTCATTTCGCAAGTTGGACCTCTAGGATTGGACACGTGACAGAGTAGGGCTGGACCGACGTGTAATAAATTGCATTGTTCGGTTCCGGGCTGCCAGTAGCCACCCAAACAGGAGAAGAGCGTTGGCCCGGACGAGTGCGTCATGTTCCGACAGCTTCGTGAAAGAAAGGGTGGAATCGGACCTACAGGTGCCAGAGCGGGGGTAGTGACTGGATGTGAGTGGTAGGAGTCATGATGAGCATTGTTAGACGTCTCCCAGCACAAGATGTCAGAAAAGATGTGAACAAAAGACGTGTCTCAGAAGGTGCCATGGACGACGATGAGGACTTCAGTGCAGCTCGGGGGGCCTTCCTGGCGCAGGCTGCTTGATTTTCTTTCTCCAGGATTAGGAGACAATCGCAAGCTGCCAGCAATGTGCAAGGCAGCTGCAGACGGGGCGCTGTTTGCAGAGCGCCTGGCCAAGGCTTGTGATTTGCATGTGCTGGACATCTGGAACGTGCTGGAATCAGGATTAGCAAAGACTAGCATTCGGGGACAACGTGTCATGTATAAGTTTCAATGGCAGGTGTTCCAGAACTTGAAGATAGGGCCTACGAGCCTACGAACGCATCGTAGGCAACTTTCGATAGAGATTGGGATGCAGCATGATGCAGCACTCTCAACAGTCTCAACATTTTAAACCTGTCTGAGTGAAAAGCAGCATTCCATAATGCGGGCACTCCCGGGTTTTTGGCCACCCTAGCAGGTGCATCCTTCCTTTCAGAGTATCTTTCACATCTCGTAGTTTCTTTTTCATTTCTTAATTTTCTTCGTGCCTCGGCAGGTGCAGCAGATGACCGGACTTGCCGACCCTGTTTACGTGGAGGCCTTCCTGCAGGCGCAGCTTTGCGGTGACATGGACTCTCCACGCGCCCACGAGCGTTCAAGTCCCGGACTTCCAGGTGCACTCCTTCGACCTCATGCTGGAGCTTCTCGTGGTGAACAGAACGAGCGAGACTCTGCAAAACGTCCTGGTCGAGTTGAGCACACAGGCCCACCCTTGCCTGTCACCTTTGTATTTAGCAATATTGACCATTGTGGGGTGTCATGGGCATTCGCCAAGTTGCAAATTTTTCCCAGATGGCCAGTATCTGCAAGCGTGCAGGGAGACTTGAAGATTGTGGACAGACCGTCTGCAGTGACCCTTGCAGCAGGCAGGGGAAGACGAGCGGAGTGAAATTGTGATTCAACTCGCCGTCGCTGACGTGCTTGTGAAGCTGGCACTGTTGCATTGGATTGCGTGGAGTTTCAAGGCTCTGGTTCCCTCGCTTGTTCAGGTCAGCAGATGACGCTCCATGCCTCGATCAAGGTCCGGATTCACATTTCTTGTTCCTCTTGTTCCAGCAAACGCAACACGGTTGTGATGCACTCAAGAGATGGCAGAGACAAAAGAGCTTGCTGCCCAAAAGAGCCACATTGCTTACATTGCTTCAGGTTGCGTCCACTGAGACCGGCATCATCTTTGGCTACGTCACTTTTGAGAAGAAGAGTGCAGTACCTCGGTGCTCGTTGGACTAGCTTGAGTGTTTTGCATGGAAGTGGTGGCCATGGCGCGATTCAGGCAGACAAGGAATGCTCTGCACTGGACTCAGATTCTCCAGGACCATGTTGGGCTTTTGGAATCCCAACGCTGGGCAGTTGACTACCAACGGTTTGAGTTTCCTTTCAGTAGGCATTGAAGGTTGGGGACCGAGGTACTGAACGAGCTGCACGTGGATATCCTAGATTACATCGAACGCGCCCCGGCTGCCGCAAACCCTCGCAACTTGCTTTGGCCATTGTTGTAGATGAAAAGTTTAACAATCTGCGAAGTCGACATGCGTAGATTTCATGCTCTTCTTGCCCTTCATGCCCTTCTTGCATCCCTGTTGAAGAATGCTAGGCTCTTGGATAAACGAGCTGGCCTTCCGGACCATGTGGTCGGAATTCGAGTGGGAGAACAAAGTCAACATCAACACCTCCATAACCGAGGCTGAGCTTTTCTCAATAGATTGGAACCAAGTGCCACGTGCTGTTTTGTCTGTGGCATACTCAGCTCAACTTCTGCTTCAGAGGTTGGCACATTCCTGGAGCACATCATGAGAAATACCAACATGTCGATCGTTGGCAGAAGCTACAAGAAGAGCCAGGAGCCCAGGATGGCATCACAACTGCTTGTGCCGACTTCGTTCAAGTTTTCAAAACAGTCTGCATCTCTAGTCTGAGGCAAGTTGCTCAGCTTGCTGCGTGTTGAGCTTTCCTGCGCAGGTGACAATAAGACCCAGAAGAAAGGCAAGCTTAGTGCCGACGATGTGCAAGAGATGTTGCGAGATGCTGTGGGGCCGCTTGGCTTCAGTTGCAGCATGGGCGATCCAGGCCGAAGTTGCTGAGTTGCTGAGTTGTAAGCGTAGGCAAACAGTGGCAAGTCAAACAGTGGCCTGGCCGAGGATCAAGAAGCTGATTGACACCTCTAGCTTCGTCGCAGTGAATCTCTATGCCAAGTCCATCTTTGGCGAGGCTTTGAGCTGGTGGAAGCGCAATGACGATCAATAAAGAGTCAGTTCCCTCAGCTGTACCATGACCCCATTGTAGAATTGCAGACGGAAATCATGCACCTTTGTGGCGAGCGCAGTGCAGGATGCGCTAGCAAACATCTCCATCGAGAAGCTGCCAGATGGCAAGCTAACAGGCCGAACAGCTAACAGTCCGTCGTTGCTGTCCGTGAGTTGACACTCTGTGAAAGCCACAGAGTCTTGCGAAAGGCAGCTGCCGCATTCGCTCCAGAACACAGGGCATTGCTTTGTCCCTGGGCGACCGGATCACCATTGTCCAGAGGGGCGTCCAGGTGGGTTACATGCTGCGCTTGTCAACCTTGCGAGGTAAGGAGAGCACGGGCAGCCGATTTGCGTTTAGATGAGTATCGGGAAAAGCTGACTAACAAGGTGTTGCGAACATGTCAAGTGTGTAGGAATAAGAGCGTTGACATTCATTTCTGGCTACATGTTCGGCAACGATTACGCAAGTTCTTGATTGGCAGTTACAAGTTCTGAACCGATGGCATTCGATGTTGCGCAGGTTTTCAAGTCATAGACTTTCCCCCGTGCTGAAGCTGGGCTGGTCATCAAGTCAGTGAAGTCGCAGGCCCCCCCATGTTCGAGCCTTCGTCGCAAGCAGCTTCCGCGATCCAGAATCCATCAGAATCCCATGTGTTCCCAGCAGTGTTGGGGTAGTTTAGTCGAGAGAGAGAACCTCGAGGAAGTCATGGCTGACTTTCCGGTACTCTCATGTTTTTTGACTTGTCATCGAGTCTGTTGCAGGGTGGCTTGTAAAACCCCTTTGTGTCGAACTTGAGGCCGCTGCGCTGATGGAGGAAACGCGGAAGCCCATAGCGGAAGGAGTGCAGAAAAGTGCAGAAAAGGTTTGCTCATGTCTGCTTGTCCTGCGCTGTGCCAAACAACGAATGGAAAGCCGCTTTGCCCATGAAATCCGATTTCGTAACCTGAGCTGCCACACATGAGACGATTGACTTGGCTCGAAGGACTCAGAGCATTGGGCATTGAGCACATAAAGCATGTCTGTCTAAACGAGCAGAGAGCTATCGGCCTTCCATAGCTTTCCAAGAGCAAAACCTTCAGAAAGGGTGCCTAAGCCTCAAGCTGAGGGCCGCTGCGCGTAAGCTCCGTGTAGGTCAGCGCGGTGCATGCTGCGTGTATGCTTGCACAGTCTTAGCAGCTGCCGCTATCTTACGTGACCCGAAGTAAACAACAAACTTTGAAAGTCCACGCATACCGCAACAAAGCGGAACAAGGAACCTAGGATGCCACTTAAACGATCTCCATGCGTCTGCGTAGCAGCCATCAACATTGGTACAGGCATAGTTTCATGTTGAGACAACATCAGACGAGTACGCAGATGAGTCACGCTTGAGAATGAGATGGGCCGGCTTTCGCCTTCCACTGCGAGCTCTACTGGCGTTCGTTGTTGTGCAAGGCACTTGTTCTTTCAGTTGTGTGCTGCAGTTACGGAAGTAGCTAGGCGTCAAAGCTGCATGAACGTGCCATCACCCTTGAGCGCCAGCCCGGGCTTTACAAAACTAGCCTGAAACAATCAGTTCCCTACCTGGCGAGGCACATGGGCCTTCAGTGAGGACAGCCCGGCATGCTGGCTGAATTGGGAGGCCTCTGCATTGCAAGCTGATGTGAAACAGTGTAGCTGTTCTCGATCCCAGTGGAATTTCCTGAGCTGTCACTTGCAAACATCTCACCAAACCAAGCCCTCTTGCCCTACCATATGGCTGCATATGGCGTGGCCAAGACACAAGGACTGGACAGTACACTTGCACATTTCTTGGCATGCAGTCCCACATGGGACGATGCAACACGCGACAGGACTGTCCTCATACCCGGGAAACCTATTGCAATCATGTTTCCAGCTGCATACCGCCATACCCAGGCCGACCCGTGAAGCAGGTACATTTCGAAACGTTGAAGAACCACTTTGTGGGAGCAGGGCTCCTTCGTTGCTTCCCGCCCCCCATGCTCAAGGTGCAAAAGTCGAGCCACCAAATCGTTTAACTTCGAATCAGGGTGTATTACGCATACATACACGACGTCCTTTCTGCCAGTGGCTGTGTCGTGTGTATTTTCAATTGCGTTCGGCAGTTCCATGGCTGCCGCCGAACAGTTTCCGACTCTAAAGTGCTCACAGTTTTTGTTTTTTTTTGTAAGGGTTGCCCCAACGCAAGCAAGCCACAAAGGAAGTTTCAGGAAGCCGAAATGGCATGCTAATCAGTTAGCAATGTAAAAGGAACGTTGCTGCGCCGCGGCCAACATGTACAACGTAATGAAGTTCAAACGTTTGAATTGAATGTTTTGAGAAGACCTGCCGATGTCCTCGACGAGAGCAATAGTTGCCTCTCAAAATCGAAAAGGCTTACTTCCAGGTGCCAGCTTTCTGAAGCCATGTCTTTCGGAATGAAGATGGAGTCATGTTGTAGCCGGCAGCTTAGACCCATATTTGAAAACACCATTCAGCCGTGCCCTCTTTGGCTCGTCCTTTGGTCCTGGTGTCCTTGCGAAGTGCCAGAGGCAACCAAGTTGAAAGCATCTCCTTTTTAGAGGTTTGTCAGGCAATGTCCCATCATAGATGTCGTGGGCAAAAAGGAGGTGAAACATCTGTCAGCTGAAGGTCTGCTAGGTTTCGGCACACGCCAAGTAAAATATACCCCCCTGTCCAGGTGAACATCACCGAAGATGGTGTCTCCAGAGTGGGAGATGCATGCAATGCTGCCTGGCAGCAGATCAATTCTGTACTGAGTGTTGAAACCTAGTTTCTTTGCCCATGTATGTGCAGTGAGGAGTATGTTTTGGTGACCATATTGCGACTTACCTGCATGACCAGATGACCACGCTCTCGGAATGGTTTCACCGTGTGTGAACTGGGCACGACTAAGGAATGTAGCCCTTTTCTTTGTCGCCTTCTGGTTCGTGGTCAGGTCGTTGGTGCAGCAATCACAGTGCCTCAGCCAACTGGGGAAGAGAGCACAGCATGCAGTTTCCATGGACATGCACGTTGTGAATCAAAAAGGTAAGGGGGTCATCACTGGAACCACCTTCGAGCTCGCGGTCTCGTGGTCGCGGTGTCACGAACCCCACATGGGTTCCGTACCAGGAGATCATTTCGAGGGCATTTTCTGACACGCGGCCAAGAGGTTAAGACAAGACAAGCAACACGAGTTGCACGAGGAGGTAAGCAGACTCAACAGTGGCTTCGGAGAAAGACCCTTGTACACTCGCAATGCTTGCAAATGTAGGCTTAGACTCTCCTTGACAAGATGCCCCTCCAGCTGACTTCCAGCTGGTTGTCCTTGCTTTGAGCTTCAGCACTGGATCTCTCGCCTTTCAAGTTCGGCTCAGATTAAACCACGATTTGTGCCGTACTCTCCATGATGTGCTTCGGACTCCAGGCAGCAAGAATTGGCATTATGCACTTCCAAGTTGCATGGTCAGCAAACACTGTGCTGTCAATCCACGAGGCAACGGCTTTTCTTGACTTGATCATGCGCAATGCCGAGGAACCGAAAGACCAGACATCTGAGAGCGAACCATGAAGGTCGCACACCTGCAGTATGTCCCCGCTTCTGGCTTGGTCAGTGAAACGCAGTTGCTGAAGTCTGCCAAGCTGTTGAGATGTTGTTGTAGCTTGCCGGAGCAGGTTTGCAGCGGTTTCACTTAGTCTGGACTGGTCTAACTTGCTATCGCCACGCACTTGCCGAACTAGAGAACTGAGGCAGCAGTTTAGCTCTGTGCCTTCGGGGTTGTCTTGTCAATGACAATACCGGTGCTTACCGCATGAGCACAACGCATGCAAAAGCATATATATAGCTCACGCTCCTATGAAGCTGCAGCCCTCTGGTCCGTTGGTTGGAGCCAGCCTTTGCATTGAAAGTTCGTGTGACTCAGTTCATGATTTGATCGAGGTCTTACCCGCCGTGATTTCTTTGGTAGCATGCGCGTGCTGCGCAGCTCAGGAAGCAGGTGGACAGCAAAAATGTGCAGTTTTAGCCCTAAAAATCATGAGACTGCAGCAGCATGATGCCAGCACCTTTGGCGAAACTTGACTGTGATTGGCATGTGCAGGTGATGACACTGGCAGCTGCATGACACTGTTGCAGGTGACCCACGAACGGAGCCCTTGGTAGCAATGATTAGCGAGCATGGAAGAAGGGAAATCTAGCAGACAGCAAAAAGACGCGTCACATGATGTCACATGCTCGCTCGGCTGCTTCACAGCTTCACGCTATGACTCGGTTGGGGCCGCTGTTTCAGGATAAGATCAAATTCTACAACGAATGCTACGAACAGGCAAGAGCCTGGCCCCAAGCTGACTATGTTGTCTTGCTGATAAGCGTGCTGTAGCAGGGCGGAGGGGGTCGTTGTGCATGTACTTTGGCCGACAAATGCTGTGCTCAGCATCATTTCCTACTCATCGCACGCTGTGGCGTCTTTGCGTAGTATACAGCATTCCCTACTTATGGCTTCTTGCGGCGCATGTAGGATCTACAAATACAACATTCTCTTTTTTTCCGTTCATTGTAGGGCTGAGTGGTCACACCATGTCACGGGGAAAAGATCCGGATGAATGCAGCGTCGTCGTGCGACAAGACGCCAAAGCAAAAACGATCAAAGATCCGCAGGCTTATGTCAGCGACTGTGCGCATAGCACATCCCCAGACTCTCCCCCTTATGCTTCAGTGTTTGGTGGGTAGTGGCTGTTGAAAATGAGGCATTTTTTGGTCAACACTCTTAAACTGAACCCCAGCAAGGGAGAAACAAACTCATGACAAGTCAAACCGTCTGACAAAGACTTTTTGGAGAAGAGAGTCCAAGTCGAGCAGGGCAGAGCGGCAGTACAGGCTGAGAGTTGGGACTTTGAACTGAGGTGGTTGGCATCCATCTCGAAGGTTTTTTTCCGAAACGTGTGTGTTTGACGTGAGATGTGCGTGCGAGCTGAGCGGTCTTGAACCTCCGGCGCTAAGATTTAGATGCCCCATAGCACGAAGTCGCAAAGTTGGGGTGGCAGCGTAAGTAGCTTGAGAAAAGGACACCTGTCGTCATGTTTGCCTGGCGCTTGCATGATCTTGGAGTGAACTCCTTGTTGGAGAGCGAAGGCCACTGTTGCAAAAGCCCAGAAATGTCGCGGTGGACTTGGATATTGCAGATTGGGTGACATGTTCTCAGGGTTCACGTGTCGGGCCCCTTGTCCCTTGCGTCACCTCATCACTGCAGGTCAGGAGGCACCGAGTCGAGCATGTACCAATGCTGTCAGAGCAACCGTTCTGGTGGATGATGGCTGGCCTAATCATTCTAGTGACGGTCGTGGTGATCAGGACTGTTGTTGCAGCCTTTCGCGAGTTGAAATCTGAAAGTGAAGGAGTCGTTCAGGTATTGATCGGGGTCTTTCCTGCGTTCTTTCATCCGCTTAACACCGTGCATGTTGAAGAACTAACTCCGAAAAGTCATGCCAATTTAAGACGCAGACTGTATTGACTGAATCCTTATACCTCCCAAGCGCACTCTACATACCAATAATAAAGTGGGACTTCATGCGACTCATTCAGAGTCAACGTCCACGATGCGATGTATGCGTTGCAGGATGGAGGTTCAAGACCGCCCTCCAATAGAAGCAACCACTGCCGAGTTTGCGGTGGAAAGCCAGGCGTCCAAGGAGCCTTCGAAGGAGGAGAAGAGCAGCTCCTCGGCAAAGACCGCAGAGAGCTGGACGCGTCCTGTACTGAAGCTTCTCCAGTTCCAAATAGTATATAGGTCCCGGTTAGTAACTGTCGTCGCCACCTAGTCATGGACCGTGCCGGACTTATTTTGCTCCGGTGGGGGAGAATTTGCAGATTGGCGGGGGATCATGTTGTGTTTCCAACTGTCGCGGAATATGGGCTAAATCAAGACCGCGCCGTAGCCACCAAGTGCCCGGAGACAGGGCGGCAGCAGGAACATGCACCGTCATAGCCAGCTTTGTTTCATTGCGCAGTGTTTTTGCGAGTTTGGGGAAAAGACTTTGCAGTTGGTGGTGGCGCATTGCTTTGTGTCCCAATCTTTCTTGAGTGCATGGCATGCTGGGAAAGGTGTAAGTCCTGTTTCTGATCAGGGGATCTTTCGTAGGCGTCGAATACCCTGTGATGGCCAGCAAGGATTGAATGTACAGCAAACTTGAGCCTCCTCACGCATGCTTGTTCCCCACTCTCGGTGTGGCGCTGTTAGATTTTCAACTAAACTCTTTCTCCTCGCCCGATCAACTCCTCGCCATTACCCACCCCAGGGTATGACCGGAAAATCCCTGCAGTGCCCAACCCCAGATTATTCTCAGAGAGTCAGAGTCCCTCGCAAATTCCTGATATTTGAGAACTGCAGGGATCGCAGTTCGAACGGAAGGCATCCAAGCATCTTGAAGCTCGCAAGTGGAGCACCTCTGAACGACTCTCAAACATGGCGGCAGCTCAGTGCCACTCTCACGAGACAAAGAACCCTCTGCTACATTGAGCTGGGGCACTAGTGCCATTACGGCTACAGAAACACAAGTTGTTTGGGCTTGATGTAGTTTGCATCCCAGTCTAGATTTGGGTTCTTCGGGGTTTGTTGGGTGGTCTGCTTCTTCGTGGGCTTGCGCTCCTGCTTTAGTTGAGGGTTGACGGCCTTTCGGGCACCCAGGTTTTGGGGTTGATGATGGTCTGCATATGTCTGCATCCTCGTCGTGACTCAGGGCTCGGGACGTTGTGGGCTTGTTTTTGGGCTTGCAGTTATGCTTTAGTTGAGGGTTGTTTCGGGATTGCGTTCCTTGGGTTGAAGGTTGTGCCCTCAACATAACTCCCACCCTCCTTGCCCTCCTCGGTGGATCAACCCATTGTGCGATCGCATACTCAGACGTCTTAGGATACTGGCGCCTACCAGCACAGAGGTTGGCCCTTCAGTTAGACATTCGGCCCATCATTTCGGCCCAGGTTCAACACCTCCCGGTCCCACGGCACGTGCTGAGGCTGGACGCCGCATGCAGTATCAGATTGTCCATGAAGGGCCAAGCGTTTTTGGGTGCCTGCCCCCCTCAGATCCCAGCTCACTCCTTTTCACAAGATAGATATCTACCTGACTGAACCTCAGCTTTGCAGAGGCAGATGCGGCCGAGATGGAGATGTTTTATTCGCCGGCGAACTTGCAGAAGCTTTTCTTCTGTTTCCTAGTGCCTCGGTGCCTCACGGCCTTGATGTTGGACAAGTCATCAGTTTGGGATAGCTGCTGTTACTTGCCCCGCTTTTTTGTGGATACTGGTTCAATTTGACGACCGTCCTGATCGAGCTTACATGGTGCCAACCGAGGCACTAAACACATGCATGATTCTTTGGGGGATCGCGCAGGACTGCTTGCGGCTGCGAGGTAGCGTCAGGTAGAGTCAGCTAGAGCCAGGTAGAGTCTGACGATGACCTGCGTAAGTATCCTTGGAGTGAGATGGGCCGAGATCATCCTGTTGTTGCAAGGCCCGGGGCCAGGGGCAATGTCCTAGTCATGTCCAGCACTTGCAATTGTCTTAGGCTCTCAAGTCATGGCCAAGCTTTTTCTTGGTGGTTAGAGTCGGATAGAGGAGTTCATCATGACCAACGTGTACGTTGGAAGAAATGGCGAAAGTCTGCAGATCCCGAGCTCATTGTTCCTGGTGCTTTGTAATCGAAGCCTGGCATGCAGGCAGAACAAATTACACCCCTTCAGCTGCGGATATGGCCAAATCAGTCACATTGTTTTGACGACCGCAGCACGTGCAGCATGCATTTCTGTGACTTTCATTCTAAGGAGCATCGGCCACAGCATTCTCAGCTCTCATCTTGAAACTCCGACAGAAGCAGCTCTTCTTTGACGGCTGCCTTGACTCGCTTCCGCCTGCAGCTGCTCGACACATCCGAACCGAATGTGGGCTCTCCCTTACACTGCTCAAAAAAGTCGTTCAACAGCCATTGCCGAGTGTGACAAACCTGGGCGCTCAGGTGAGCAACAGCCTCGCATCGTGGTGTCAATACTCCAGCCCGAGGCCTATTTTTTATCTCCGGGACGTGCTTCTCAGTATGCCTCAAAGGGTCATGACCCGAGGTCTTTCTTACATTTCGTTTGGATTGCAGACGACAGCAAAAAGCACCAAGATTCTGCCGGTGGTCCCTTGTCTGCCAGTCTATATGTGTGCAGACTGTATGTCTGATCGTGAGCGTTGCGGGACTCATGAGGTCATAATCAGCTCCCTACGAGGGAAGCTTCATTCCCTCACTGACTATGCGGAGTGCATTGTGTTGACAGCATCTTGCTTCGTCTTCGGCCACGAAAGCGAGACTGGCTTCGACAGCTCCACCACGGCAACAGGCTTGCCGTAAACAGAGCCTGTCTGTATCATCATTGAATGTATATTCTGCAGACATTGTAGACCCAAGTCATCTATGAAGAATCGCCGGGGAGGGGTGCATCTTTGGCTTCTTTGCCAGGACTGATTCTTCTGGCCATCTATATCATGTGTGACTCGCTGACTCCTCATCTACAAGATGTTCTCTTCATCAAGCACCGGGAGATTGGGTTGAAGAGTTGAAGAGCAAGGGAAGAAAAAGCTGGTAGCCGATAGCCTCCACCTCGAATGGTAACAGAAAGCCGACATGTATTGTAACCATTACTAGCAGCAGCAGGTTTTATATGAACTAGTATATGGAAAACCGCAAAATAGCCATACCAAAAACCCTTATCTTGTCTTGTCTTTTGCCGGAAAAAACATAGAGATGATATATGGGTCTTCACATTATCTAGCAAAAGTCTTCATTTACAAGTGAAAACAAGTTTATCTCACTTACTGTTCATGAAAGAATGATTGGATTTGAAAGTTGGAAAAAGGAATTGTTAAGGTGTTCAGCTGAACCAGTCAAACTATTTCAAATTACATCTGTTTATGGCGAAGTTTGTATTGTTTGCCACCCCATCGTGGCTCAGACCGTGTGCTGCGTTCCTCTCGAAACCGGACAAGCCCGTACTCATGAAATGCATCAATAGTCCTGTGCAAGGGACCTCTCACCAGAGGTGTACCGAGTTGTTGGTAAGCATCAAAGGTCGATCCTAAATCTTGTGGTCCCCACATGGCTGCTGTTCGAAGCCCTATGTCCCTGAGTCAAACCTGAAGAGGGATGACACAGACGGCTCATGCATATGCAATATGCGATTTGATACAGTTTCAGTTGGAAGGGCCAGGAACGCACCATGAGCCCCAAAATGCCTTAGGACTCCAGGAGCCCAAAGCCCAAGCATTCCGTTTACACAGGAACTGAGTTACCCGACGGCGCACATGGCGTGGTAGTTTGAGCATTGATGAGCGCTAAGCTGTGTCATGGAGAGAGTTGGCCTGCCAGCTAATACTGGTAGGGCCATGAGATATGATGTACTATAACATGGTCCGATGACATCTGTCTTGGAGGAGATAGATGTCGTTCAGGCCACTTTGGCGATGTCTTCCTTCGCCCTGGCGATCATAACTGCCGAGTTGCCTGGCAGCCGCATTTCATGGATATGCTCAGCTGCAAGCGTGGGCGCCCTGTTCCCAATGTTCACAGTTGCATCGTCTGTTGTATGAACGGTTGCATAGCATGCAACGCAGGCTGCTCCTAACCGGGGCAATGCGGCTTGTCTGAGTTTCAGCTACGCCGCTTCGCGGATTTGCAGCTTCGCAGTTTCGGAGTGAGGGTCTTGAATTGTTTTGGCAGTTCCTCCAGGTTGCCTTTCGACAACACACGCAGCCGGACAACTCCGCGCTCTAAGGTTTTCGTCCTTCAGCTTCATTTGGCAGTGTCCAGACGCCGCCCAGCCGAAGAAGTTTATGTGTGGAGCAAGTGTCTAATGTGATCTCCCGACCACAGATGCGACCTTTGCCCGTCTTTGCTCTTAGATAGCAATGGTCACTTGCTGAGTGACAGAGGCATTGATGCACATGCTGGTTCTTTCGCTGGCATCGACAGTGACACAGTACATGATATCCTACACCATCAAGTGGCTCAGCTTCCAAGATTTGAAGCTTTTGGTGGAATCTGTTCCAAAACGCATCGGCATGGTTCGAGCATGTTCGAATCACGAAGTTCGCGTCTTCTGGTGCTGCTTAGGAACTTTGGCCCTGTTGTCTACACCCTTATTGCCTCCACACGGCAAGTGCTGTCTGTGCTGGTATCCTGCGTGCTCTTCCAGCATGACATGTCAGGTGGGCCTGCCTGTGCTTGCCTGCTTGTCTGTCTTTTCCAGGCTGTGGCAAGGTGGCAACGTGCCACCTCGGTTTTGTTCAGGGTGGTTCATTTTCCTAGCTGGGTCACTGGGCGCCACTTTCAGAGAGACATTGAAACTCCCGAGTTCTTTGTCATGCTTAGATGGATAGTTGGCGGTTCGTGCTCTTTGCCGCCAGGGCTCAGTATCGTGGCGATGTCCATCATATTCGGCACCTTAATCGTTCGAGCAGTTCGACCACTGGCAAAAGAACACCAAGAGCTAGTTTCAGTCGAGCCAGAAGCGGCTAGACTCAACGTGGGTTCACAGTGCCGACAGTACATGCTGCGTCTTGAGAGTTACTTTAGGTCTGCTAGACACACACATCACTCCATTCTGGACGATGATCTGTTCGGTGATTCTCAGCCACAGCACGTGCCATACGTGCCCCGTCATCTTTGAGTCTTTGTGTTGCTCCCCAGGTTTTCCAGCGCATGCCACTGCTGCATCTCGGCAGCCGCCAAGTTGTTGTTGATAGGCATTTCCATGGCAGTAGCAGACGTCGCAGTCATGTCACTCATCAAGTTGTCTTCATCCCATCCAAGGAATTTCTCGGCAAGGCGGAATTGCTGCAGGGCGTAGGGGCAGGCAATGAAACTCTAGAGCGCCAGCACGCGCAGGCTGTCTCGTTTCTCGCCACTCTTTGTGTGCTCGCAGCTCGATTTAGCAGATTGGATTTGCTCGGGTCGCTTCGGGTTCTGATGCATTTGATGCATTGGCCATGACTTGCCAACGTACACGTGGAGTTCCAAGCGGCAAGCGGTGCAGGGAAGTTGTTCACCTCAGCACCAAGGATGGCCATCCACGTCGTCTACTTGGTATACTCATTGCTACAGGCATCTTTCACGTCCACGCATGCGCATGGCTTCACATTGTACTGTGAACAGGCAGATGTGCCAGTGTACTTTGCTTGCACACCGAGACCTGTGACACCTGCGCCCTTTGGGGCGATTCGCCTGTGGGGGGTTATGAACGGTTCTGGGTGCAGGAAGGAAGAGACGCACGGTCTCAAAGCGCGGGCGAAGTTCATGTGTTTCCACCATTGCCACCGCCCCATTTAGTTTGAGTCGCGCTTCCCCTCGGCGCAGACGCGCGACTGTTCTAGCACACGCATGTGCCCACACCACCTCATCCTGTGCGCAGCAACAAACAACACGGCGTGGCATAATATGTTACGGAACACAGCATCGACCAGGCTTAAACCACACCCACCACAACCCCACCACACCCCACACCCCCTCTAAAACCCACCCAACCCTCCCAACCCCCACCAAAATGCCTTCACCACACACCTTTCATCACACACTCCGAACCTCTGACCGTATGCCCGGAGGGGAGAAGAAGAACTGCGGTGATCGCCGTGCGCTGTCAATAGTCTGTTGGAGGGACGAAGGAACGAGCATGATTTTTATTGATAATTGAGGAGAGTGGGAAGCGGCTCAGGAAGTCGTCACTGCAAGACTAGGCTTGACTAGGGTCACCATCAGTGCCTCCCGAGGCCCATGTTGATTCACGCAGCTTCTGTTTGGTCCTTCGGTCATGTGACACTTGTACTCGCTTACTACCTGGGTGTGCGGTCGACGAGAGAACAGGTGTTTGCATGGATTGATGTACGTGTTCCAGTACAGATCTTTCTTGCAACCGCTGCTGTGCTGGGCAATCTGCAGGAGTTTCTTTCCAGTCATACCTTCGAAAGCGACTTGTTCAACTTTCCTTTGACACTCGTGGCGGCCTTAGAGCGAGGCACTAAACAAACTGCCTGCAACAGGAGTTGGCGCCACACTTGGGACATCTTTCAGTGCGGTTCGTCCACAATTAATTCCAATTTCAGGTCACCTCGATCACATACTTTTCTCATCTTCTCTTCGAGAGTTTCTCTAAATTCGAGTCCCGTTGTTGTGCTTGGAGAATTGAGAAGTTTAGAGTTTCGAGAGCATAATGTCGTGAAGTTTGAGAGAAGTTTGAGAAGTGCCAGAGGTCGCTCTAAGCCACACTGCGGGTGCCTTGCTGTCCCTGGCTGCGCTGGCCAGTGCTGGTCACCAAGTCGTTGTGCCAGGCACAGCGCATCACAGCCGGCGTGCTTGATCTGCTCGTGTTTGCTGTGGTTGGGCAGGGATGGTGCGCACTCTCCTCCCGGCTACTACAGACTTGGTGGCTACATCCCTCCAACATGCTGCACTGTACCTTATGCTACTTGACGGCCTCCATGCAGTCTCACGTCGATGATGCATTGCGCAGCCATCCGCAGCTTTTTTGCGAGGTTCTTCCCGGCGCAATCCTTGATGCTTGCGGCATTTCGCAGGGGTGGTTTAGCGCTGCGTGATGCAGCGGGCAGTGCTGCTTCCGACAGCACATGCACTCATGTAGTAGCTTGTCTGTACCCAAATGCTTTCTTGCTTGCCGAGGATGAAGACTCTCAAGGTGCTTCCGGTCATGCTTGTGGGGATGCTTTGACCAGAAATAGAGGTGCTACCATCCAAGCTGGTCTCAGGCCACGGGTTAGAAGTAAGAGAGCGTGTCCTGTGTGAGTGTTGCATTCAGTGAAGCTTTCCAAAGGCGTCCACCAGAAGCGTAGAGTTTCTGCGCAGCACAATGCAGAGGCCTTTGCACATTGTGGGCGAAAGCAGGCAAGTGATTCTAAGGAGTTGCTTGCAGAACCGTGTTTACAGCCGGCTGGACTACGTTGAAGGCTTTCTGCTTACTTGCTCCTCGGACCACAAGAAACCAGAAACCGGACGACGTTTGCGGCAACCTTGTAGCACGCTGGTCTGACTCAAGTTGGAGGTTTCCGAAGAATTGCGAGTCAATCAGATTAGAGCTGTTTGTGCAAGACTCCGCATGCCTGCTCAAAGGACATCTTCATTCCCACATATTCCGGTTATAACTCGTTGGGTCCTGTATTCTCCCGAACCCGCACCATCTGCCGAGCTGCGTGCTGTGCCCGGCATGTCTTCCAGCGGCCAGAACTGCCATGGAGCAACCCACGTTGCCTGCTGCTGGCCCAGCCGCACAAGCTGAGCACCTTCCACTGCGAGCGCGTGGATTGGAGAACGACAGTGGCGCAAACCATTGCAACCAGACCGTGTTATACGAACTTGGGGACCCTTCTTCTGAATACGACTTTAGTCGCTGTTAAGTTCGATTTTCGCTGTGCCCTATGTGCAGTTCTTTCCAGGTGAGACTCCCCTTACATTCCATCGAGCCTACAGGCTGTTGTAGCACTCATACTATGTGCACTTGCAGTGCAGTGTGGGTTGGCGGAGAAGATAGAGGCTGTCACTATGCTTTAAAACGGCTTGTATTGCGTCATTTTGTGTTCCCAAGCCTTGTCCGACCTAAGGCTTCTTGAACGTAGTCATTCAGGCATTTTGGAACCTGCGCTCCTTCAGAAGACGCGTCCTCGAAGCTCCTGAGCACGACCATGCAGGAGCCACGGTGGATGGAGACACCGAAGGCGCCAAGTACTCGTGTTGCTACTGCGCGTTAAAGACCGTCTTTCAAGAGTTTGAGTTTTCAGACGCGGACACGCTTCCTCCGGACTGTTTGCGGAGTGCCCTCTCCAGCGTCTACGATGCCCAGGGGAGATTTAAGATTGGTGATATGGAAGACGCTACTGAGACCATAGAAACAATTCTCGGCATTCTCCACGCATGCAACGTTTCGCAGGGTCCGTCCGGCCTTAGCCATCTTAGCCCATTTCAGTCGCAGGCTGACTTTGTCGAGCAAGCAAGTGACTTTGGCTGTCATCCCATGTGTCTCGGTCATGAGGTCTTCGGCATTGAATATATTGATGTCACCCGTTGTACTTTCTGCGGGGCGACAGGTGAGCCCTCAGTTTCAGGTGCATACTTGTACAGAGCATATGTCACGGAATTGATCGACTGTCAGTATCGGGCTCCCGCAGACAAGCAGGTTGCCACCGATCCGCTAAGCCTTTTTCAGGACATGGTGCTGCAGCTGACATCGAAGTTGGCCGGGCAGCACCCCGCCACGTTGCAGGAGGTTCTGCGAAGGCTTTGCCAGAGGGATGCAGATGGAAAGTGCTCAGAGTGCAACTCGCGCAAGACATTGGTTACAGAGCGCTGGCTCACGAAACAGCCAAAAACGTTTATTCTTTCCTTGATCTGGCCGACGTCCACACCCGGGAGGGAGGCATTGTGGTTGGTGCTGGCCATGATCCAGCCGCAGCTGCGGATGGACCAGATATTTCAGACCCACCTTCAAACAGATCAACCTAGTGCGGCCTCTGCCAAACCTGCCCAAGAAGAGTTGTACGGCTTTCACGGGATGATTTGCTATTTTGGCATGCACTACGTTGCGCTTTTCTGGTGTCCTGCTCGGAAACGTTGGATCTTTTTCGACGACACGAGTGTGCGTGAAAAAGCTGACTGGAACGCGGTTGCTAAAGTGATGATGTCTGGCCAATACCTTCCCACCTTGCTTTTCTATGAGCGTGTTTCCGAAGAGGCTGCCCTGGCAGACTCTCTCGATGAGCTCACCCGTCAAGTTAACGAACTAGAGCAGCAACCTTCGTGCGCCGTGATGTAGAAAAGACGAGTGCCGTTCTTTGACCGGTCCGGAGCGCATGCTCAGAGCATCTCAATTTGTCGGGGTATGGAATGGTGGGTGCGCCCCCCCCCGCCCCCAAACACAGACTAGTCGGCTGTGCCCCAAACCCCTTGGCAGAACCAATTCGCTTGCCGTTGCAGGATAGCAAACGGGATGGTCCAGGGTCTGAAGTGGTCTGGGTGAATAGTGAAAATACCACAGCATTTTGCCTTACAGTGCTCGTACATGAGCCTTCCTGACTGAGGCTTCGTGGCTTTCTTTGTCTGGGACTTCCAGATCCACGAAGCAGAAGAGGTGGAAAGGAAGTTGTCATTAGTTGGGATTCTTATGATGGTTGGCTATCTCAGCGTGGACTCCTTCACAAGCAACTTTCAGGACCACACGCTTAAGCATGCTTAAACGGATGCCAATGGCCGGAAGAAGCGCCTGTCAAGCAGGGCACGGTTTGGCAAGATGTGGCTTGAGTAGGTCGAAAGCCATGTGCGAAGTACATGTTCTTGACTTATTCTTGGGATTCTTGCGGCCTTGCAGGATCACATCTATCAGACAACCGGACTTGAGCCGGGCCACATGCTGCTGGGAATGGATGCCTCGGCTGCAGAAAGTCACATTGCAAGTCCAAGTCCAGGAATCCGAATTCGGAGCCAGCGCAGGAACGCACTGAGGAACGCCTAATGTGCAGAAAGCATCCCAGTAACTGAGGAGTCTATATCAGCCGCTATGGCCTGGATACTAACAATCATCTCCGGTGAACTTCCGTTGGCTTACCAGTGATTTGGCAGAAGCATGGGCCGCATGTTGAATGCTGCTCAATTTTCTTGCACCAGACGTATTACCATTTCGACCACAGCGCATCATTTCTGACCCGGTCGTGCCTTCATTGCAGTTTTCGCCAGCACTACAGATCACGAGCCAGGCCAAGCGAGTCATGTGTTGCA
Source organism: Symbiodinium natans (assembly GCA_905221605.1). Taxonomy (NCBI): domain Eukaryota; class Dinophyceae; order Suessiales; family Symbiodiniaceae; genus Symbiodinium; species Symbiodinium natans. Next base: position 70,153 of record CAJNDS010000128.1, read on the forward strand.
GGTTCATCCGTATACATCCAGCGATAATCTTCTTCCTGGCGCTGCTTGGACCAGATCTTCATCTAGCGCAGCTGTGCAAAGTTTCTGTGTAGGATAGGAGTTGAACTGCACTCTGCTTCAGGATATTTGCCATGTCAGCAGCGGTTGGTGCCTTCAGTTGCGTGCTGACTGTTCGGCTGCCGCTTGTCCATGAAACCAGTTCTACTTTGCCGAGACCCTGTCTTACGTTGGCGCTTCACCAGCTTTACTAGTTGAGTTACGCGCAGGAGTGTAGGTTTGACGACAAGCATTCGTTGCCACAGGCCCCTTTCCGCTAAACTCCGGCTCGTCTGGCTTTGCTTAGGTGGGCCGGGTGTGGGGGATTGGAGGGAGGCGCCGCCCCTCCACAGATGTCATGCAACTGATGCAACTGTGTCTGGCCTTGCTAGACATGGTTTTCCTTTGTCTCTTTCGCTTTGGTGCTCTCTGCCTCATGCAAGCGCATCTGCCCTTCACAAGCAGGGCGGGGATGTAAAGTCTCACAGAACAAAGGCTTTCGCTGAGAGCCCTTTTGCAAGCTCGCAAAGGGAAATTCTGCCATTCTAAGGGAATGGTAGATGTCGCATGAGAGAACTTCCATGACAACTTCGTGTGTGCATTTCCCAGAATGAGCCAAGCCCCGACAAGCACGCCCCTGTGCAGTCCAACCCGACATTGGCCCAGCTGGAACCCGAGTTGGCACGGGCAAACCGCCACTTCTCCCAAGACATCTCCGTGCACCGGGACAAACAAGGCATGCTCGGCACGCATGAAGCCCTAAGCGCATTGTTTTGGTACATATGTGTGTCATCAGTCTTGCACCTCATTGCTCCAGCACACAAGCCCCCAAGCATTGTTCGCCGGTGCCCACCTCGTGGTCTACTGTGGTACAAGAGTGCGCTCATGGTTGTACGTGTCCATGAATGTAAGGAGCCGTCCAAAAAGAGGTTCAAAGTTCAAACTGCTCCTTACAGGAAAAGTTGAGAAGGGTTGAGTTTCAGTCTTTTGAACGCGATCTCGGGCAGGGATCTGAACAGCGTCGGGCTGTGTCCGGCTGTGTCGGCTACCCTACGCTTAGATGGGTGGAAGGCAGGGCTTAGTCACGCCCCAATTCTTAGCTCCAGGCGCGACTCCGATCGATGGCTTCTTTTGAATGGTAGCAGGGTGCCTTCATGTGCTTTTGTTTTCTCAAGTCAAGGTTTGGACCGGCCGTGTTTACACTGATCATGACATCCCGCGCCATCATGAGCCTGCTGCTGTCGGTGCCTGTGCCGTATTCAGACGAAACTCATTAGTACAGTCTGATAAGCTTGCCCCCCCCAACTACACGTAGGATAACTTCCCATGGCTTTGAGTGATGCGCGAATCGCACTCGGTTGAATTAAACCGGAGGGTTCCTGGCCGTCGCTTCCGCTGGGAATTCCTCTCGACAAAAAGGTTTTTTGGGCAGTGAACGATGTGAACGAGGGTGCCCGCTCAGGTTGTTTGCTTCCAGCACCAGGTTGCTTGGGCCGCTCGACTTCCCTAGAGTGACATGTAGTAGAGCCCGCGTAATGCAGTGAACGCAAGCATTTTGGAGAATGCCTCTGTAGGAAGAGTGCCTGTGTCTCATCGTGGTGTCGCTGGTCATGCTGATCTCTTCAACACGTCGTGTTTCAGCGGCGGCCTGAGTTGCGGGGGGTGGCGAATGGCGATCGCGTGCATTTTCAATTCATTCCGATAGTTTTAAGATTCGAAAAGATCTCTTCAGAATTGAACCGTTCATGTTCATGCAAGCAGCAAAAGCGCAACGTCTCGCTTAGCGGCTTTAGCGGCTTTGCGATTCCAGGCGCAGCTTCGCCTGTTGGACATGCCCAAGACTGGAGACCGCCTGACTGAGGGGGCGACCAGCTAGGGCCGCTTTACTTTGACAACTCGAGGGCTCTAGGGCTCCCACTTTCTCACTCATTTTAAACCAGTGGTACAGCTTGATCAATTCAACAGGCTTAGTGTGGCTGAGTGCATGTGCCCTGCGCACCAAGCAGTGGCATGTTTCGGCAGCTTGTTTGTCAGTGATAGACTGTGACTCTTGCCTGCCGCATTTATCATGTAGCCGTCAGAAGCAGAGCATCTGAGATCAGCGTGTTCCTTTTCTTGGCTTGGCATTGAAAAATGCGGTCAACTCGATGTAGTCTTTCGAAAGCATCCAACCAGTTCTGGATCATTGTATGTTCGATCGTCATTCGGTAATTCCGCAACCAACCTACAGCTATTGTGGAAATGGAAGGCAGCCCGCAAACAAACAACCGAGCAACGATAATTTACACAACCATACTTTAACATTTTGCGCATGCGTATCTCTCCCCCGCGAAGCCGTGCCATTGTTTGTGGAGAGCCTTGAGGAATTCCCCAACAGCGGACACGCTTACGGCCGGGGTCTACAATCTGGAGAGCGTAAGAGATGTTTGCGCGCGCGCGTGTGTGTGATCATGTATCTTGGGGTGGCGAGATCGCAGCAGCCTTTTCGCGGACACATGTCTCTTTGCGCACGGAGTGAAATCCACGTGTGCTTGCGGCGTGAGAGCGCAGCAGTTTTGTCGCGTGAACATGTCCCGTTGTGTGTCCTCTCGGCGTCAGAACGCAGCAGTTTTTTGTCACATGATTGTGTCTCCTTCTTCATGTGGGTTGAGATCCAAGTGCGTGCGTGGCGCGAAAACAAAACAACAGTATTTTTGCTAAAGCGGGTCTCCTTGCGATCGGATTGCGATCCAAGTGTGTGCCCGCGATGCGAGAACGCAGCGCTTTTTTGCATAGCCATGTCTCTTTGCGCACGCAGAGAAGTCCAAGTGTGCTCGCGCAAAAACACAGCAGTTTCGCCCCGAAGGAGCAATGTTTGGGAATGAACATTGTTCGTTTGCTCCAAACGCCTTAGGTCTGGGGATTTAGACGCCCGCGGCCAGAATGCACGGTTCAGAATTGCTTGAAGGTCTTCAAAGATATGTGGTTCCTCACGGTCGCGGCTGACTTTCTGCTTCCATGCTTGGTTTCCATGCTCGGCTCGTTTAATTTAGATTCAAGAGTATGGGTATGTGCATCTCTGCCTTTTCTGGCTTGTCTGGCTTCAAGCCCCCGAGAACCTACCTCCTCGCAGCCTCTACAAGGGCCATCTCGAGGACTGGGCCACGTTGTGGTTGGAATATGTTGTGGTCGCCTTGTAGGCGCATCTCGGGCACCTGCCGAGACACGAAGACCCGATACACTCGAAGGATCCATGCCAATCTGTTGCCCGCGCCGGGCTGGAGCAACAGCGGCAGCGCAACGCGTCAGCAAAAGAGCAGTCAGCAAGACAGTTGGCCTACAATAGTCGGAACGAGGCTTGAGGTGCAATAAGGCTGTATAACTCCTGGTTGCGTTTGAAGAGTGCATGCACTCATGAGCTTCATCCGAGAATTGAACCCCAATGGCAAAATTCTCTGAGAAGTGTTCGCCGGTCGTGCGACTGCAAAATCTGGTGAGCTGCAGGGTGGGAGTGGACGGCCCGGAGTGCCGTTTATGTCTCGGAGACAGCCTCAATTTTTCTGGCTTTTGTATTCTTGGCTGCATGTGCTTGGTAAGGCCATTGTCGTTAAAACAGTACACGACTGAAGGCCGGGAAGACGAAGGTGAGCTTATCGCGCCTTGCAGGCCGAACATGGCCTCATTCGGCACTGCCAGTGCAGCCACCATCCCGTTCATCGCTGCCCATGTGTCACGATAAATTTTAACTAATCAAGAATAGACCATGTGTAACGAATCAAGAATAGACCATGTGTGTGTGTGTGTGCCATGACGTTTGCGCAGCTATCAGCCGCTTGTCCATGGCTCTCAGTCCCTTCGACTGCCACATCAAATGATACAAGGGCTCGCTGATGGACATGCTCCTGGTTCCTGTTCACTTCAGCTCATCTGAGTCTAGCTGGCTAAGTCAGCTCATGCAGCAACAGTGCCTTATTTGCAGTCGCGTATTCCTCCACTTTAGTTGATTAGCTGGACAGGTGTGCAGGCAGCGTGCGCTGGGTCCACAGATCGTGCTTCTGCCTAAGCTTTGAGGAGCAGAGAGCACCGCTGGGTTGGAAGAAAGTTGCGCAGAATGTGCAGAACATGAGGCCTTGACACGTGGCGGGCTTCGGGGCAGAACCCCAAGGCGGGACTTGAGCACAAACGGTGTTCAAACGGTTGAGAGGGCCACAACAGGCGAGAGTATGTGTGTGTGTGTCTGCATGCGTATATGTATATATGTATATATATAACATGCATACATATATACATACATACATACATACATACATATATACATACATGCATACATACATACATACATACATACATGTGTGAAGATTGTTGTGTCCATACCTACGTATCATACGTGCCTTCACGTGGTTTTGGGGCTGAGGCCTTCACTCATTGCTGCGCTTGCGGCTTCCGCTACTTGGTCCTAAGATCCCAGACCAGCGAGCAGCAAATGCTAGCAGCTAGCATGCGTGGGCTTTGTAGGATTCAGCATACTTCCCGGCTTCCCTTGAACTCTTGACTGGCCGAGGCTACAAGCTTCGGAAAGCAGCTGATGCAGCAAGCCCAGAGTCATGTTTCGTCAGCCTGATGTCCAAACATGTCGGAACAGTTTGCAAGGGCCGAAATGGACGGCCGTTGTGGCAGCATGCGCTGGACTTCGTCTCAAGGCCGGTTTAGCTGAGCTGTTTGTCGCCATCACATAAGGGGCATCCAGAGCCAATGAGCTTCACATGTGATGGGTTAAGACCGGACATTGAGCGGGCATTTCTTCAACACATCCCCGACTGTTTCTCATAATTGACTCAGCAGCTGCCGCCTGGCTTGGACCGCCGGTCCTCCACACCTGAGGGCTGGGCACAATTCGTACATCCCTGACCACCCTGCCCTGCCTGCCCTTTGCGTATCCCTCCCCATCCCTGCCTGTGGCAGACTGGCCGGTGTGTGTCCTGCGACAGTTGGGCATCCCCCGCAACTTGCCTCGGAACTCCCCGCGCTCAAGCGTCTGTCCCCCACGAGATGTTGGAATTCAAGGCGGGGCACATGATGGCACATGGCGCAGCAGTTCACAACATTTCGCCTTTGCTGTTGTGCCCGTGGGCCACACAATCACGGAAGTTCATAGAAGCATCTGAATCTGGCACGGCCATGTGATAGATGGTGATGCTTGTAAACAGAGGCGTGTCAGCTGCACCTGTGCTGTGGCATCATGCCTGCCTGCATCTGTTCGCATCATGACCAAGTCAGTGCTTCTGCCGCTGTTGTTGTGCTGTTGTGCGACGTATCAGCTCGAAAGAGCGAGGATTGACGAGAGGTGAAGGGGTGACAGTCTCATCATGTTTCATCACGTCGTCCGGTCAAAAGCACTTGTGCGACATGGTGTCGCGCTGCGTTAGGTTGCCATGGTGGGTCTGAATCTATACACAATGTCAATCATTTCACACCTGAGTGGGAAGTGAGTCTTATGCTACAGCTGTATTACACTCCTAGCCCGCATGCACCTACCGACATCTTCCGACTTTTGGCGCCTTCTTTGTGCTGTCGATGCCGGCAGGCCTGTCCAGAGCATCTCAGTGATGCTCCCTGATACCTCGACACCTGCCTCAGACATGTCTGCGACTGAGGGGCTTGTGCCGGCGCGAAATCTTCAGCGCGTGCTGCTGCGTTCATAGTTTGCTGTCTTCGCAAGCCTTCTGGTCTGAATGCTACAGGGGCAAAGCCGCTCGAGAGCCGTTCGCAAGTCACACATCGCGAGGTGTACGAAGTCCTCTTTGCCTGCCTCAAACAGCAGCAGAGATGAACACACCGAGGACTTGTGCCCAGCTTCTGCCCTTGGGCATGAAGAGACAAGACATGGGAATATGAAGACATAGGAAGACTTGTGTGGTGTTCGGGGCCAGGAGTTGTTTTAAGAGCTCGATCCCACCAAGACTCGGGTTGGGCTCTTCGTGTCAGGACACTACGGACCTCATCCGATTGGTGTCCTCCTCAGAAGTCTTTGTGCTTGTTGCTGAGAACCAGCTGGGTGCCTGCTCAAGCATAGACGAACCTCAGCGACGAACCTCAGCGTGGGTGGATGTCATAACCGTGTCCAAGTCCTAGATTGCCTGATCGTGTGCATTTCTAAGATTCTTAGCCAGAAAGACAAGTTGAAGAGGCAGTCTTCCTGTGCTCGCGCATGCTTTTGGTATCTGGGACCTCTGCCACGTGGGCTAACAAGCTGACACAGGCCCCCCCCCCCCCCCCCCCGCCCCGCACACATTCGGTAATGCAACTTAGGCATCACACTACACCGTTGTGGATCAGAGAGCGACAACGATAGGCACTGCGAGTGCAGAGGCCTGCAGGTTGTGTTAGCGATGCTGAAGCAAGGAAGGACAGTTAACACTGGGCATCCTTGTGCAATGCCCTGAAGGATGACAAGAGCTTCTGCGCCATAGCGCTTTACCCTTTTGATCCAGCATCGCTTGGTCCACCTGACTGGTTTGGACTGACCTCTTTTCCGCTTGCATGTCTTTGTCGACAAGCCGAGCGGGGATGTTCAGCTGTTAATCAAGAGATCCATCCTGCAGCAGCCAAAACTACAAAACCAGAACATGCTTGCCCGTCTATGCAGCTGTGCCCACTTGAGATTGGCAAGGCGTAAGGCATGCCCTGGAAAGACGTGCCTTTGTTTGACCCTCGTAGATGTGTGTAAACTTGATTTCGACCTTTGCTTCAGTTCGTTGGGACAACCGTGGAGTTGCCTTTGGTGAACGTGCTGTCAGGCGGCACCGAACCAGGAAGCTTCCTAGCGCTTGGAGTCGGACAGCTGATGCAGGCATGACGTCAAGTGTATACGTTCTGCATCCGCAGTCCAACGTTCACATCGTTCACATCACAGGTCACTCACGATTCACAGAGCGGCTGGTTTTGGGGACACGGGCTTACAGAGCCGGAGGCTGGTGGCTACTTCCCCAAGAGCTGCTTTGGCTAAAGTTGCTCATTGAAGCCTCCTTGTGACACCTTGCTTATTTTAGTAGTCAACGCACCCATGCATCAGCTCAGGTCATGTGGTCTCCTTCGCAGCTTTTTGCAAGCTGCAGCGGATGTATTATTCCAAGAAAGGAGATCTTTGATGCAAAGCTTCACCACCTTAATCTAATCTTCTTGAGGACAACATTAGGTCCTCATGGAGCATAAACTTTGAAAACCCCATGCCACCTGCCAACAGCAGTTGGACAACAACAACTTGCGTGATAGAACGTGATGCTAGCAGCCAGACTGTAAACATGGTGCTGAATGTTGGCCAGTGGCTCTTAAACACTGCCAGTTCAGAGTGCTTTGTACTTCCATCTTTGAGGCTCCATGATGAAGAATAAGGAGCTGCTAAGTAGCCCTGAGGAGCAGTCTTGAAGAAAGAGGACATTGGAGGGTTGTGGAGGGACTCCGGTGGCTGTACACCGCACGCCCGGCAGCTATCCACAGCGTGGAACACGCAAGCTGCCTCAAAGACGTGGTGGCACCGTGCCAGCAAATTGCATGATCTGTTTGGGCACCCACAAAGCTAGAGAGTTCACAGCCGCGTGCCTTGAAGGAACCCTGAAGAAAGCTATCTTGTGACTAAGAAGGTTTTTCAATGAGCTCTTTTCGCACTTTGGGGCTCCTCTCTGTTGCCGATGTTGGCGCGACTCCTGCGACCGACAATGAGCGAGCTGTGTGTTCTCCGAGCAGTGAGGTGCTTCGCACAGACTTCTGACATGAAAGCTGCTAGTTTCTAATAGTCTCCATGTCCGGACATACCGCGCGTGCAACATGCCAGATGCCTGACAATTGCTGAAGCACATGCAAAGAGTCGCCAGGATGCAAGAAGCATCAAGAAGCATACTGCACGACCCCTGACCCCAGCATAGGATCATCTCGCGGGTAAAGGGCGTGTCATTGGCGCACAGTGTTAAACTCTGGATCGGCTCTGGCCTCCTTTCAGAAGGCCATGGCGAGGACACCGCAGCAAGGCAGCAAGGTTTGGATTCAATGGGTTCACGGTTCACGTAATCGGGAGTACGTAGGATTGCGTGGCGTGCTGGATGGACATGCCAGCGGCGCCCTGTCATGGCTGAGCATTGAGAGACCAGGCAAATGACCTTTGGTACAGACTCGCTGCCTTGTCATTCGACAGGGGCAGAATTCGGTGTGGTGCCCAGGCTTCGACACAGCTCGGTACCACAAGGCTAGAAGCACCGTGAATGGTAAATGTGTTAGAGTCTTAACCATCTTGACCCTGAAGCCAACGTCCCGTTTTGCATTCTTTAGATGTTGCTCTTCTAGCTTGCGCGGCTGCACGCAACACGTTTGTCCCAAATACTTGTTCTTTCAAGACTACCCAATCACGAGCATCGCAGGGCATTGCTTGATGGTTGCGGTTTGTCAACGATGGCAAGAGGGATATGCCGCTACCGCCTTGGAGAAAAAAGAGAGACTCTTGATGCGACAGCGTTTGGAAGTGAATGAGGTTTGCTCAGAACATGGCAGCCTCTGGACTTGACATTAGTTGCGCAGCAGCGCGAATGCATCATTTGCAAGCTTTGCTTCTGGAGGCCGCGGCATTTTTGCTGGCCGGACAGAAGGTCCTGTAGAGGTCATACCATCGCGGGGCCGATTCTTCACTTGCTTGATGGAGGCTGCTGACACTAGCCCTTTAGGCGCGGGGGGTTTACACTTGCTGTGGGCCAGCAGGACGATCATAGATGCAGAGAGTTGCCCCACATGTTGATGTAGTCCTAGGACCCAGGCATCATTGCATTCATCGTTGCCAGTGCCGCCATTTGCAGCATTCATCGAAGAAGCACACGACCAATTTTCCCAACGCCTTGTGATGATGGATCTGTAGCGATGGCAGGTCAAGCGATCCGTGCCTGAATGTTGCTCAATTCCAGGGTCCGGCTTCTCCCGAAAGGCTTTGGGCTTCAACAGCTGCTTGACCAAAACGACCTACCTGCTCTTCTTTTTAGAGAGTAAGCCGGCATGCCCTTGGAACAACCCCTCGACCTCTAAGTACTGATGTAGCTGGTATTGCAAGATGTGGTTGAAAACAGTCTCCAGGACAACTTGGTGCGCCAGGGCTACGGGCTGCTTGTAGGATCTTCGCACATTTTGAGGTGTTTGTTGCAAAAGTTCTTGTGGTTCAGACAGCTCTGTTGAGTGCTTTGTGCGCAATGTCGAGCAGCGACGAGTACTATGTCAAAGCCTACCAGGACCGCATGCTTAAGCAAACTGCCCGTGTTGCCGGGCCGTTCATCGGGATTGCAATGAGGCCAAGGCAGGCCAGAGGCTTGCTCAGACTCCAATTCTTCAGGACTTCTGGGAGATGGGCTTGGAAGGAGCGGCAAGCCAGGCCCGGAGCATGGTCGGGTCTCGCAGGCGTTTTCTCATGAAACGAGGACTCTTTGCGGTCGCGCATGCGCAGCAGGCACCATAACATGAGCCGCATGAGCCTTGCATTTGGGCCTTGAAGTAGGATCCGCTTGTGCTCATCTTTGGGTTTGAAGAGCTATTGAACTTTGAGAACAAGACCATCCCAAGCCTGAGTGGAAATTCAGTGGGTTTCTAAGCTCACGATCCTCGTTGCACAAATGTGAAGTTGACGGCACATCATCGGACCTTCGGGCGGCGGCCACGGCTTGCCGAATGTACTCCATAAGGCCCAGAAGTGTAGTGCAAACGCCACACAGGTGCTAGCAGAAGGCCTCGCTGCCCATCCAGGAAGCGCCCGTCTACAGCAGCCAAGCTCTCAGAGAGAAGACAGATGCAGGTACAAGATTCTGTAAACCATATATTGAAGTGGTTTGATGATCGTGGTTGCTGTTGCAGAGTCATGCAGAGTATGTTCTCCAGGCTCGCGGGCCGAAAGCCTGTCGAGTCGCAGGCCGAGAATTTGATACGCCATGATTGTGATAGGTCGGATCAAGGCTTGATCATGTTCATGGCATGGCTCCTGCCTTGTCTTCAAGCTTTGCGTTGGTGCACCAGGCTGTAGTGCCTCTCGCGTTTTCTGCAGTGGAGATGGTTGGGTTCTTTTGGCCTCAAAACGAGCTTAAGCCTCTAGACCCTGTCTTAACCTTAAATCTCTGTCGGCAAGAAGTTTTTTGTAGCAGCGCATGCATCCAACAGTTTAAGCATATACATATATACATATATATATATATATCCAGTTGCCTGTGCGTCTCCCAGGGTCAAACGATTCAGTTCAACTCCTGCAGAAAGCATCCTCGCTCACACCTTTGCCTGCCTTTGCAAAACAATGGAGAAGGTGGCCAATGTTTTGGACACGTGATCACAACAGGGATGCTTTTGCTTGTACCGACAACATTGCCAGTTACAGTGCCAGGAAGTGTGACACCCACCGAATCTCAACCCGAGTCGGCGAAATACGGTCGTTTGTGATGGTCAGCACGGCACCAGTTCATGTGGCGAAAATCCTTGGGGCACCGTCGACGCAAGAATTTCGAAGCTGCTTGAGTTTGCTTGAGCCTGATTTCTGACACTTGCCATACTTGCCTGTGCGAGCATTCAGATTGAGAACCTGGAGCCTTGCTGGGGAAAGAAACCGGTTCCAAAGCTAGACGCAAGCAGTTTGGAGTTTGGAACGCTGGCCAGTGCTTCTGCAGGTTTTCATGTCGTTTCGTACACAGGGGGTCTGGAACCCTGCTGCCACCAAACCTAGCGACCAACCACAGGAAGGAGCAATGGTTCTACGTTGAATGTCTCAAGACCAAATCACAGTTCCTTTGCGCACCCTTTGCATCTCCGGCTAGTTAGGTATGGAATGATTTGTGTGTGTGCTGTGGCGAAAGTGCCTTAAACTGCTTTGCACGGGGAGAGCAACAAGGTAAGGTTACTTCCAGCTGTGCCGGCGGAACAAGGTGGAACCTCATGTTGTGCGAGCTAGTGACTGCTAGCGCCTCATTTTCCTTGAAAGATGGCGAAGCGTGAAAGAAAGCTGTAACTCCTGCAGCCGCTGTAGGCATGCTAAGTATGGTCTGCACCGTGAAGGGCTTAGCTGCGGTAGGGAGATTTGCACTCGTTCCACTCGTTGCCCGGTCCGATCAAGCCCTCCTGTTTGCACTGGAGGGCTTTCCTCGTGGCCCCCGAAAGGCCAACAACTAAGCAAGGGCCTCGAAGATGCATGCTCCAGGCTTCTGGCTACGTTTCCGACGTTTCCGTCCAACGTGCAAGTGATGGTGTTGCATCGGCAGCTCGCCCTGGAGAGAGCGTTTCCGCACCAATTTTTTTCTCCACAACATCACACTGCTCCACACTGCTCCACGCGCTTGTTTTCACGGCCCTGAACAGGGTTTCAGCCAAGGACTGGAAAGCGCCACCGGGCCCAAGTTCTGCCTTAGACTCTCCGAAGCCAGAAGCCTTCGTTCGCAGATTCGCAGATTCGCAGATACAACAGACACACATAGACGCTCACACACATATACACAGTGCCCGGCATGCCCTGTGTTTTAGCACAATACCCCCGGGAAAAAAACAAATTCAAAACCTCCTGGTCCACGTGGGTTTGTGCAAGTTTTTGTAGGTTTTCCCATCACATAGGTTTGCATAGGTTTGTGGCAGCACTTAAGGATCGCAATGCCGGCGATCCTGCTGTGCAGACGTTCCGCTGCAAGCAGCTGGCACATGCCGACTTTGTGGGGGCATCCGAGAAGGCGAGGAGGTGGGTCCAAGACGGTCCAAGCGCAAGCGCTCAGGCTTTTCAGGTGCTGGGGGGTTTCCAGTTGGGGGGGGGGGGTTCATAAACTGGCGAAGCGCAGAGGCTTGGAGAGAGTGCGTTGGACAGAGCAGCTGGGCGGAGTTGAAGCAGAAGGAGCAGCGCTTGCGGAAAGAAGCTGGCGAGGCCATCCTTGCATTCCTTTTATTCTTATGAGCTCCCTGGCTAGACGCTGCCCAAGTAGAGCGTAGAGAATATGAAGAAGACATGGAGAGGTCGTGGAGAGGTTGCAGTGTGCAGGCCTTTGCCGCTTGCAAAGAGTCCCTTCTGAAGAACCGCTTGGAGTTTCGAACGGAGCTTCTGCGAACTCCGCTCACGCTGCCCAGCTGCTTTTAACTTGAACACTGAGCAGGATGTATTGATGAAAATCATCGGCCATCGGCAGTGACATTGAGCATCGCCGAGCCGTTTTTCAATTTCGTGCCCGCAAGGCCAGATGCGTTGACCGAGACTGCTGCCGCGCTGTCTGGTACCACAGGAGACGCAGCACTCCGGCGATTGCTGGACAGCCCAGGCTGCGTGAGAGCTGCACGCAACTGCACCGCATCTGCACGGCATCTGCAATCACGGACATTGCATGAAAAAAGTGATTCTGGGAGGCATCTTCCAAGACCCAAGCCTGTGGAGCTCTGAGGGTCCGGGAAGGACTCCCATCATCTCACATCTGCTTGCACCTGCCAACCAGACGCTGTGTTATTTGCCGTGCTATCTTCTCTAGCACGACCACCAATGTTATGGCAATTGAACGGCTCCACCAGGCTTCTGGAGCATGCCAGACAAATGTCGGAGATTGATGCGCTTCCGGCTCGGGCAAGGGAACTGGCGCAGACGGGAGGTCGGGGACTGCAGTGCCTTGTGATTGATGTCCATGCTAGATTCCAATGACAAACGCTTGGCGAGGGAAATCCTGCCTTGCCTTCCATGCCTTGACGAGGAGTCCTGGGCAAGCTGCTGGCATCCATTTCACAGGAAGTGCGGGCGGAGCTCAAGGGCAAGCCCGCAACGGTGCTGGTGATTGGTGGCCATGGTGCCTGGGTGCAGTGAGGAGTGCCAGCTGCACCAGCCTCGTAGCCTGACAGCCCCGCAGGTGTGTCAGCAGTGTCTGCTGTTCGAGCTGGTGCGGCACGTGTTGTTCTGTGGGAGCCATTGCTGGACGTTGCTGCAGCTGCACAGGAGGCGAGATGCGCTTGCAGCTGAATTTTACACGGATAGAGGGACACGTGTACTCAGTAGTGTGCCCCGATTTGTTGCGCAGGTGCTGCGTCGAAATCTATTACCCGAGGAGGTGGCGCTTTAGTACGACAAAGGGGCTTGCAATGGCTTGACTGCTGTGAAACTTGCTTTGTGAGAGTTGAGAGGTCGCTCGATGTGAAGTCAGCTCCTCGGAGCCGCTCCCTTCGGGGCCCTGGGATTTGGTTGTCGTGGACCGATGGCACGGCCTGGGTGTCTTCAGCTGCTCGGCAACAAGTTCATGAGACTCCATGAGGTTAAGTGAGGTCCCAGAAGGCTTCCAGAAACCGTTGGTGGCTGAGGCTGGGGGCCTATGGAATGCTTGAGAAAAGCTGCCTCTTCTGCATCTCTCGGATACTTGATGGTGCAATGAGAATGTAGTGGAATGTACTGGATGTACAGATGTAGAGGAGAGGAGACACCGGCAAGCGACGGACGTTCTGCAGCATGCGTGCGGTTGGCAACGTCCAAGGACAAATACTGCCGGCCAGACTACGCGTCTCAGTTGCACTGGCAGATGCAGGCCTCAAGGCCTCAGGCTTCGACCTCACGGCGATGGATGCACGCCGCTCAGCCAAGTTTATGAGAAATCTTGCCGCCATGTTCAGAGTCCAGTAGTCCGGGTCGCCTCGCTAGGAATTGTGATCTCTCACTCTTTGAGGCTTCCGTGCACTATCTGCTGGCCCACTGAAGGCCTGGTTGTGGTTGCTGTTGAGAGTCTGGAAGGGTGCTTCTGACCTTTTAGAGCTGTGTCCTGTGTAGTCTGGCCTTTTGACCGAAGGCTCTCCACTGCACAGTTGGTTGCTGCGAGGTTGGCACAGAAGAATTCCCGCACGCAACCGCCCTCAAGCCGGCCGTGGGCACAGTGCGGCAGACGGGAGTGTGAAAGGCCCGTCAAGCAAGACCGTCTCAACGGATGAGGTGCTGCTCACGGACTTCTCGACACCGGTCTTCGCCGGGGACTTGGACGGTGGCCGCCTTGCCTTGCACAGTGGCATGCAATCGGGGTAAGGGTGTCCGAGGACTGGCAGCTCACAGACAGTGCAGAGGAGGGCCCTGTGCCCTTCTGCCTGGAAGCCACAGCCAACGGAAAGGCATCAGTGGCAGTGATCTGCACGGAGATCTGCTTCCCGTAGCTTGGCATTGCCTGAGATTGTTGGCAAGGGGGCAAGGGGTGGTTGCTCTTCAAAACCCAGTTGCTATGAGCAGCAATGCTCTTCATCGCCCATCTAAGGTCTGGCAAGAGTGTCACCTTATCGTTTGCGCAATGGATGGCAGGCGGTGTGTCTTTGCGTGCTGGGCAAGTTGCCAGGCAACATTCAGGTACTCGTGGTGTGTGTCTTCGAGCCCCTGTGCCAAGTGCATGCCTTGTACTTGCTTCAGCTCAGTGATGTTTCGATAACATTGGCACATTCTACAAGTTGGTTGTTGATGCCAGAAATCTTGGGGCAATGTCGTGCCCAGTTGCTTGATGTCCATTCTAACGCTTCTTCATGAGTTGTTACAAAGGCTTGCAGCCGCAAGGCGAGTTTGCTTTGATGCCGTGACTTTTTACGTCTGAAGCTGTGCTTCTATCTTCATGATCAAAGTTGCATCCATAATTATTAGAAAACAAAAGGTTGAGGCCTCACAAAGTACCGACAAGTGGCGGACCTTTTCTGTTAAGCATGTGCGTGTGAGAGAGAGGGTGTGTTGGGTCGTATGGCCCTTTTTCGAGGCATATCTACCAATTGCCGGCTAGTCCCGGGGTCTTGCTGGAAGGTTGTCTCGGGCCTCCAAGCCCGTCGAAATGACGGCCGCGTATGGATAGACTGGGACTATGTCGCGTGTCGGCACTTGGCGTAGTTGGGCTTGCGGAGTAGATCGGAGTAGCATGAAACATGCCGGAGAGCGGTAGAAACAGTCGCTTGTCCAAGGCCAAGAGTGCGGAGCCACCGTTTGGGTTCATGGCATTGTCCGAATGGTACTTTGAGATGCTCAGGGATTCAGCAAGGACGGGACCATGTTGGCTTTTCGATCGGATGGTCGGCTATTCTTCTGTTGCTTCTCTGACGTGTTCAGGCATGACCTGTATGAGCAAGCTCTGCAAGCGGAGATTACGAAGGCCAAGGCGTCCAAGCAGCTAGGGAGCATGCAGCATATGATGCCTCATGCAGCATCAGATCATCAGCTCAGAGCTGGCAGGAGCTGAGCGCTGGCGCTTGCACGGTCTTGGATGTTGGCAGTGGCGACGGCGCCTTGCCAAAGTATCACACAGTCCCGATATTGCGAGCACGGCCTTAGTGGGGTGAGTGAAGGTGAAAAATCATCACGCTGTTTTGGAGATATCTGGGCTCGAAATAGTCTGTCAGCAGGGGTTCGTCTTTGGGTCTTTGGATGGGTTGTCCAAACAGCATGCGGACAGAACGAGGCCTTGAAGAGCTGCGACCGTTGCAAAGAGTGTGAGGTGATCTGCAGAGCTTGAAGGTGGCAAGCAATGCCGAGTTCACTAGGGTAGAGCAGTCTTAGGACAACTTAGGCCATAGATTGGGCAGGTTGAAGGATGATGTGTCGAACTTGTCAGCAAGAGGGCGCAAGCCGTAAGAGAAGGCCGACCACAGCCAGCTGCCTGTTCGAGCAAGGTATCTTGTCAATGATGGCGATCAGATCTGGGGCCACTGCGGGCATCGGAAACTTGTCTCGTCAAGCAAGCGGCATACCACGTAGCACAGATTCAGAATTCTGGTCGATCACCAACGACCATGGGGGCTGAACCTGGCTTTCCAGAGCCAGTGACGATTGGAACTCTCTGACTTGCACTTGGTTTACAAGCTGACCGCTTTCGTGGCCTTGCATTCGAGGAGTCGAGTATGTCACGCAGATTGCCCGAGCTTCGGAGGCACGAATTGCGGACGGTCGGACTTTGGGCAGTTGTGAATACTGGCAGCGTGAAGTCACCTGGAGGAGGTAATATCAGCCAACCGCTCCTCTGGTGCACTGGGCGCCGGTCCGCTTGACGTCTGGTGTACTGACGTGAGGTGCAAGGGGATAAACGGACAAGCGTGACCATCATGACCATCATGTGCAGACCTGCAGTACCTGTGTCCATGGAATGACGCGAGCCCTTCTCTCCGTCGCTTGTAAGGGGTGTTCCAGAGTTGCCGGAGCAACGACGCTTTGATGTCCTGGTAAGCGAGCTGATGGATGCGTCTGGGCTTGGCGAGATGCTCGGACTGCACAGCAGCCCTCCCCGTTCAGGCCCTGTGCTAGCCTTTGATCAAGAAGCCTTTACCGATTCTTACCGGTACCATGCTGCAGGAATTTGATTCTTCTCACGGAGGTGGGAACCTCCGCGTGCGTTTTCATGCAGTACCTCTGTGTCATTTCGTTAGGCAGTCTCTTTTTCACGTTTTCTTTTGCCACAACGAATGGACAGGGCTCCAAGCGGCGGCTTTGCAAGCAGCATGCCCCGGTCATACCAGCTCGGCTACGGCTGAAGGCGGTGCTCTGCGAGGCAGATCCTGTCTGCAAAAATAGCAGCCGAGCATCACGGTGCCCTCAGCGTACATGGAATACACGGCCCAATCATCTTGAAGAGTCATCTTGTTCTTTGCAGGTGAAGCTTCCAGATATCGACGGTGTCGAAATGGACGCGTTCTGGCCGTTTTGGCCCACAGACCGTGCGTTTGATGCCGCGCTCTGGCTTGGTGTTGACCTGGACAAGAAAGAAGGACATTGCTCAAAGCCGCGGCTGTCATGTCCCTTGAGCCGCATGTGCAAGAAAGCTTAGAGATCCCCACAAATTCAGTGTGGAGCACGCAGGACAGTTTAAAGTGCTCACTGAGACAGTGGAGCTTTTCGAAGTGGAGCTTGGCAAGGTGCAGCATGTCTGCTGAGCTTGGTGTCGTGCTTCTCTCAGCTTCTTTTGTGAGTGTGGGTCTCTGCAGAGGCTGACGTGAATGAGATCCCGGCAAGGGCACAGTACAACTTTCCGGGCATTGCCTCGGGTGCCTGCAACATGGTTGTATGGCTTGGGGCCAAGAACAGTGCTGTAGAACTACGCATGTGGATGCACTTTCTAAATTCACTCTGAACATCTCTCGCGCCTGGAGCCTGCAGTCCTGTGCCGAGTGATGTATCATGGCAACAGAGGTGGTTCGAAGCCCAACTGAGCCAGACCGTGTCTCGACCTCCTCAAGACATGCTTGATGTGTGCTCTGCAGAGCCTCGTACATTAGGCTACATCGTTCTGTTCACAGCTTCGTTGGATGCTGACCTTAGGATCCGTCCCTGGTGTTGACCAATGCGCCAACTCAGCTAGATGGGCGACATGCGGCCACATGCTGGGGGCAGGCACGAGCATCCGTCGTGCAAGCGAAACCCTTTGCAAGGAAGCAGCAGTTCAAACAGTTCAAGGAGGTAGCAAACGGCAACAAGACTCATCGAGACTCCATCTGCAAGGCAGCGGCAGAGCTGATGGGCAGAGCCAAGGCTGGGCAGCGGCCGAGTGAATCACGAGTGTTACGCCGTGTGAGAATACGTGAGACTTACTGGCTTACTGGCACTTCGGAGACAGAGAGGTTGTTTACAGTGTCAGGATGCAAGATGCGTCAAGATACCGTAGAGGTCAGACCTGGTGAAACAACTTCCATATTCATGGAGATGGTCTTTGGAGCTGCCCTGAGATTTAACCAATTTGTGGTCACAGCAGTCTATGATCGGATCCGAGTCTTGCAGATCCTTGCGCAGAACTCAGAATGCCATCAAGGTGATTACCAACTTCGCTTCAAAAGTGCCGATCACGCAAACACACCAGGCGGGAATCCATGTCCTAACTGTTGTCTGCTGCCTATGATCCTGGAAGAGGTTGGAAGTGCCCGTATTCTTTCACACGCCCAGATGTGCCAGAGGCATCCAATTCCGCGATGAACCCCCTCCCGGGGCTGCGCCGTACACGACAGAGTTTAAGGACATGCTGAAGGCCGGCGGGCTGTCGCCTGCCCCGAGATCATTGCCTGCCCTGCCATCATCGCCTGCCCCGAGATCATTGCTTAAGTGCCATTGCCTGCCCTGCCAGGCCTGGCGTAGCAAGCAGAAGAAGCTGGGATCCGTGGGGCGCGATATCGGGCGGACGGCAATTCGAGATGCTGATGTCGAGGCCATGCACTGCATCAGCCTCCGAGGCTGTGTCCCCTGGCACAGCCACCACGTCTAGGCTTCGTCTTCAAGTCATGTCAACGATTCTCAATGTAGGATGACTTAAAACAAGATCCAAGCTGGGAGCGTATGCTTCGGCGAAATAAGTCCGAAACTACTGTAAACTGGTGATACGTGGTGCTCTGGTGCTGAGCCTGAAGCAGCGTGCCACGTGCAAGAAGATGGACCATGTTGATTACAAACCTCTTCTGCCCTAAACCCTAAACCCTAACAGGAACTTGGAGTTGTATGGAGTCTTGGGGCATGTATCCCAGCCGGCAAATTTAGCGTGTTTGACTGCTAGACAAGTTAGAGCAGACTCTGAGCCTCCGCTGGATGGTCATGTCCCATGGATATGTGACGATCTACGGAGACGAAGGAGCTTCCAGTTGGGTCACCCCGCACATGCTCATGCGGTACACAGCTCATGGCTTCACTGTCAAAGTGCCCAGCCTCTGTTGTGTCAGGCAGTTGCTGTGCTGCAGAAAGCTGCGCTCGCCGTGGCTTTGCATCCGCAGGGCCTGAGCCTCAGTTTTGTCCCACGGACACGGGGAATCTTCGCGACATGTGACACCACCGTAAAAAGCAAAAGCAACCAAACAACATGTACGTTCAGGCTTTGGTGTCGAGCCAGCCTCCGCTGCCAAGATCCTGTCGGGCTGGTATGCTGTTCCCTGTCCAGTGCAGTAGGTTGTTGTTACTAGCTAAAAAGTAGGTGCGATGTGTTTTTTGAAAGGGAGGCATCTGTGCATGCAAAGAAATGTGCTATAAAATCTGCTAGAAGAGATTCGCAGCACATAGTTGAGCCAGGTTGGAGGAGAGGGCCGCACTTGACATCAGCCCATCTGTGGACTGCTGATGATGAGTGTATTTGAGTGTCCAAGCTGGGCGCGTTCCTTGTGCAGATACGTCATCGAGCAGGTCCACAGTCCGCTTTGCATCCCTGCGTATTGGACGAGGAGGTCACAGTGACACTGGGCAGGAAGCTCCCTCTTGAGCTAATTCCTCTGGCCGACGGCATCCGAAGGTGACGCGAGCGAAGGTGATCGATAGATCTTCGCTGTCTTCGACTTTATCCAGCTTTACTTGTTCTGAGCTCTGTGTAGAAGTCTCGCCTAGCAGCCAACCTGCGACATTTCTGGATCTGACCACTGGACTCTTGGGTCTTCGGCGAGGAAGGTGCAAAAGAAGCAGCGGTGCGAAGTGGGATTCAAGACGAAATGCACAGACGTTTAAGGGGGGCACACTCGTCTAACTGTTGACCGCGGATGGCCCGAAAGCGCTTTGAAGCACGAAGCCAGAACGAATCTAAGGACGGGATGTAGCAGTGCAGGCTGCCTCAGGCTGCAGCAAACATCACAACATCGCGCCGGCGCGAACAGACGGAAACCATTGCACTTCATTTGATTAGAGATGTCTCCGAAGGTTCCGAAATGGGAAAAGCATACCACCCCATGTGATCTGTGACATTTCGTACGTTCTAAGGCACAAAACCAGACCACTCCAGGTGATTCGCGACGTGTTGTGCCTTCCCAGGCAAGAGAACCACACCACCTGTGAGTTCTGACTCGTTGTGAAGTAACTGGCTCAGGTTCCCCGGCGCATCCCCTTGCATCGAACATCATTGCAAGCAGTGGCATGGCAGGTCCTGCGCCGGCATGCGCGCAAATCACACGGTGGTCATGGTTTCGGCTTCTATTTCCGCTGCTGGCGCTTCAGCTCGTTTTGGGCCCTTTGCCGTTTGTGCAGCTTGCCACGCCGGTGGCGAATGCGGATGAACCTTGCAATGTTCTCCGCGAGGGCTGCAAGGTCGTCAAGACAGTCGGGCATGACATAGACCTTATGACACCAGACAGTGTGCCTGACCCACTGGATTCTGTGGCTCGAGATTGGATTGCAGCAACACCGGCCAGCCTGCACGACATTCAAGAGGAGGGCTTGTTTTCATCACTACCCCAGTTGCCACCGAAAGATGCCAGACGCAGGCGTCGGCGGATGGACAAGGGCGATCTGCTGATAAAGCTTTGAAGCACCTCATGCGCCGAGTAGACATAGTAGACTTTTTGGTGAGTTCTTTTTGAATTGCTGCGCCCTTCTGGGGTGCACTGCCGCACTACTGATGTCGTTTGCACGGATCCTCTCGAGTGCTATATGCAGCACCTGGGGACCACTGCGCGAGCTGGCGAAGTAGACATGGGCTGTAACATTGCAGCTTCTACTGACAAGATCCCAGCAGCAAGGGTCAAGAAAAGTCAAGTACAAAGTGCAGGCTCCCTCTCTCTCTCTCTGACTTTCTCTGCCTTGCCTGTCGGGTCTTTTCGGAGGCTGCGGATAGGCTGCGGCCATGCCGTGTACTTGAACAAGGATGGATAAGGCCGCCCCAAGCATCGAAAGCGCGTGCCAACAAACGTGAGGACAGCTACTGTACATGTATGATGATGCCTGTGAGGCAGCGGAGCTCGGCATGGCACACGCCCGCAGCCGCGCTAAGGATGAATGCTAAGGCAGCTCCTTCAAGCTTCTGATCTGAAGTATCAAGACGTGAGGTGTGTTCAGCGTTGAGTGCATGTTCAGGCAGCTCTGGCGTTTCGAGGGACCGTGTTGCTCATCAAAGTCAGCAGCCCATTGCGCTGTCAATTGCATGGAGACAGACCGTGGCATGTTCGTGGAGTCAGGGTTGCTGTTTTCGAGTTTGTGGGATTGAATGTGTAATACTGTGTATCAATGTGTAGCACGGTGTAGCATTGTGTAGCATTGTGTAGCATTGCGTAATATTGCGTAGTATTGTGTAGCATTGTACATTGTTGTAACATTGTGTAGCATGGTGCAACATGGTGTAACATTGTGTAGCATGGTGTTTCATTGTGTAACATTTTGCTCGGCGTCGTCCGTTAGGTGAGCTTGACTCCAGATATTCTGCTGGCATGAAGCCTCAATGACACGCAGCAGTGCATTTAGCGTAAAAGCCTTTCCTCATGAATGCTTCGGATACTTTGCGGAATCAGGGCTGCCGCCATTGCTTGCCTCTGATTGCTAGAACAGGTCAGCCTTTCAGAACCTGACAAACGTGGCAATGGCCTGTGCGGCCTCATCACACTCCAGCGCTGACGAACCAGCAACGATGGCGTCCACTGGATGACTGCTGACTCCTTGCAGGAGCAGGTGCATTCTTGTATATTCTTGTCAGCAAAACATGATTAACTCTGTACGTACACACTTTGAGTTGTTTGCAGGTGCTGAGTCTGGATGCCTTCTCATGGAGTGGTGATAAGATTGCAGAAACGCCGAAGCAGAAACGGGCCGCGACTGCAGAGGATGGCAGCTGCAACTGCACCCGAAAATCTTGCGAAGCAGGCGATGCTAGACATCAGATACCATCAATGTCAGGACACTCCGGTGAAGAAGGCGGCACGCACAGCGAAGACAAAACAAGCCACTAAAGGCAGCTCCGCCGGCCAAGGCTCCTATGAAATCGTTCCTATACAGTACATTGTGATCTGACGCTGTTAGGCATCCATTTACCATGTTTTCTTCATGAAGCGTTCCACGGCTCATCTGCTGTCAAAAATGTTGCCAGGCTCCCTGAAGCCAAAGTATCGGCAAGCAAAGGCAAGGCCCTCGCAGTCTTCGTGAATCGAACCTCAGATCTCTGAGAATCAAACGTGGATCATCTATGAGGAGGAGGACGATCTCGTGGAAGTGCTTTGCTTCAGCTGCCGCCGGGCGAGGGACACTTCGGTTCAGCTGAGCGTCACCAACTTCTTTGCAAAAAAGGCTCATTGGGCGAAATCATGCTCGCCTAGACACACGATTGTGTTTCTTAAAAAGCAGCCGGCCCAGTCAGTCTGGAAGCCGCATGGCCGCATGAAGGCGCTTTTAGGTGGTAGATGATAGTAGACGACCGCGCCACGAGTACGAGTCAGGCTATAGCGCTGTTCAAGGATCGGTCGTGCTTGTTAAATTCTTGTGCTATTGTGTGCCCTTTCGAGCCCTACTCGGGCAGGCGGCTGTTGCAGAGGCCCCGGCAGCAAAAGCATCTCGGATCAGAAGTTCGATTGCTTCCGTGCGAACATAGTTCGATGTAGTTTTGGACTTGACTTTGCCGTGTGTTACCGGCTTCGGGTCGGTTCACACAAAACACGAGGTCATCGACTTGGAAGCACCCTCAGATCCGTCGGTTTGTTCGCGCTGTCGGCGGCCGCTTTGGCAGAAGTACCTCGCAGCACTTTGAGACGGGTGAGCTGTGATGAGCTGCTGGAGAAGTCGTGCACGTTTTACTCTCCAATTTGACAGGCTCCCGACCTACAAAGTTTCTGCAGATGCCATGAAGGGACTGGGTGAGCTTCCGCAACTCCAACGGCTGCGCATGTATAGGCGCACGGCCGAACGGTGTGGGACACAGATCCATCATGGTGGGACGGTCAGCAGTGTCCCGACGTTAACCTCTTCCGACAAGTTGGCTCTCCCACTGAGGCAAGGAGTTCCGTTCCAGATTTCGGAGAGAAGTGCGTGTGCCTTGATGCGCAGCCGCTTCCCCAGAATGCTTGTGGTGAAGTGGTGGAAAGGTGCTCGTTGCGAGTCGTTGTGAGGTCCTTGTTTCGGATGCGGTGCTCCTTCTCCGCAGCGCGGCCATGGCCTCACGCGGCTTCGTTTCTGGCCCCCAGGAGCAGAGAAGGTGTGATGATGCGTCGTTGAGGCAATGCAAGGGGCTTCGAGAAAGCAAATCATTGCAGAATATTTTGCCCTCCTTCTTCATACCGTGTATCTCTTGGCCGTTGTTGTTGCCAGCCCCCGTTGTGCTGGAAAGTCTGTTAAAGTGCATTCGCAGTGTGACAGGGGTGATATGTGTTGGAGTAGCTGTGTGAGGAGGCTCTCCTGCATCCCAAGGTGGGTACATTAGCCCTACAACCGAAGCCCCCCCACCTCCGTGGCTTTATGGTGACTTTTTGTGGTGTATCTTGAGTGGAGGGCGCAAGTCTTGGATAGTCTGGTATGTGTAGCCATGGTGGTCATGGTTGGGGCTTCGTGGAGCTGCAGTGATCTCTATCATCGCTGTGGCATTGTGATTATCGTTGCTGACGTTGGCAATGGTTCTTTCTTGTTCTTTCGTCGTTAGCTTCATGATAGGTGGTAGTACTGTTCGCAGCACAACTTCCTACAAATGATCAGCGCAGCAGCGTAGGGTTGTAAGGGTACTTGCAGGATGTCGTTGGCATTCTCAGGAGTTGCAAAGCCAGACCGCGGCGGCTTCATGGGCCCGTATGCCGAGGCAACGTAAGCACCGCAAGCAGCGAAAGCTGTACCCAGGATTCCGGACCACAGCTGCTGCTGATCAGTGTTGTTCATTTAAAACTTCGCCTCTGGCAACTTTGAATGTACGGTAGGCAATTGCTTCCAACCAGCATTGGGCATTAGGCCGCAGTGCTGCTGCTCGGGTGATGTTCGCGACGCTTCAGCAGCGGAATCAGCCATGGGAGTAAGCTGAATGGTTTTGCGAAACCCTGCGTTTGCACATCCTGCAGGGCAATTTGGCGCCTGCATGCACAATGTGCAATATGATGAAGGGCTTCTGCCTGAGCTGTTCTGCTTTTTGCTTGGACTAGGCGCTAGTCCATTGTAGTTTTTGTCTTTACAACAGTTTCAGAACCAAGGCCACCGAAAGATCGCAGGATTCGTCGAATGCTGCCGCCATATTGCATCCAAGCACACGGAAGGACCATACCAGACCATGCAACGCAAGACAATGCGGGTTTTTGCTGCTATTGAAAGCAGTGCTGTGGAAACGGTATTCAGTCAGGAGAGCATTTCGGCGAGTACCCGCATCGATTTCGAGACAACGTGTCACGAAGATCGCGGTCTTCCTACATCTCCCAGTCCAGTACTCACACGCATCCTGGCTCTGAATCGGGCACAGCGCGCTCTCTCTCTCTCTCACACATTGTCTGTCTCTTTTTGAAGCAAGTCACGAACAAAACTCGCGACAAGAAGTGCCAACTTCAAGCTTTTTATGGACTTGATGGCCGCAGACCAGGATGATCCCCAATTTTCAAGGCGTTGTTTTGGTGACGAAACGCTCCCACAACCAGCCTTGAGTGTTGCAAAGGGCAGGGGAACGCACGGGGATGTTGTTCCAAGTGGGAGGTGCAAGGTTGGAGGGGAGGGCATTTCAATCTTCGGTGAAGTTTATCGGATGCTTTGCCCGAAGCATTGCTGCCTGCACACTCGAGCGAAGGAAAACACACTCGCTGACAAACGAGCAGTTCAATGCCATCGTCTCTGAGCCATGCTTCTACTGCGGCAAGGCGAGGCCCTCGGACGATGCTTCCGCGGCGTGTCTTTGCGATCGCCAGGAGCCCCGGAAGCCAAAGACTCGTGGCCCAGACGATCGTGGACACTTTAATGGGTTGGACAGGCTGGACTCAGAGATCCGTGTCTATGCCAAAGAGACCACGGCCGCTGGGACAATGGAAATGCGAAGCATGGGCCACACGAGGTAACAACAGGCTACTCAGTGCACCGCGGAAGGTCAGGGGCATCATCGTGTTTTGCAAGGGCTTGTGGGTGATTGTGGGTGTGTTGATGCGCAGGGTTGACAAGATCCCATGCCTCGCAGGACATCTCTTCTTTGTCTGATCTGTAGCTGAGGTAGCTTGTTGTGGAGATTGCAACATCATGAAGTGCCCGACTGTGTTTACATGTGCCCATCGACAATGTTTTCAGCTGGGTCATCCGCGTGACTCAGAGGTACCGCTGGGAGTTGAACGAATTTCTGGAACACTGCCGTCGAGTTGCTCGTCACCATAAGGGTGAGGCAAGATGGGTGCACCCTGCTACGCAGAATTGGGGTCAGACTCCGCATCAGTTGACAGGAGTTTCCAGAGGAGGGAGTGCTGGATGATGCAGAAATTGGCGGACACCAGAAGGCCAAGTCATGCCAGTGTCGACTGTTGTACAGTGTCTGTCGAGCCTGGCCACAGGACATAGAAATCGAGACGAGTGAGACGGATGAAGAAGTTGCCGACACCGAAGATGATGGCTGTGACAGTGATCAGGAAAAGACGTCTTGCAATTCAGCCTTGCTTCTTTGCCCTTTCAACATATTTGCCTCCAAAAGACCACTGTGTTCCGAGGTCCTTCCGGCCGACGGGTCAGGGCTGCTGTGTCAGGTGCCGCCGGATTGTAAGACTGAGCCTTCGGGAGACTAAAAGACTGTCCATCGATCAATGCTGCATAATGCTGCCTTTTCTCTTTGGCTCTTCGATGCATGGTGTCGAAAAAAGGACAGTTCCTACATTTCGTTCCTAGCGCATGCCGCATAATGCCGCATATGGCACACATCCGGGTTCCCCCCCCACCCCCTTGTTTGGGGTTTTAGGTTTCCGGGTTTGCAAGGAGGGGCTCTGTTGCAATTGTGCGTTGCGCATATTGCAGGACAGAGTGCAGATTCCGCGCATCATACACCAGCTGTGGATGTCGCCTGAGCAGCCAGGCCCCTCCCAGCAATTGCAGCCCATTGCTGAGTAGATCTCATCATCCGTTCCAGGCGAGGAGTCCGTTGATCGCGAGCCAGAGCGTGGTAACCTCAACATCATGTATTGATCCTGGTATGCAACGACGGTGGTGCTGCCAGAGCCGTGTCCAAGAGCCTCAGACTTAGGCTCTGACATTGCTGAAGCTCTTCGCAACTGGCGTCACGCAGCGTGTGGGACTCGTTTTGTGGAGAGACCTGTTTCTGAACAGTCCCACCCCCGGCCTGGCCCGGCCTTCTCTGGCCTGGACTCGAGAGGCCTGCAAGAACTGGAACTTGATCACTACTGGTACTGCGTCCTCTTACTACGTGAGCCCACGCACGGAAGCCGCACAAGTTCGGCGGAAAGCTATGTGTACCCCACCGCATAGCCATGGAATTTACAGCAATCCCCGCATCATTTCGTCACTCCGTCATTTCGTTACTTCGTCACTTCGTCACTTCGGCAGGCTGCTTTGAGACGATGTACTGTAAATCGATCATTCCATCAGCTTGTGTCAAGGCTGCGTGAGTCTCCACCTTGGAAGCACCAAGTGCAGTCCTCGTGCTGTATCACGTTGCCCTCAAGCAAGGGAAGCTCTCTTGCTGTCCCCTGCGAGGTCTGGAACCGTTCCTCAGTGAGGTCTGTTCTTGATTCGCGGCCTTATTTGGCTGATGCCTTTGAACGCTTAGCAAGGCAGATCTGGGCGCAATGGTAGTTTGACAATGTTGTTTGCTATATGTAGTGCAGCGCCGCAACTCAACCTGTTTGTGGCTTGCATGTTCGCCGTAATTGTGCAGGTGGCCAGAGCGGCAAAAGGACTTCTTCATGTACGCGGTACGCTCTTCTCCAGAGTTGCAAGTGCTGGGGGAACGGGGGGGAAACCGCCAATCCCCATGCCCAACAGACCCAAACAGCAGCAACCTGCCTGGGGGCCTCGGCCCTCTTGCCCCATCAAAGAAAGGGAGTAGGCACGACCCACTCTCGGGGGTTAAGCTCGCTGGATGGAAGGAATGACTTTCGCAGTTGCCTGGGTACTAGGGTGAGTGATATTGAGAATGATAATATGACAAGAGTAATCATAGCAACAACGTTACGAAGAAGTGGGCACCAGTGCTCATAAAAACGAGACCGGCAGCGAGCCGGACTGGGGAGAGGTGTCGCAAAGATCGAAGAGGTGAACAAGTAAAGGAAGGAATGGTAATTGTTGGTAATAGTACACTAGGAAGAGGCAGAGGAAAGCGCACAATGGAGGTCAGAAGGGCGAGGTGCAGCGAAAGGGGGATCAAGAACGATTACCCCTCCTCCCGCCTCCCACAGAAACCAAAACCAAGTAGAACTACCTACACATTTTGTTCGCCTTGCCACATTTTTTTGGGACCATGTTTTGCAAAGCCATGTTGTCGGAGAGCCACGCAACAAACAGACTGAGGTGGACAGGTGTTGAAACAACAATCTTGACGACGGTACGAGACATCATAATGGAATGGAGAACACAAATATGAAACTTTTCGGCGGTACGCCCTCTCGACCTGTGTCCGGTGTGGAGCAGAAACTCTCAACCTGGTTTCATGCCCAGACCTATATTTGAATGTCTCGCAATGTCCAGCGCAGAGGGCCTCAAGGGGTGTCGGAGGAAAATGGAGGAAACGATCAGATTCACAAAAGGTTTGGGGCAAAGGTGCTTAGATACACTGGACACAGGGCCAGTCTCCAAGCAGTCGGAGTCAGACCTCGGATGCCCGCTTTACGGGCGCGTGGATGCCACGCGAGGCACTGGTCTCAAGCGGGTAGACAAGAAGAACAAGAGTAGCAAGGATTGTAAGAAAAGGAAGAGAATAGCTCTAATCGGGTGCGATCTTGGAACAGAGGCTGGGCTCCCTATCCCCGAAAACAACGAGGGAAGCAAAGAAATACAGACAAGGCAACAACATGAAGAAACCTAGACAGTGAAATGACAACGTATAACAAAAGGCCAACAGCAAACACGGAAATGAAGATGCAGAATCCAAAATACCATGCATACAAAGAGAGCAGTGCGGGCCAATTTTTATGGCGAGGATTCACGCGTCAGGGCCCATGAAAGGAGCAAGAACGTAGGTGAGAGCGACAGATGCGCGCTGCTGCAGCCATACTTGCCTTTGCAAGCCTCGGGTGGTGGGTGAGAGACATGTTTGGGAAGCCTGTGACCTGGGACATTGGGATCACTCCGGAGGTCCTCGGCTTGGTTGGAGGGCTTTTCATAGATGCCGACGTCATGCCGCCTGGGCCTAAGAGTCGTTGCGTGCTTGGAGAGGGAGGAGATAGAGGAGGAGTCTGGCAAGAGATGCTCTGCTATGCTTTGGAACTCTGCAGATGCTTTCAAGATGCCCAGGCTGCAGCTGCCATCGGCTTGGTTGGAAGAAGCGTGCAGGAGACCCACAGAAGCATCCTCAAGCAAAGCAGAGAAACCATCCTCTCTGAAGTGCGTGTGCGCTGTGTGCACTCTGAAGTCCCAGACAAGACCCTCTTTTTGTATGTCGCAGAGGGCAACTCCGGTCCTGTGCAATGCAACGACAGTCCAAGTCTGCATTGGGCGAGAGATTAACGCAGCTTCGGTAGCTTCCTGTCTGAATGGCTCACCGTTGTTGACCCACGTGCGGATCGCATTGATTCGCAAGGGCGGATGCAGCGGAAGTCGCAAAAGTCCAGCTGATGGCCCAAGCCTCACAGCCACGCAGCAGCCACGCGGCAGCCATGCGGCAGGCGCACAGCAGCCACACGGCAGTAGGACACCGATGCGAGGTGGGCCTCGAGTGCCGTGGATCTGCGGCGGAAGCCCAGGCATGGCGCCGTCCCGGCACATTACCAAAATAGTTTACCGCAGAGCAGAGACTCCTTGTGAAGATGTGGGCGTCGTAACGAGATTTCAGAATTGAAGCATGTCACAGCAGTTCACAGGCACACCTGGATGCCTTGCCCACGTCTTTGCCGTGTCTTTGGATCATCCGATGTTTCTGTTCACTGATTCGACCCTGGAAGCCAGGATTCCGGGAACTCCAGCAGTTTAGGCAAGTAAGAAGCCACGATGTTTCCCCGAATCACGTTTTTCCAGTTTCCGAATCTGTGCGTGTTCAATTTCCCAATCCGCGGCTGACCTCTTTCATTGGATTCATTGGCTCTGTTTCTCATTGGTTGCCTTGGCGTTGCCAGGCTGGTCCGGCCGGCTTCAACTGACAGCCTGGGCTGTGGCCGCCGCACCAGGCAAGGGCAAGAAGGGTGAGCCCGCAAAGGGAAAGCATCGAAACATACGCA
Organism: Symbiodinium natans; assembly: GCA_905221605.1. Lineage (NCBI taxonomy): Eukaryota > Dinophyceae > Suessiales > Symbiodiniaceae > Symbiodinium > Symbiodinium natans. Next base: position 99,160 of record CAJNDS010000128.1, read on the forward strand.
AGCCGCAAGCTTTCAGATTGAGCTGCAGATGTTGCAGGCCATCCGGTCATGCTGCGTGCGCTCACGCGATACCTCGAGACGCGAGAACTCCCAGTGGCTGTGAAGTGAGCACAAGAGCAGATTTACATGGCATATAAGCATCGCCGCTAGCATTTCTTAGTTTATCAAGTTTATCTGCTATTAGGACTACTCAGAGGGCTTTCTTTTGCCGCTTGGAAGGCCCGGGCCTGCGATCGGCCTCCCGTCGCTTGTCCACTATCAGCTTGCGGCCCAGAGACAAAGCCGAGAACACCTCGGAGTACTGGTACCTCCCGAGATACGTTCAAAACTCCACCTCTGCAACTTGCCTGCAATGGTCTATATGCGACACTCTACAAGCTCTGGCTTTGCCTGAGGCACAGCGTTGCAATGGGGCCGGGACTTCTGACAGTCCTTGTGGATGAATGGTACCTTGGCCAGCTTCAGACTCGCAAGGGCTGCTGCAATGTAATTACTGGTAACATGGTGAATTCGGCTCATCCGACATCCCTTGTTCCCATGCTATTTCATGCATTCGGCCCCGTTAGAGCACTACTAGCATTAGGCAGGAGTCCAATGTTGGACCTTTCACTTCTTTTCCAAGGATCCAGGAGAACTTCCCCAGCGGAGGTGGTTTGAAGGCACGCTGCTGCAAGCTGGCGCTTCCAGGATTCCAGCAAATGAGACAGATGAAAACATGAAAACACGAAAAGAGCAACACACCAGATGCTTGTACAACTATGGTCAGAGGCTGTGCCCAGTGTGCGTGGCTTCTCCATGTCTTCCCTCGCCATCGACACGGTCGTGCCCGGGACGCTCAGCAAAGGGTTTCATAGTCTGCCAATGCTTGACATTGGCCTTGTCGAGCTGCTGAAAGCAATGTGTAGACTCGTTCTCATTACTGCGTGCTGTTACTTCGCAGGGCGTGGTCCAGTGCGGGCTCTTTTTCAGTTTGTCTTGGTTCTTGTGCTTGCTTAGCATGGCCGCCGCCCTGGTGCAAAAAAGCTTCAGAATACACTTGAGTACACGAGACCCCTAACTGCAGAGTTATGCTGCTTGGCATACTGCACTGCAAATGGAATGCTTTGAACTTCAATCTTTGCTATACTAGAAGAACTGTAGGTTCGCCGATTTGTTCTACACTTTAGAACAGGGAGGCAGAAATAAAACTGTGAGGAGGCCCAGAGCCTATTGTTGAGCCATGTTGCCCCGCATGAATCTATATTGTTCTAGGATCTGCCACTGCCTCGTATGAGCTGCGTGCCTTTTGCTGTGCAAGATGCAGGCTGGATGTTCACGGCTTTGGATGTGGACAGCCCCATAGTGGAAGCCGCACTGCTGGCCTGGCTTTAGATCAGCCTCCACGTGCAAGAGATGCCAGAGAGGGTTGCAAGGGTTGCAAGGGTTGCAAGGTTGCAAGGGCTCAAGAGCCTCGGTACTGTTCCAGGCCCGTGCAACGAAAGCAGCCAAGCTCTTGTTCAGCACCTCTTCATGGGTGCTTGGAAGCCGGTGGAGGTGGCTTGTCTTATCTTTGCTCCGAGGCAGCCTCATTGTCTGCGGGCGGTAGTGTTGTTGCGAGGTTCGTGTCAGTGTGCAGGCGTTCTTCTCTCACTCCATGAGAATAGCTGCCCTCTTCAGCGCCCTCGCCATCTTTCGAGTCAAGATACTGACTTTCTGGCATGCGTGTGCCATGGGCGGGTGAGGATTGGGTCCTGTCCTCCCCACTGTCCCTCAGCCGTTTCGAATGGAGAGTGACCTCCTCCACCTATGCCGATGCACACGCGCAAGCACGCAAGCACGCACGCACGCACGCATGCACGCATGCACGCATGCACACACACGCACACAGACAGAGCCACAGACACAGACACAGACACAGACACAGACACAGACAAAGACAGAGACAGAGACAGAGACACAGACACCAACCTGGGATGGGGCACAGAGTGGGCATCAGGTACAACACTGGGCCCACGGCCCATCCATAGCAATCCCCACGAAAACCGTGGGGGCGCCAACAGACGCAAGACATGGGACTCTCGCGCCCTTCGGGGCGGCTCCCTCTGGGGGGCCAAGCGTGTGGAGAGAGAGAGACACAGACACAGACACAGCCGCAGACGCAGACGCAGACACAGACACAGAGAGACACACAGAGACACACACACACACACACACACACACACACCCACCCACCCACCCACACACACACCCTCCCACCCACGCACGCACGCACGCACGCACACACCCACACACACACACACACACACACAGACACAGACACAGACACAGACACAGAGACAGAGACAGAGACAGACACAGACACAGACACAGACACAGACACAGACACAGACACAGACACACACACACACATACACAAAACACACACACACACACACACAAAAAACTAGAAGAGGGATGGCCCGAAAGCATCGATTTGCCGTGCGTTGACTCCATGCACTTGACTCTTTGTAATCGAACTGTATGCACTTGGAGAAATGTATGCCCTTACATGGTTGCATAGTCACTTGTACACTGCACTTGTATGCACTGGAACTGCATGGCATTCAAGTGTGTGGAGTTAACAGACATGCAGCACCCGAACGCTAGCACAGACACACAGTGCGGGATGCCTTCTCCCCTTCATTGATGTCGTCGCGCCCCAGGACATCCAAATCGGACATCGCCCAAACATGTTACATTTGATCACTTCCCACAGAGAGACGAGTCTAAGCGCAGGACTGGTTGCCTCCCTCCAATCGACATCACTGTTTTCCCGCTCCACTGCATGTTCCGTGCCCATGTTATTTGCGACGTTTTGGAAGCCCAAGAGGTCCGCACGTCCGGAATTCCGCTTCCATGCTATTTGCGAGGTCTTCAAGCATGTCCGGAATTCCGCTTCCATGCTATGCTATTTGCGGTGTTTTCAAGCGCCCAGTTGTCCGTTACCATGCTATTTGCGGTGTTTTCAAGCACCACATGTCCGTTACCACGCTCTTTGCGGTGTTTTCGAGCGCCCAGATGTCCGTTACCATGCTATTTGCGAGGTTTTCAAGCATGTCCGGAATTCCGCTTCCATGCTATTTGCGAGGTTTTCGCATGTCCGGAATTCCGCTTCCATGCTATTTGCGGTGTTTTCAAGCGCCCAGTTCCGTGCCCATGTTATTTGCGACGTTTTCGAAGCCCAAGAGGTCCGCACGTCCGGAATTCCGCTTCCATGCTATTTGCGAGGTCTTCAAGCATGTCCGGAATTCCGCTTCCATGCTATGCTATTTGCGGTGTTTTCAAGCGCCCAGTTGTCCGTTACCATGCTATTTGCGGTGTTTTCAAGCACCACATGTCCGTTACCATGCTCTTTGCGGTGTTTTCGAGCGCCCAGATGTCCGTTACCATGCTATTTGCGAGGTTTTCAAGCATGTCCGGAATTCCGCTTCCATGCTATTTGCGAGGTTTTCGCATGTCCGGAATTCCGCTTCCATGCTATATTTGCGGTGTTTTCAAGCGCCCAGTTGTCCGTTACCATGCTATTTGCGGTGGCGCCATATGTCCGTTACCATGCTCTTTGCGGTGTTTTCGAGCGCCCAGATGTCCGTTACCATGCTATTTGCGGTGTCTTCATGCGCCCAGATGTCCGTTACCATGCTATTTGCGGTGTTTTCATGCGCCCAGATGTCCGTTACCATGCTATTTGCGGTGTTTTCAGACGCCCAGCGTGTCCGCGGCGTACTACGTCTGTACTACAAACAGTCGAAAAGCATGTCCGGAATTCCGCTTCCGTGCTATTTGCGAGGTTTTCGCATGTCCGGAATTCCGCTTCCATGCTATTTGCGGTGTTTTCAAGCGCCCAGTTGTCCGTTACCGTGCTATTTGCGGTGTTTTCAAGCGCCATATGTCCGTTACCATACTCTTTGCGGTGTTTTCGAGCGCCCAGATGTCCGTTACCATGTATTTGCGGTGTTTTCATGCGCCCAGATGTCCGTTACCATGCTATTTGCGGTGTTTTCATGCGCCCAGATGTCCGTTACCATGCTATTTGCGGTGTTTTCAGACACCCAGCGTGTCCGCGGCGTACTACATCTGTACTACAAACAGTCGACTTTCCAGCCACGGCAGCTCCGCGTGTCCGCGGCGTACTACGTTTGTACAAAATGTCAACTATCCAGCCACGGGGAAGCTCCGGGGGCGTCCGTGGCGTACTACATTTGTACTACAAAAGTCGACTTTCCAGACACGGGGAAGCTCCGGGCGTCCCCGGCGTACTCCATTTGTACTACAAAAGTCGACTTTCCAGCCACGGAAGCTCCGCGTGTCCGCGGCGTACTACGTTTGTACTACAAAAATCGACTTTCCAGCCACGGAAGCTCCGGGTGTCCGCGGCGTACTACGTTTGTACTACAAAAGTCGACTTTGCAGCCACGGAAGTCCCCGGCGTACTATGTCTGTGCTACAAGAGTCGAAAAACAAAAAACGCAAAAACACGACGGTTTTGGCACCGCGACCACGCGAAAACCCGCAGGGGTTACGTTTGTATGTCAGGAAACGCAAAAACACGACGGTTTTGGCGCCGCGCCAACGCCGACACCCGCAGAGGGGTTACGTTTGTATGTCAAAAAACGCAAAAACACGATGGTTTTGGCACCGCGCCAACGCGGAAACCCGCAGAGGGTTGACGCGCGCACGAAAAAAATGCAAAAAAACGATGGTTTTAGCACCGCGACCCGGCGATTAGCCGCAGAGGGTTGTCCGCGCACCGACAAAAACGCAAAAAAACGACGGTTTTAGCACCGCGACCACGCCGAAACCCGCAGAGGGTTGTCCGCGCACCGACAAAAACGCAAAAAAACGACGGTTTTAGCGCCGCGACCACGCCGAAACCCGCAGAGGGTTGTCCGCGGACACAAAGAAACGTAAAAAAACGACGGTTTTAGCGCCGCGACCACGCCGAAACCCGCAGAGGGTTGTCCGCGGACACAAAGAAACGTAAAAAAACGACGGTTTTAGCACCGCGACCACGCCGAAACCCGCAGAGGGTTGCAATCCCGATTGGCGATGTCAACCCAGCCCGCCGCCTTAGAAAGAGTAATTTTAATTTAGAAATCTAGGACTGGGTACGAAGGTCTAGTAAATTCTACGTAAATCTTGAAGTTTGTATTCACTTGTATACTAAACTCTATGCAATTCACTCTATGCACTTCACTCTATGCACTTAACTCTATGCACTTCACTCTATGCACTTCACTCTATGCACTTCACTCTATGCACTTCACTCTATGCACTTCACTCTATGCACTTCACTCTATGCACTTCACTCTATGCACTTCACTCTATGCACTTCACTCTATGCGCTTCACTCTGTGCACTTCACTCTGTGCACTTGCCTCTATGCACTTCACTCTATGCACTTTGCTCTATGCGCTTCACTCTATGCACTTCGCTCTATGCACTTCACTCTATGCACTTCGCTCTATGCACTTCACTCTATGCACTTCACTCTATGCACTTCACTCTATGCACTTCACTCTATGCACTTCGCTCTATGCACTTCACTCTATGCACTTCACTCTATGCACTTCAGTCTATGTTGTTGTGTCAGGGGGCTCCGCGCGGAAGAACCCTTCGCGATGCTTTCGGGAAAAAACACACACACGCACAAAAAACACACACAGACACACAAAAACACACACACACAAACACACACACACACACACACACACACACGCACGCACACACACACACACAAAAAC